>CM068764.1:3829674-4416741 GCA_035084275.1 Hydrolagus colliei | reverse complement strand
TCACCGCTGTGCGCAATTGGCTGTCGCGTTTCGCCCACAGATACACAGTCAATTCACCTAACAGTATATTCTGTGAAGCGCTTTGAGACGTCACTGAAGGCACTGTATCAATCGCTGAATCAATTGCCAGGATTATTATTATTGCCTTAGACATAAGGAAACCTTTCAGACGCATGCGGTGTTTACCTATTGACTTGAACCAGCACACGAGCGCCCCCGGGCGGAGAGATGGAAAACGGCAGACAGGTGGGCGGCCCTCCCTCCCTCCTTGACTCGAAAAGTATACAGTATTATTGTAGACGAGTATGTCTAGAAGACGTGAAAAGCTCTATATCGAACACAAGGATTATTATTATTAAAGATAGGAAGCAGCGAGGCAGACTGTTCGGGCTATTTTGGGCGGGCGTTTGGGCTGTTTGGGCGGGTTGTTGGGCGATTTTGGGCGGATTTAGGGGGCTCTGTTTGGGCGGGTTTCGGGGCTATTTTGGGCGGGTTTGGGGCTATTTTGGGCGGGTTTCCGGCTGCACAGGAGGCGGTCGCTGTGGTCACGTGCCGTCGCCGTGGCAGCCATGGACTCGCTGGGGGAGGCCGGCCTACACTTTGATGAGCTGAACAAACTGAGGGTCCTGGACCCCGAGATCGCCCACAACACCACAGAGCTGAAGGAGGAGTGCAAGGAGTTCGTGGAGAGTAGGTACCCCGGGCCCTGGGGGGGGGGGGGGGGGGGGAAGAGAGGAGGGGAGGGGGGAGTGGGGCAGAGAGGAGGGGAAGGGGGGGGAGAGGAGGGAGGGGGAGGAGAGGGGAGAGAGGAGAGGGGAGGGAGGGGAGAGAGGAGGGGAAGGGGGGGAGAGAGGAGGGGGGAGAGAGGAGGGAGGAGGGGGGAGGAGGGGAAGTGCGGGGAGAGAGGAGGGAGGAGGGGGGAGGAGGGGAAGGGGGGGGAGGGGAGAGGAGGAGGGGGGGAGTGGGGCAGGGGGGGGGAAGGGAGGGGAGGGGGGAGTGGGGGGAGGGGAGGGGGGAGTGGGGGGAGGGGAGGGGGGAGTGGGGGGAGGGGAGGGGGGAGTGGGGGGAAGGGAGGGGGGTGAGGGGAGGGGGGGGGAAGGGAGGGGGGTGAGGGGAGGGGGGGGGGAGGGCAGGGAGGGGTGGGGAGAGGAGGGCAGGGAGGGGTGGGGAGGGGGAGGGCAGGGAGAGGAGGGGAGGGAGGGGAGAGGAGGGGAGGGAGGGGAGGGGAGAGGAGGGCAGGGAGGGGAGATGAGGGGAGGGAGAGGCGATGAGGGAGGGAGAGGAGGTGGGAGGAGATGAGGAGAGGCAGGGAGGGAGTGGAGGGAAGAGTGGAGGGTAGGGGGAGAGAGGAAGTGGGGGAGGGGAGCGAGGGGTGTAAAGAGGAGGGCGAGGGTGGGGGCTCCATGAACTCTGGCTCGCCCTTGTCTATAAATTGGGGTTGGGGGGGGGTTCAGGTCAGTTCTGTGTGTTTCACTGATGGTGTGTTTGCCAGGCTGATCTCTGGTGTGTGTGTTTGGGGTTTAGGGTCTGACCTGCTCAAAAATAATCCTTGTGTTTAATATCGCGTCTCAAAAGTGCTTCACGGAGTAGACCGTAAAGTGAAGTGACTGTAAATGTGACGTGGGCGAAACACGGCAACCACTCCCCACTCCGCTGCCGCCAACACCCCCCCCCACCCCCCCCCCCCCGCCTCCCCTGGCTCTGGCCCGTTCCCTCCGGATCACCACCAGCGGATACGGCAGATACTACGCTTCCAAACTTTGGAACCCCCTCCCTCCCTCAATCCCTCTGCCCTTCCCCCTCTTTCCCCATTTTCAGATTCCGCTTCGACCTTGTGCTTGTGGTCCTGTCCTCCCCCCCCAGCTCGGTGTCGGGCTCCGCCAACGTTACCTGTCCACCCCCCGCCAATGTTAAGCACGCCCAAGATGCTGTTCCCTTATGTTGTGGACATTAAAGTTTGAGTGGTTGTTAAATGACACTACGTGAAAACAGAAGGAAGTTTATCCTCGGTCGATCAGCTCTTCGCCCCCCCAGATGAAATCGGTCACTGACTTCTGCCAAACTTTTGCTGCCACATTTGCTGACAGGTTTTGCGGTCGCTGCACTTAATACTTTACAGTAAAATCCTGCAAAGCCCCATCGAGAGAATTTAGCAAAACGATGAGGTTGTGTGCGATTGGCCGCCGCGTTTCTCCCACAAATATATGGTCAATTCACTTTACACTGTGTTCTGTGAAGCGCTGTGACGCGTCTGGAAGACGTGAAGGCGCTATAAATGTTAAATGCAAGGATTATTATTCTTAAGGTTCTATATCAAATGTAAGAATTGTTAAAATTAAGAGTTGTTGCTATAACCGGTATTATTGTCTCTATTGGAAGCACTGAGAATCTGCCACGGCAAGGTGTTGGAAAGGGAGCGACGCTCGTTTGAGCATTAAAAATGTAATCTTTCTTTGGATATTGATTATAAATGTGTACATATATATATAAACATCAATGTGTATAAATAATACTTGGAGATAAGACTGACACACAGTGACAGTTTGCATGACTTGCAACAGCAGATCTGGTTAGGAGATTGTCTTTGCAAAAGAGCCTCTAAATATAGATTTTTTTCTCAAAAAATGAATTCATGGCTTTTTGTGGCACATTACTGTGTTCTGGTTGACACATTCAGCTACAAAATGCAGTCACTGCACATCACAGTTAATCTTGAAGTGCTTTCAGACATTCTCCTACTGTGAACGGCAATGTAAAGATCCCTAGAATTAGGGCTTGGATTCATTGCAAACGGTTAGTTGCTAGATTGCAGAATAATGTCTGTTACATTCCTAGAATTTTTGAGCTTTTGACATGTCATAAGACCCACTGGTCAAAGTGCTGAATAAACAATTCAAAATGATTTGCAAATATGGCAACTCATTCCATTGGCATTGATTGTAGAAATGGAAATATCTGCTTGAGTTTCAAGTTTACTTCTGGTTCTGTGTATGATATCAAGCTACTTTATTGCAACACATGGAATCAATCTCCCAAGTTATTTCAACTCTGTTTATTGATGGGAATGCAGACAAAGTCCATGTCACAGTCCGCTGGTGCAAATATGCATCATTGACATTGAACTAAACTCCACAGCTTCAAGTCCATTGAAACCTGCCACCGTGTTAAAGCATCTAAACTAGTTTTTGAATTGTAATCCTTGCATTTGATATAATGCCTTTACGTCAGGACAATAGCTTAAAGCATTTCACACAAGTTACAGTAAATTGTGGTAACTGTATTTGTAAGCAAACACAGCAGCCAATTTACACATATCAATAATAGTTTTAAATCCCTCAAGGGGTAACATTTTACTCTTTAAGATAAAGATCGACTCCACCACCTTTTGTGACTAGAGTGAAATACAGGAAGGATGTGGTGTGAGCATGGTTCATACCTAACTGCTAGTCTAGACAAGTCAAGCGAGTCTCCTTACTCAGCTAATTGTCTTTAAGTTGGTAAATATTTCTCGCAGTCTCACACCAGCTCCCAGCAGACATGAGGAGTTTTTTTTAAAAAAAGAAACAACTAGTAATTTGGGGAGGGTCTGGCTGCCAAGAATTTACTGAGTTTAGAACCATGATGCAAACTCACAGCAGCAAATCAAAATGTCAATAAGTAAATCTTTGGGAAAGTTATTGTGTTGACGGAGCTATCATGTAAGATTAATAACTCACATTGGTATTAATGTTGCAATTTTACTAATTTGCTTGTGAATAGAGTGACTGATCTATGCTGACATTTTAATGCCACTTTTTTTCGTGATACTTTTAATACAACACTAAATCTAGAATAGATTCCTACTGATGGGAGTAATTGCTTGATTGACGGATACACTGACACACAGAAAAACAGATACACAAATGTTTTGTCCTTATTGGTACTGTATCGATAAACTGGGCCAAAATTAAAAGTTATTAAAATCATCCAAATTATTATTATTAAAAATTAAAAGTACATTAGAGTCAATGTAAGCAACCAGACATTACATCAGGAAAAAGAATGTAGCTAGAAATGTTGCGTTCCTACATTAAAGATGTGAGGGTGGAAGACTGTTGGGATAGTCCACCCCTTGTTATTTCTAAGTCGTTTGACTTGAGAGAGAAAAAGTTGAATTCCTCGGCAATCTTTGTTCTCGCTGTTATTTAAACACTTTATCAAAGCTGGTGACCTTCTTGTCAAACGCCGCTTGTATCTGAACTACAGGATGAATGTTCTCTCCCTTTTCAGAGATAGGACAATTCCAGAAAATAGTTGGCGGCTTAATTGAAATAGTTGATCAACTGGCAAAGGAAGCTGAAAATGAGAAAATGAAGGTATGATGTCTTGCGATATCACACTTATTGTTTCCCAGTGAAAGTGGGCAACTGCTGTTTAACCACAAAGGAAATGTTGGTACTTATAACTCAATGCTGCCTTAATGCTACTAACTGTAGTAACTGTTAATAACTGTCTTTGAAACGTAGAAAGGGTTTAAGTCATTATGACAGGATCAATAACTCAAAAAGGAAAAGTCGCTTTTATAAATGAGACATTGCGAGAGTTTTAAAAATATTCGAATCATTGAGGAAGTATATTAAATATCTAGATTAGATTAACTGCATATATACCAGTATGTTGGTATAGTGCTTCAAACTGATAGTGCTTCAAGCAATACAACAACAACAACAAAATTACACTTGTATAACGCCTTTCATGTCAGGACCTCCCAAGGTGCTGGACAGTCAATGTTTCAGACTCGAGCTGGGCCGGGGAGGGTGGAGGGAATGGAGGGGATTTGGGGTGACTGATGGGCCCATCAAAGAGGAGGGTCTTGAGGCAGGACTTAAAGGAGGCCAGGGAGGGGGCGAGGCGAAGAGAATGCCAAATGGAGTTCCAGAGGTTAGGGCAGAGTGGCTGAAGGCTCGCCCGCCAATGGTGCGGAGGGGGATATGGAGCAGGCCAGAGCCTGCTGAGCGGAGGGGACGGGCAGGTTGGCAGGGAGTTATAAGATTGTAGAGGTGAGGGATGGTGGGGGTGGGGCACACCATGGAGGGCTTTGAATGTGAGGACCAGGATGGGGTAGTCGAGCCGGGATGTAACAAAAACAACTTATATTTTTATAACCCCTTCTTGGGAGCGCTTCAATTGAACATTGAATTGACCCATTAGTTTAATAGTTTTAATGACATCTGATTGGCAATGATGTGCTGACGAAGAGGATGGAAAGAATCGGGAGTCTGTGGGGGATTAAATGAGGCAAAGGGAAAATGATGATTGGTGAGGTGGGGGGCAAGCTGGGGTTTAAAAATGGTTCTAATTCATTTTTCTCTCAACAGGCGATAGGAGCCAGGAATCTCCTGAAGTCGGTTGCTAAGCAAAGAGAAGCCCAACAGCAGCAACTCCAAGCTTTAATAGCAGAAAAGAAAATGCAGCTTGAAAGGTTTGTCGAGGCTTGTGTCTTAACTCAGATAGGATCAAACAGGCTCAGATAGTAAGGCCCTAGGAAGTGACGATTAGTGGAGTAATGGGTAATCATTTATAATGGCATGAAGCACATGGAAGTTTTTGAAGTGGACAAATCGGAAATACTGTGATTTTAATAAATCTATAGAGTTATGTATGAGAGATTCCACATATGGTGTATAAAATGGACTGCTCTTTTTGCAGGTATCGGATAGAGTATGAAGCGCTGTCAAAGGTTGAAGCCGAGCAAAACGAGTTCATCGATCAGTTCATTCTTCAGAAATGAAACCAAGAAAAGCATTTCCTAACTACACACCATTGCCGTTTGCTGCAATCAACAGATATTCCTTTACACCACATTCCACCAAGGAAACAGTTTTACCCCAGGTGTATATTTGCATTGCATTGTGATATTTCAATGAATATACATCAAGCAGTGATTATTACAATGCTTGGCTCAGTGTGATTGTTTTGACTGCATATAAACACTTTATAACGAATATTTATTACTAAGCCAATTTAGTGTGTTCCTTCAATTGTAAGAAAATGTGCATGATACACATGTAAATATTTTGTCAACTGACTTTTGTATAGCTTATACACTGAATAAATGTTTCTTTCAACTGGTTAGAGAAGATTTTTGCATATTAGAAAACTACAATTTCTCACATTCTGATTAGTTGCAGGATATCCTTGGAGCAATATTGAGAAAGTTATTGCTTAACACTTACCTTGGATGCTACCACAAGATCACAAGATTTGCTTATACCGTACCTATATTCTATGGGCCTACTTACACCAGCCATTTATGTGCCTTTTCTTAAATT
The DNA here is from genome assembly GCA_035084275.1 of Hydrolagus colliei. Lineage (NCBI taxonomy): Eukaryota > Metazoa > Chordata > Chondrichthyes > Chimaeriformes > Chimaeridae > Hydrolagus > Hydrolagus colliei. Next base: position 4,410,430 of record CM068764.1, on the reverse strand, counting down.
CTCTTGCGAGAGTGAACAAAAATCCAATCATCGATAATCAAAACACAAGGAAATACTTCACCAAATACAGGGTAGAGAAAGCAAATCTTGTTTATTCACTAAACTGGTCATACAATAGTATGACCAATTATCGTAAAAATCTAAGGTATATACTGTAATTATCTTCCCTCAGCCACACTGTCAGAGAGCAATTTTTAACAACAATCTTCCATTTTGTGATCAGTAGAAAACAGTCCTTGAATTGGCAGGAGACCCACGAGTAAGTCTTATTTAGGACAACTTCATTTTATTTGTAAATGCTCCATAATAAAGCAGATTTATGGCTCTCCTGTGCAAGTAAACTTTCCAAACATTCTCCTTCCTCCGTTACAATTGGGTGAAACCTAGTTACTTCTTCTTTACTACTTCCGCTTTTTCTTCTTTTCCTCAACAGGGTTATATTTTGCGCTGAACAACATCGCCAACAAAATCATAACTGGTATTAATAGATAGGGGACATATATAGCTACAAGAGATAAACGTTCTGACATGGTCGCTGGTCCTGGATACACAGATGTTGAGAAATCGTTGAACAGGATATGTGCAAGGATGGAAATGAGAGTTGTTGCCACATGGGTGGAATATACAATAGCAGGTGTCCTTATCCACGGGCAATTTCCTGCATTAAAAAAAGTCATATCATCATTCAAACATGCATTAACACAGTTTATTTCAGGCACGGCACTTTGCAATGATAATATAGTATAAATGTTGCCAGGAGTGAAACAGTAATTTGAGGTCAGCTTTCTTGAGGCAGAAGAATGTTAGTTGCTCCCCAATTGTTTTTGCTGGGCCTGCTATAGGATGGTGGGATGCAATTCTCAGTTAACAATTCCCCACAAAGTGAATTTTTTGACCCTGGCTTACTTAGCCTTGGCTCTGGATTTTCCTCCCTCACTCCCTTCGCCTCGCCTCCTCTCTTCTCAGCTTCAGGTCCCAGCTGAAGACCTTTCTCTTCGACCGCGCCTTTGGTCACCTTTCTACCTCTGCCCCTGGCTCGGTCCCGGGATCCGCTATTGTGAAGCGCTCTGAGACACCGTCCGGCGTGGAGGGCGTTATATAAATCAAAGTAGTTGTTGTTTATGTTAGTCTTATCGCAGGGGAAGGTCAGTCTCTCACACATAATGTAAGAGCCAATGTCACAATCTGCAGTGAGAGATACTGGAAAGCAGATCTGCAATCAAGACCCTTCTTTTTGACCGTGCCTTCAGCTACCCCCTCCCACTTCTCTGCCCTGCCTCATTCCAACACTACCCCCTCCCCCATTCTCAGGTCCTGACCCCTGACTGTTCAGCACCTCGGGACGTCACCTCGACGTGAAAGGCACTTTACAAATGTAATTTTGTTGTGCTCTGGGGGTAAGGGCACAAAAGCTTCAAAGAAGGAAATGGTGGATTGAGACGAGAAATTTGTTGGACCCAACATTTCTACATTTCATATTTACCCACATTATAATTGTCATTGGTTCTATCAAAAAATATTCAAGCCATGTTTAAGGTGAAAGTGGGAGGTTAATGCAAAACAAAGAAGGTTACAGGCAAAATGCATGGTTAGTCAGGCCAGTGGTTAAGAGTAATGCATTGCCTGGTGATCAGATTGGTGGGATTGGTGCATACCTGGGACCAAGCAGTCTACCTCCTGCTCACTAGCTTAGCTGGTGGGTGGGTGGATCCAGGGCTCCCAATGAGTTTTGGTGAGAATTATGGCAATTTACACAAGTAAATAAGTGTACTAACCTTTGTAGAAAGCATAAGCTGCAACAGGAAAGAAAGGCATTTGCAATAGAGCCTCACAATAAATATACGACTTGAACCATGAAGGCGGGTCCATAATCATTGGATCTTTGAACTGGGCTGCGTACCATCTTAACAAATCTTGCAGCTAAGGAAAGAAATATATGAATACAGGTTTAAAAAAAAGTGCAATTTTTATTTCTAAATTAAACGCTTCATGGTTCATGGGGGACAGCAGGTCGGATAGATAGCAGGGGGGGGGCAAGGCTGTGGATGGCCTTGAAAGTCAGGACAAGGATCTTGAATTCGATCCTCTGGGGGATGGTGAGCCAATGGAGCTGGGCAAGGGTGGGAGTGATGTGGTCCCGGAGCTTGGTGCAGGTGAGGACACGAGCTGCAGAGCTCTGGATGATCTACAGCTTGCGAAGGGAAGAGCCAGGAATTCACTGGCAGCTTGCATTACTATTTATGAAGGTTCATTTCCAATGAGCGGAGGGGGTGGCGGTGAGGGGGTATGTGTGCTCTGCCCTTTAGACGCCCATTGTCAATGTGGCAAGACCTCCCCTTTGCCACAAAAATGGTGACTGCCAAGTACCAATCAAAGCTAGTTAGCAAATGCGGCAGTCAATCTGCTGCAGCAGACATCCCACAAGCAATGAGATGAGTAAACAGACCATTCAAATAACATTTGGATCAGGCAGGGAATAAACTAATAAATAATAATCCTTGCATGTGATTTAGCGCTGTTCGCATCTTCTAGACAACTCAAAGTGCTTTACAGAATATACTATAAAGTGAATTGACTGTATATTTATGGGGGAAACGAGGCAGCCAAAGGCGCATAAACAGTCACCGTTTGAAATGACCAATTTATTATTTCCTTTTCTTGAGGGATTATTATCCGGCGTGTGTGTGGCGTAAGGTTTCACCCTGACTTGCTGGGAATCAAACCTCCTGCTCACTTGTACAGGACTCCACGAATACTGTCATAAACATGGATAACCGGGAGAAAGGTAAATAATCGAAGAGGCCCCTTTAAATCCACCTTAATCACAAGACAACTTAACGTGCACACCAGACAAAAATGAATGGCTCAGATACGGATAGGAATACTACATGGACAAAACCTTTAGGATTGTTGTTGATGTCGAAATGTTGGTATCAATCCCTGTCCTCGGTCCCCAGTGTCCATTGAACAGCCCCATGAATCATTTTAGCTTGAAAGGTAAACAGTCTGTACAAAGGTCAGGGATCTCATATGGACTTCTGCCATGTGGCACGAATATTAACCCTCTCCTCCCTTAAGGTTTGGAGGCTCCAAACAAGCTCAGTAACAGGCGCAGACATCTAACTGACTGGTGATAACATCACATCTGCGCCTTGTTCCTTTGCAATCAGCCCCAATTACTGCACAGATCCGACTCCCAAGAAAGGAAGGAAACGAACAAAGAGAGTGAGAGACAGACAGAGAGAGAGACAGACACACACACACACAGACAGAGAGACAAACAGAGAAACAGAGGCATGCAGACAGAGAGGAGACAGACAGACAGACACACAGTGCACATTATTCATCTCTCTGCAGTTTAACAACAGTCTGTTGCCCTGCTGCCAACACTCACACTGGAAGGGTAGATCCACGTGGGTATCAGAGCCTGCAGGTCGATGGCCAGAGTGATGGGGATGTGTGTGAAAAAGTAGAAAAAGAAGATCCACTCCAGGAGACGCACACAGAAGGTGGCCATGTCTCAGCTCAGGGTACAGACTAACAGACGAGGTTTGGTGTAAAAGGATTGGGTGCTGAGAGTGGCGTTTCACATCAGCCTCTTCTTACACGTGAAAGGATTGGTTCATAAAGCTCACAAGGGGAGGAGATCTGAGGCTCTGGCTCGCAGCTCAATTTGCATTGGAAATGGAACAGAATAGAATCATTCTCTTCAAGATAATAGATAAAAATTGAAGTGTTGGTTCAGGTTTCTCTACTTAAATAGCAACCATTTTAAACAAAAACTACTTGCGTTCGGTTCTTGCACCCTTTCGCGCGGGGAGAACAGCTTAAAGCGCCTTACGGGATATATGATAAAGTGGATAAATTGTGTTTTGTGGGCAAAGCGCGGCAGCCAGTTGCGCTCAGCAATATCCAACAGAGGGATAAACCTTGGGCAAGTTTCCTTACACCACGTGCCTGATAATAATCCATTGGGGTGGGAAAACCCCCCAATAATAAATTGGTCATTTCAATCCGTGACCGTTTGTGGGACACTGCTAGGTGCAATTGGCTGCTGCGTTTTGCCCACGTATTCAGTCAATTCGCTTTACAGTACATTCTGTGAAGCACTTTGAGATGGCTCAAAGATGTGAGAAAGCTCTAGACTATACAGTGCCTTGGGAAGTCTTCCCGACCTGAAAGGCGCTCTATATAAATGTCATTTTGTTATTTTTGTTGTATATCAAATTGCAAGAATTATTATTATTTAAACAGTAATAGAATGACAATTTTATTCTGGGGATTTTTGGCGCCAGGACACGGCGGGGAAACTCCCTTCTTTTCAAATAGTGCCGTGGGATCTTTAACGTCCACCAGACCGGAGCTTCCACATACAACACTGTATACAAAGGAAGGTACCAGGGAAGCATCTTGAAGCAGGTTTCAGGTCAAACTGCTTATAAATACAAGTTGTTCTTGTTGATATTTACCCTTGCAGTTGCTCTTTATTCCCCCAAATGTATATGTGTATGAATTGTTAACAGGTCAGGTTATAACAAAACATTCACGTCATGAGGACATCCCAAGACAGACAGTTTTTCAGACCCGAGCTGAGCTGGGATGGGGATCAGGAAGGGTGGAAAAGTGGGTGACCGATGGCATGGTCGAAGAGGAGGGTCTTGAGGAGGGAATTGAAGGAGGCTGGGGAGGCGGCGAGGTGGAGGATTGTGGGACGGAATTCCAGAGGTTGGGGGCAGAGTGGCGGAAGGCTCACCCACCAATGGTGGGTCGCGAGACATGGAGCAGGCCGGAGTCCGCTGAGCAGTGGGAGTGGACAGGTTGGGAAGGGATTAGGAGGTCACAGAGGTAGGGTGGGGCGAGTCCATGAACAGCTTCAAAGATGAGGACCTAGCTCTTGAATTGAATCCTGAGGGTTGGCAAGCCAATGGAGTCAGGCAAGCATGAACCTGATGCGGGAGACACACACGGGTTGCAGTGTTCTGAATGCTCTGTAGCCGATGGAGGGAGGAGATGGGAAGGCCAACGAGCAGGGCGTTAGCGTAGTCGAGCCTGGACATGGTCAAGGCATGAGTTTCAACAGGGGGTGGAGGGGTGAAGTAGTGGCGAAGTCAGGCAATGGAGTAAGTAAACTTGGCCAAGGTTTCTGCCTGCTTGGAATCAACCCAAAGTTTCTCGCTTGCGAGGCAAGTGCTCTAACTGCTGAGCTGCAGGACTCCTAGCTTATTGTTGATACAAGAGGAAGAATCCCATAATAACCAGTAGGGGTAGCTAGAATTCCACTCACTAAATGATCCAGTTCACATCTCTCCTATAAACTGGATTAAATTCCTAGCCCTTATTGAAAAAAATCAATTGCAATCCATTTAAAAGTACAAAGTAGCCTAAAAAAACCAGTCACTGCAAGGACGTTAGCATTTTAAGTCCCTCAAACTTGGAAATGATCAGTTACTACAGTAATATTTTATTGGAAAGCATTTGATAATTCTTCAACAATGGGCTAAATAATGCTACAAGGAATGATGGTGACAGAACTACAGAACTGGCACCATTTGATTCCTACAGAACAGGCACCATTTGTGGAATAAATTCTCCTGGATTCAGTTGCTTGCCCACTTCCTCTGTTCCATGTGAGGAGGCTGAGCCTTTAGCCACAACAGCCATCACCTCTAGAATTCTTAATCAAAGCCACTTTATCTCGCCACCTTTCTCCTGGCTTTTAAAAAATCTTTCAGTTGCGCCTTTCGTCACATCTAAATTCCCACCCCCCCACTTCTTGCCCCATTGTGAACTGCTTCTATTGTCAAACACTTGAGACATTCCTTTGTGTGTCTGGCCCTACAATAAACACAGCTAGTTGTTGACAGAAGCAAGCAGCACAGCATCTCGTGACAGAAGTAAATTGGTGCTAGATTAGGTCTGTGCTTAATTACATGGAAGTGATTTGGTATGTGAAGCATTTGATTTATACATACTAGATATACAGTTATGGGATAACAGCGTATGACTACCAGTGAACCTTTTCACCTGTATTCAATTATAGTAATATTCCTTGCATTTGATATAGTGACTTCTCACAGTATTGATAGATTTCAAAGTGCTTCACAGAATGTGCTGTTCAGTGAATTGACCGTATGTTTTGTGGGCGAAGATTGAGACTGAAAATAGTTCAGCCAAATTCCCAACAATTTTTACAATTCGTGAACTTGTAGATTTCACATATTTGGTCAGAGCAAACAAATAGAAGTCTGCGGGTTTCTCTAAACAAGCAGTGATTACATTTTCTGTATAATTACATGAGGCTAAGATTGAGATGGCATTCAAAGCCTAAACCACAAAAGCAAAAAGGTTTGATTTGCTCAAATACTGAAATTAATTTGCCCACAAATAAGTCAATTCACTTAACAGTATATTCTGTGAAGAGCTTTGAGACGTCTAGAAGATGTGAAAAGTGCTATATCAAATGCAAGGATTATTATTAGTTAGTGTATACATTATTCCCAATCGTCTACTAAGGTTCTGGGAGATTTTACTAAACTGCCAAGTACCGTACTTAGCTAGCATTCCCTCATGTGAAACACACTCGACCTGCAATGTGGCAAAATCTTTTGAATGCCCTTGGAATGCAAGTATCCAGTGTAAGTGAATATCTGCTAAGTAGCCACATTGCATAACATACTAGTTCTTCAAAACTTCTTGAAATGAACTTACCTTTACCATGACTTCAGATTCACAATGACTGACCAGAAGCAAACTAAAGGGGACATCCAGTGTTTATAATAAGAAATGCAAACAACTCAGTGGGTGGGAGCCGGCTATAATGGTAGTTTTCTCTGTTCGAGTTTCCATTCACTCCTGGTAGTCAAAGCAGCTCATTTGCACAAATCTTTGATATCTTACAATCTGCGAAAGGTCTATAGAGTTCGAATGAAACTGAATTGCAGGGCCCTGGAATCGGAATACTAATAGGAAGTGTTGGTAACATTTTAGTTTCAAACAGGAAGACATAGTGATTTAGTGAGCTTTTCCTCAGGAAGTTCCATGTACACCAGAAGGGGTCCACTATTTGTTTTACCTAAAATTAAGCCTCATGTAATACTATATACTGCACAAACAACATAATCAATCATAGGCCAAGTTCCCAAATGTTAACCAAAACCTTTCTACAATTACAGATACTGCACTTAACAGTTGACAACTTCTAGTTCACAATAGGTGTATTTGGCTCAAGCAAGTCCTATGGTATTTTATGTTACAGCTCTTGCAGGCTACTAATTATAATTTAAGTGCCTTGGGACATCCTCCTGACATGAAAGGCACTCTACAAATGTAATTTTTTTTATTGTTGTATAATACTTGAATTTGATAGAATGCCTAGAAATTTTTCCATTTCAGAAAGTTTCAAGCAATTAGTTAATGACATTTCTGTGAAGTGTATTAACTATTTGGTAGGTGAATGCAACAGCCATATTGCCCACAGAAATGTTCCCACAAGCAGCCATGAAGTGAAAGACCAATTTATCTGGAGGATTGTTGGCTAGGTCACTGAAAGAAATGTTCTTAATCCAATAGTGCCTTGTCCATCTGAACAGACACCTTGTTTTCTTTGGACTCATCCATTACACCTCAGCCATTGTAGCTTTCCCCCTCAGCACTTCACTGGAGTATCAGATTGGCCACACTTTCCCCACACATCAGAGAAGGTCCTGCAGACAGAGACATTACACTTTGAGACTTTTTTGTGTGTTTATATTGCGATTACAACCAATGATGCGCCTTTAATGAATGTCAACTTTTACAAAAAATATTGATCTACACACTTGAATTTTCCAGTCAAACCCCCAACCTCTGGAACTCAATCGCGCAATCCCTCCGCCTCACCCCCTCTCTGGCCTCCTTCAAGTCCTGCCTCAAGACCTTCCTCTTTGACAGTCCCATCAATCACCCCAAATCCCCTCCTTTCTTCCCTCCACCCTCCCCGACCCCAGCTCTGGACTGAAACACTTGACTGTCCAATGCCTTGGGATGTCCTCCTGATGTGAAAGGCACTATACAAGTATAATTTTGTTGTTGTTGTTGTAACATGGCTACTTTAAACAATTAAATGACTGTGGGTTGAGTGTTTTACAAAGTAAAATATGTGATAGCTGTTACTTAATAGTTTACTTCCTTCTTAATTTATAACAATTGCTAGTTTAGAAAATGATGGCGATGGTTCAGTTTTGTTACCAACTTACCCTCCCCTCTTCCCATGATAAGTATTATTTTGACCATTACATGACCAGTTATGTCCACATGTTCTGTCTGTACATTATCAATATGAGATGTTAAACCGAGGTCTGCCCGTTCATATGGACTTACTAACTTACTACAAGTATAATTTTGCTGTTGTTGGTGCTTTTACATAGCAAAAATATCAATATGTTATGTAAAATTGCAAAACTGCACTCATTATATTTTGGTCATTCCACTGGAGCCTGAACAGGAAGTAAGACCGAGTATCTAAAGTAGTTTTTCAATTGTGGTTCACAATAGCTTCTGGATTCTGTACTTCCCAAATGGATAGTAAACTAGCAAGTGCAAAACAACTTAAAAATGTCAACTCTAGAGAAAGCCAGAAGTACATGTTCAAACAACAATATTACATTGACGTCAATTCTACTTCCGATAACGACGGTTTCCCTTCTTACCCAGCTCCAGAAGTGCTCGTGCAATCCAGATCTCTTCTCGTCTCTTCGGAATCAAGTCGCTTCAGCTCATTTTCTTTACGCTGCCACTGATAATGTGGTTGCCATTATATTATTGTACATCTTGTCCTCAATGCATTTTAACCATCAATTATTTCAGCGTCTGAATCTAAGGAAGAGGACCAGGCCTTCTATTTCTTTTATGACAAATAGAACTATTTGACAATAGAGTAACCATCATTGTGGCAAAGACATATAATCTAGATCTAAAATTTGGCAAGGGGTTCAAAGAACCTCAAGAGACTCCCAGCAGGAGGCACTCAATACATCAAAAAGACTAAGTGCCCTCATAACAATTGTTCTGACAAGTCTGTATTATACATTGATATCACTGCATTTTCTCCGAGCAGTCTATTTTGAAGCATAATTAACTGATCTTTCATCTTTACCCATTTATAAGATCGAAACCTTCCAATTACAGATCTGAGGCAACCTGTACAGCAAGATCTAACAGTTTCATGAAAGCAAACGCGTTGTATTATAATAGCATCAGTTGCTAATATAAAATCAGGGCTTATTAAACAGCAAAAAATCAAACATTAAAAAAACTGACATGAAATATTCAGACAACATGGCTACTTTACACAATCAAATGACTGCGGGTTGAGTGTTTTACAAAGGAAAATAAGTGACAGCTATTACTTAATAGTTTACTTCCTTCTCAATTTATAACAATTGCTAGTTTAGAAAATGATGGCGATGGTTCAGTTTGTTACCAACATACCCTCCCCTTTCCCCATGATAAAGTATTATTTTTTAAAAAAAGTTTTGTGGTATTAATAATAACTTGAATTAAAAAAAATTAATATCAGTGAAATGGATTTGTTGAAATGCTCGAAGTCAGATGAAGAAAACAGTAGAGAAACATATGCATGAAAGTGCATATTTGTGGGTTATTTTATTCAATGATTATGGGAAGTGGAATCATACATTTAAAAGTTTATTGCCAGTATAAATTTGCCAGCGAATGAAGGGAAGTGCGAGGATCTTGAAGTCGAATAACATACAGCATAGGAGTCCATTTGCACAGGAGTCGAAGTAGGATGCAAGGTTAATTCACAGGAGGCATAATCTCCAAGCTGTAGAAATAGTCTCAATCCTGAGTATGGGAATGATACATTGGATGCCAATCTCCCAACTAAGGATTCCAATCTTCTTATACAATTGCCACTTTTTAACTTAATGCTCTCAGTTGTAAGTACTGTACTATGAAAATCATTACAAAAATGAAATACTTTGAATTTGCTGAAAACAAACTACTTTCATACTATAAAAGAATCTTCAATTGGTTTAATCCTATCCAGGTTAGTCATAATGGAAAGATTTCACCGATTCTTTTCTTAACATACTTGAAAAAAATCCCTTCGCACAGAAAGAATATTTTAAAATGTACAGTACTATGTCAGAATAAAGGCAGGGAAATCTTACTTCCAGTTCATACATATCTACTGGATAGTAGGGTCCGTCGATATGGAAATTTTCCGATTTAGATATATCGATGGGCTCATATCGAGATATACCGAAATATCAATATTTTCGGGTTTTTCATACTGCGCACGCGCACGCAATGCACGCAATCGGGGCCTATCTCCTCAGGCGGTAAATATCTTTCTCTCTGTGTCTCTCACTCTCTCCATCTCTGTGTTTTTCTGTCTGTGTCTCTCTCCTCTCTCACATCCCCATCTCTATCTGTATATTATTACATCCACCCCGTCTCTCCCCCCACCCCCCCGCCGCCATCCCTCTCTCCTCCCCCCCCACCGCTATCCCTGCCCCCCACCGCTATCCCTCCCCCCCACCCGTCGTCTCTCTCCCCCCACCATCGCCGTCTCTCTCTCCCTCCCCCCCAGCCGTCTCTCTCCCCCTCCCCCCATGCAGCCGTCTCTCTTCCCCTCTCCCCCCCCAGCCGTCTCTCCCCCCCCCCCACCCCTTGCATACCTGTATATTGTATTCGAGGACTATGAATACAATATGACGGCTTTGCACCTCGGTCTGTGCATTGTGCATAGAGGAGCATTCTGGGTCTCGTAGTTCAGTGTGCGCGAATTCTGATTTTTCCCCTCGATATATTGATTTTTCGATATATCGATATTTTTGAAATGCCTATATCGGTGTATCGATATGAAAATTATATCGGGTTTTAGCGATATATCGCCGGACCCTACTGGATAGGTTTGTCTGCTACAAAACAATTCAAAATCTTACTTCTAAAAATAATGCAACACACATTGATCAGCAGTACACAAGATTCTTTTTTAAATGTCACATTTAATGAGTTTCCACCACTGTACTTCAAATCTACATTGTACAAAGTGACCAGCAATGTGCCACATAGGACGATGAACCTCAAGTGATATTTTTAAACTGGTTTCTCAGCAGGCTCTGACTTTTTGCCCCCGTTTACTGAACACAGAGTTTTTCCGAATACAAGCCATTTTAAAACTTCACTTCTTGTTAAAGCTCTAAAGGCTTACCAAAAACCCAAAGCATTATCGATTTTAGTCATAAAATAATTTCATTGTTCCTAATTGTAAATAGATGCAGTTTCCAGCATGTAAGAGTCTTTTGCCAAAGCAAGCCATACTTCATTTAAATTAAACATTTTTAAAAGAATAAAATATTAGGAATTTATTTGAAATCTGTGCACACTGTTGCTCTGGGTCACTCACAGCAAGAGTCCAATGCTAAATACAGATATGAACTACAGTTTCTTAACAGTCAAGTATCGATGACCAATTCTGGGGTCATTTTCTCAGCTTTGAACACAACTGCGTATTTAAGACGATCCATAATGGTTCCCTCGTACATGTGAAAAACTTTTTTTTTCTTAAATATAAAAGCTGGAAGGGACATTCAAGTTTTAAATCCCCACGCTGAATTGTGTTTTTTTTTAAAAAAACGTGGAGGTAAACAAACCAAGTTGTATACTCCTGGAGGTAGAGCCTTCAAATTCTGTTCATATATACATATACACAGAATAGTTCAGTGTTCCAGTAGATAAGGATTTGTCAAAGGATATTAAAACTCTGCACTACTGTGACGTTTTGGATCAACACTTCCACAGTTCTGTCTAAAGACACAAGACACAATTAACATAATCGCCTATGTGCTGTTTTTTTCCTGTTATACCGTCCAGTGCAGAAAATAACTTCCACAGAATATTTCACAGACCTAAATGTGCAAGCTAATTCCTCTATACAATAATAATGTCAAGACTTTGAAAATCTACCCAATACTGGACTTATATACACAAGTGATGTGGATGATGCACATGCTTTGAGGTTTTTGGATTTCAAAAATAAAATCAATGCTCCTAAAAAAAAGGTTCAATATAATTAGGGGCCAGGGAAAACATAAGTTACTTTCTGCTACTGATAATCCCACACTCACTCAGTCTCTTTCTAATCACAATGTTTTACAAACAGCACACCACCATCACAGGTCTGAAGAGAAGCTATAGAACTGAAATGTCAGGTGACATGCTCACTTCATTACAAAGCCTTGTCAACTGACATCACTGCATGATTGGTCGCCATAAGCCTCTTTGTATTCTTTGTCAGCCACAGTATAAAAGTGTCTTCAGGATTGGCTCAGTGTTGATTCCTTGTAGAGACCCTGCACGTGCTTGCTCCACTTCAGTTCATGACACCTAGTTCATTTTAGGGCAACTTTTCTCTTTTTTTTCCAAAGCCAAAAAGCAAAGGCTGCAATGTGGTTCCATAAATACATACAAACTGCAGCTTCTGCTAAAGCTGCTTTATTTCAAAGCACAACCACCAATTTGTTTTCTAAAAAATACAAGTCCAGCATATTCCTAAAAGTATATTCTTTACAATGATCAGTGGTTTAACTTTAAAAATTTTATAAGTAAAATTACACACTTGTCCCGACGAAACTGATACTGCATATTTTAGACTCCACCAAGAATCTAAAATGTTTGTCATCAGTAGTTTCTTCCACTTACTCCCATACCAATGGAGATGGGGGCATCTCAGAGGGCTGAGCTACTGTGGAGCTAATAAAGAGCAAACAAAAAACAATTAGAATAATCATTTTCATCTAACTTTAGTTATGCAGGCTCTTTGAAAATTCAGCGGTTTAATTGCAAACTACTGTATACGACTATCCTCCATTATTAAATGGACTAAGCTAGAAATCAACGTAAAGTGCCTAAACTCTAATTACCTGCGATTCAAGAAAATTAGGTAATCAATGTTATCAGGTTCTGCTACTATAACTGAACATTGTTCCAATGTAATTTAATTTCACCATATTTAAAATAAATGTCGCAGACAGATATTGCCTGCCGCATTTATCAAAGGGTAATTTTTCAGTTGCATTTGTATGTCTATATATACACACACACTGAACTCAGCTACAAGTAGCTGGGGGGGCTAGATAGACAGAAACGTTTGTTCAAAAAGAAGCACTCAGATGTTTAAGTGAATGGATAATGGTAATAAATTTGCCTAAAAGCAAACAGGAGTCAATGATGGGAAAAGGTTTTTTTTCTTTTGATAGAGGAACTACAATGTCTTTTTTAAAGGCATGTAGGAGTTCTGAAAGCTGTATGGAACATAAAGCTAAATTATAGCAACCCTACATTTTTAAAAAGATCCAATTTACTGATTACTGTACTCTTCAGAAAGTTAATACATTTCCTGTGAGGAGCACTTGGTAACTAATACTTACTTTTCATTGAACTAGATTTTTCACTGTTATTAAATTTACAAAATAACAAACACTAGATAATTTATTAAAAATTAGTAAATAAATTATGCATTAGCCTACCTGATAAAGCTTTTAAATGCAGCAGATTGTGGGTTGATACATAGTGGAACCCTATTTCCTTTCTGCTGCTCCAGAATGAATTGATGAATGAGCTCTGCTGAACAGAAAATGAACATTGAAATAATAACCAGAAATATTAGAACATAATGACTTCCTGTAGTTTAAGTATTAGTTCCGCCCTTTGTTCTGATGAAGGTCACACCTGAATGGCAACCTCCTACTTTCAGACACTAAATGAGGACAGCAGCGCTTGGTATTTTCCCCCAAGTGGCCACTGTGAATCTGGACAGCAGGTGCCTGCGAACCATTCAAATGTTGAGGTCATCACAAATGAACTTGATACCGTTCTGTGCAAGCACTTAGACATGCATTTCTACAAGGGTCAACTAGATGGTAATTAGGAACAAAACCCCTGGCCAATTTTGCCTCACTCTAGCCAGTCAACGCCGAAGTAATGCCTCCACTCATGCCCCAACTCATATCAGTTATCGGAAACAGATTAGGGACTGCCTCATCAGGATAGTTCAGTACCACCACTCAGTATGTTTTAACATTTTTACTGGGATGAAATCCCCCCCCCCAAAATTGTAGATTAATGTTTAATGATGAACAATTCAATATATAATCTTCAAATACGTTTGGTCTTAAAATAGAAATCAAGCGTTTATTTCTCAGGCTTCACAAAAGGTTACTGAGAAACAGATTGGGCCATATGTACCAAAGTCACACTGACCTTTAACCTGTCGGACAGAAGTCAGGTTTTTCTCAAATCCGTCATCAAATTTGGGGTTTGTAATTGGCTCAAAATCATTGGTGTAAACTCGACCCGTAGAGGTGGTATAACAGCATTTGCACATACACGTGTGGTATCTGAGCCGTCCTTCATCCAAGTACGGATGAGCCAGGGCATCCTTTGCAGAAATCCTTTTTGACTATTGAGCATGAAAAATATTATACACAGGATAATAATAATGCCAATTCAAAATTACTACAAGAATTTCACTTCAGATTGCTGTAAAATTTATTATTAACATCTATTATAATATTTTGATCAGTTTATAATATTACAGTACTTTCCATTTTTAATTATTAACTTGATAAGTTAATGTTGATAAGATAACTGCTTGATCTAATCTATCAGGTCAGAATTTATCAGCAGGGTCAACTAGAAAAATAAAATTATTAAGTGAACTGATACATAATATGCATTTCAAAAAATTCCAATGTGTCTTGTCCCAGCATTTCAGAAAACACAGGAAAATTAAACTACAGATTAACAAACTGATTTCCACCAAGTAAGATATCAGTTAATGGTTTGAACACATTTTTATCAAGATTAAAAAAAACTCAGTACTACAAGGTAGTCACCCATAGAGGATTAAATTAAAGATTCTGGTCCTCACTTTCAAAGCCCTCCATGGCCTTACACCACCCTACCACTACGACCTCCTAATCTGTCCATTCCCTTTGCTCAGCAGGTTCAGGCCTGCTCTACGCACCACCACACCCCATCCCCTCAGCGGGTGAGCCTTCAGCCACTCTGGTCCCCGTTGGAATTCTATCCCACAATCCCTCCGCCTCGCTCCCTCCCTAGCCTCCTTCAAGTCCTGCCTCAAGATCCTCCTCTTCCTGACCCCAGCTCTGGTCCGAAATACTAACGTTTCAGCTCACTGGGATGAAAGACGCTATACAAATGCAATGTTATTGTTATAGTAGTAAGAGAATAGGTATTAGGAAAGTGTTACAGGTTGATGAGATTTGCAATAATTTGCATGTGTACTTACAGGGTCAAAAACTAACATTCTGCAAAGAAGATGAACTGCTTCATGGGTAGCCTGGCTGGACAGTGTGTACAGAACTGGAAGTGATGGCTGTAGGGAAAAAAGAAAGGATTTCTTCAAGTTTGTTCTGTGATTACTGCCCACAATGTACGAGAAACTAGGATTATTGTAACGGCAATAGGGCCACAAACATCATATTGGCAAATTGTCTCTAAAAGATTAAAATATGACTGTATTGTGGTCTAATCAATAAAACAATATTGTGTTTAAAGCCACCTGTCATTCATTGGCTATTTGGACATTTTCATATCCAGCAGAGCAGAAAATATTTAACAAATGGTGACAATTTAAATATATATATATTCTCAATTCTATCATAAGAAACTACATGTTCTTCCATTTATTCTGTAGATTGCAAACTGGCAAGTTTAAACACAATTTTTATGAAACCGATGAACATAATTGTGGGTTCACACTGTTTAAAATAATCTCAAGGGAGTTTAAAGGCTTTGCTAGTTGCATTCAATATTTACAGAATGCCTGTGCAGCTGTTGCATTTAGTTGAAATACCCAATTAAATAATAGTATTGGCATTTGGCAATTGCCACAGCTTGAATAGTCTTAGTAGGGACTGCTGAATCACCCAGCCCTAGGTTGTAGCTTTAGTTCCACGACTGCCCACACACAGCTAGTTCATAATATTTAGATTATCTAGAACACTAAGAAAGAACATTAAGGACAGTTGGAGTATAAACTAACCTCATTGCGACTGAATCAAGAATGACATAGACATTTCTAAAAATGCAATCATAAGATTAAAAAACATTAAAAAGGGTAAGACAATTATCTTGCCAATATTTCGTATTCCTTTGATTAGATACCTCTGTGCTTCCTAGGATACTCAACTTGCCATAAAATTCCTATGGTTAAGAATTCAGCCATCCCTTCTCTTATCAAACAGTGATTTATTTTTAAGGGATATTATCAAGAAAGTGATCTATTTAATTTCATAAATAAAAGCATCACACTTGATTATTTCATAGTCACCTTGGTATTCTTAGAGAGAATTATATAATCTGTTCTACCTAAGCAGCACCTCACTTTCCATTTGTTCACTCAGAATTCTCAGGTTAAAACCTGGCATCATTCAATTGAGCTGACAAGTGCAAGCTTGTTTTCTGCACATTAAGGAGTCAAACGGCCTCAGAGAAAATAAAACTAAAGATGCAATAGAACAACAGCATGATTCTTTCAGTGGCTGAATGCTGACAAAGCCTATTTAGTACTCAGAACATTTTACTTGCAACCACTGCATGGTGTCATTAAAACTGAAGCAGCACATGGATATTACCCCTGCACATACACAAGTATAATGCATACATACAGCAGGAGTACTTCGTGCCTCAAGCCTTTCTTCTTCTCTTCCACTGCATATTGGGAATTTGCTTGAAAAGAGCCTTACACCTAGCTTATATTGTTGTTTAATGCAGTACTTTAGGCTTGCTCAGTTGTCGCTAGACACTTTAGTTTCAGATAATTCAACAATGTTAATCAAGTTTTTCCAAATGTAATATTTTGTACCAAAACTGTGGTAAAAAATTTCAGACCAAAATAAATCTAAACCCTTAGCTGTAACTTTGCATACCCTATCCAGCATTGATTTTCAATCATTCCATGCTGCCCTTTACATTAGTGATAATGTCATTAAATCTGTACATTACTTTCACCATTTATCTATCTTCTAAGGTTAAGACGAGTGGATTTTAGGAAAAAATGATTAATCAAAAACTTTGTATTAACTTTCATACGGATTCCCAAATTTCATTTAAAAAGAAACAAAAAAACTTGTTTGAAAAAGATTTTAAGAAAAAGTCTCGGCGGTAGACAGAATAAAGCACAACTTGATGCACTAAATGATACAGACCAATTGGTCACACATTTATTTTCCCTATCTGTGGCCAAAATCGTTCAGCCAAAAAGATTTTGAAATGTTCAACATTGTGGCATATATTGCTTGCAGTTGTTTTATTTAAAACACAATCCTTTTGTGATCCAGACATTGCCACAGTATAATTTGGACAATAGAATTTAAACCCCCTTCAGTTATGCCAAAAGGCCTCTCCCACTCTACGAGTTCTGTTGTCAATAACAAATAGAGTATAGCTTTCCATTTGCAGAAGATCATTGACGACACAAGTTCCTCAGACATGGTCTTTATACGACTCAGTTTGTAAATACGAAATCCCTATGTACCTGTCTGAGAAATAAACATCTTTCTAGGTATCACTACAATATTGCAAGGTTGTTTTAGTTTGCTGCCTTCCAGGGCAATTCAGCAAAAAATTCTGCAAACATCACAAGGGACTGGATTGATGCTTTGGAAGGAAGGGTATTAAGGGATCTGGAGAAAAGGCAGGAAAATTAGATTAAACGATATGCCATGATTTAATAAAATGGTGAAATAAACTCTACAGGCCTTCATCTGTTCGTTCTCAGAGGAAATGCTTTCAATTCACAACAGGGTAAAATTGCTTGATAAATAAAAAATCCAAATTCAGTGCAGGAAACGGCATAGGCTAAACTTAGCATCAGTAACTCTGTACCGTTTAAAGGATTTGTAGTGCAACAGTCATGACAAACTACTGTAATTGCTCCAAACAGAGAGCAGACATCTCTCCGAGTAAGTTTCAAAATTTCTACTTGCTTTATATACTTAGTCAACAGGAAAGCGACAAGATTCCAGCAAAACAAATTTTAATAATAATCCTCGCATTTGATACAGCACCTTATCACGTCTTCGAGATGTCTCAAAGCACTTCATACAATATACTGTAAAGTTAATTGACTGTATTTTGTCAGCCAAACGCAGCAACCATATTTTGTAAAACAGTGTCCCACAAACAGTCATGGATTAAAGTGACCAATTTATTATTATGTATTATATACACACAATAATAAATTGATCACTTTAATCCACACATATATATTTAAAAAGAGAAAAAGGTCTGTTAAAGAGCAAGAGATACCCAGAATAATGGGCTGGCACAATGTCAACAACAACATTGATTAGATAGCGCCCTCCACGCCGGACAGCCTCTTAAGAGTGCTCTATGGCATACATTTCTTGTATGCTCTAAGTTGTTAATGTTTAAAATTTGGACATAGTAAAGTGATTACAACATACACTAATGCATGTTTAATCATGTGAAAGAAAACTGCACTTCTATTTCCCAAATACAACTAGAAAAAATGGGGGGAGCTTGGGGGCTTGTATTTAGAACAATATGGTAATTGTTTTACTTCTTTCAATGTTATAGATCTGGAAGAGTATCATATTTTTTGGCAAGTGCCCCCAATGATTCAGTGAATAAATACACCATATGGTCTACAGCAAACATCCACATTCAATCCTTAGTATGGGCCATCTGATCTCAGCAAGTGCAGCAATACAATTGGCGAGGCTTCAGTGTCACTGCCATGGAGAGAAGAGGGTGGGTATCAGCCATCAGCCAATGCTATTCTGTGATCTCTACAAGAAAAAATGTGTAGGCATCTATCTAGTGGACAGGATTTGGCTCAGCTCTGGTGGCCTATAGTCAAACAGCCACTCAGTGCCACTCACTGTCAAGCTCATATAAAAAATAGCTTCTTGGATGTGGTATGGGAATGTTGCCAATGGCTGTGGTTCTTTACTCCAGCATAAGTCAGTACTTCAGCAGTGAGGGAATGGAGAAATCTGAGGGAAGGGGGTGAAAGAAGAGGAAGTTTTTTTTAATAAAAACTGTACTGTGTCTCAGGAATAGTCAAGTGATTTTCTGAAAGTGTTTATGTAAATGGTTGTATTTTACACTACATTTTTCTGTCCTACAATAAATATATTGTACACTGCGTACATAAAATATTCGCAAGCGAGGGGCTATTAAGAACTGTCATTAGATACCATTGCTAAAATTGCTAATCCCCCACGCCTGCTGAATTTAGGATTACCTTCTCATTGATGTACTTCCAAAGATGACTCCTAACAGCCAAAAATTTGCTACAAGACACCTCACCTGTTTATGAGGTCCCCTGAGTATGTGAGCCTTGGCACCTTCACAAGCTGTTCGCATTGCCTCTAGTGATGGAGTCCCCAATAAGTCTGTGATTAGATCCAACTGCCCAACACAGAAAGAATTAATGAAATATGAGAAAACCAAAACAGTCAATTTTTTCCTAAAATTATGGCTTCACATTTAACAAGTTTAAATCACTCAGTGATTTTATATAAATTAATGATAAGATGTCTTTTGTTTTGTATGAGAGACCTTCACTGGTGCCTAGCGCAATCGAGAATTATTTAACTATTCCTAATTGAAAGATTAAAGCATATTACACCATTCTTTTTGTGGTATTTAGATTATTGATTGTTTAAAAAATCTAAAGCTTACCATTGAATCATTTGATGAATAGGCAAATCCTTCACACCAATAATTTTAATGGTGTAGTATTTATTGCACAAAAAAATTATATACCGTATATCTCCGCGTATAAGGCGCACTTTTTTTCAGGTCGGAAGATCTCGAAAGTTGGGGGTGCGCCCTATACGCAGGTACAAGCAATTTTGAGCCTCGGAGATACAGTAAACAGGAGGGGCGGCCGGCGCGCTATCAGCCGGGGTTTGGTCAGTGTCCGGCGGGGGTTGGGGGGAGCGGGTGACGGGGCTTCGGCCTCGGCCGCCCGGGCAGCGGCAGCAGCAGCGGACTTCAGTGCTGTGCTTACCTTCTGCCGAACCAAGTCTGCCTGCCTCACTCCCTGCCGCTCTCCCTCCCTCCCTGCCT
The DNA here is from genome assembly GCA_035084275.1 of Hydrolagus colliei. Classification (NCBI taxonomy): domain Eukaryota; kingdom Metazoa; phylum Chordata; class Chondrichthyes; order Chimaeriformes; family Chimaeridae; genus Hydrolagus; species Hydrolagus colliei. The sequence continues at coordinate 4,390,297 of CM068764.1, read as the reverse complement.
GCGTGCCTGCCTGCCTCTCTCCCTCTCTCTCTCCCTGGCTGCCGGCCTGCCTCTCTCCCTCCCTCCCAGGCTGCCGGCCTGCCTCTCTCCCTTTCTCTCTCCCTGGCTGCCTGCCTGCCGCTCTCCCTCCCTCTCTCCCGGGCTGCCGGCCTGCCTCTCTCCCTCTCTCTCTCCCACGCTGCCGGCCTGCCTCTCTCCCTGCCTCCCTCTCTGGCTGCCTGGCTGCCTGCCTCTCTCTCTCCCTACCTACCTGTCTCTCCTCCCTTCTGCCGGCAATATCATTGAAAATGCTTCCGTTTTTTTCACCAAGAAAAGGTCAAAAAACGGGGGTGCGTCTTATACGCGGGTGCGCCTTATATGCGGAGATAAACGGTAATCGATTTACTTGCCTTATCGATTATTGTGTAAAGAGTTGATGGGAAAAGGACAAAAATGTTATGGCTTCCTTTAGAAAGTCTGACAATAGGGATAGTGGAAAGTGAAACTAAATTTACCCTAGGTGGGACACTAGTGTTAATAATAATAATAATAATCCTTCCATTTGATATAGCGCTTTTCACATCCTCCAGACCTCCCAAAACGCTTCACAGAATATACTGTTAAGTGAATTGACTGTATATTTGTGGGGAAAACACAGCAGCCAATTGCACACAGCAGTGTCCCACAAACAATCTTGGATTGAAATGACCAATTTATTATTGGGTTTTTTTGTGTAGTTTCAGGAAAGAGGCTACATATTAATAAAACATAAGCTTGCAGCTTAAAATGCAACTTTCCTCTAGTTCCAATGAACATTCCTTCAGCCCTAACATTTATGATATTACTATGTGCCCAGAAGTACAAATTAATGTTTTTCTTTTAAACTCAGCATGGCTCCATATACAGTATATATGCCAATAGTGTTAGCAGCCAGAATTTACATGTAATTTTTACTAACAATACATAGCCACCATTGATACATTGCTTTCATTTGGACTGATGTGATACACTTCCAATAGATTGTTTTGGTACAAATTTAACCCCAAATGCAAAATCTGATGGATCATGAAGAATGAATTAATATTATCAAAGCTTAGTTATGACTGGAAGTATGAATTACTGCATTTTTAAAACAAGATACATAATTGATGAATCAATGCATGATGACTTTATGCACCTAAAATGAAGTCACTTTTGCTACAAATGCATTTTACCGCAGTTCCCCATACCTGTTGAATTGGACTTTGGGCTTGGAATAAAATTCTCCTGCCTAAAAGCTCTGCAAAGATGCAGCCTACAGACCAGATGTCAATGGCATTAGTGTAATGTCGACTACCCATTAGGATCTCTGGTGCTCGGTAATACTGAGTGACAACTTCCTGGGTCATGTGCCGAGATTCATCAAGTTCTTCAACTCTGGCTAGACCAAAATCACAGATCTATATGGAAAAAGACAGGAAATTTCATGAAACAATTTTGTTTTAACACCATTATTTTAATCTTAAAATACAAATATCCGAGGCAAGAGCTATTTCTGCAGGATGCAACATCAAGGAAAACGTTACTGCACAATACAAAATACTTAACAACAACAAATTGCATTTATATAGCACCTTTCACTTTAGGAGGAAGTTCCAAGGTTCCAAAGAGGAGTTTTTAACCAAGCTGCTGGTTGGGTTCAGAAGGGGGAGGAGGGCAAAGGGTGGAGGAGGGAAGATGACTCAAGATATGTTTGAAAAGGTCTTGATATGGATCTTGTAGGAGGCAAGGGAGGGGAACAAGGGGCAGGGGCTCCGGGATGGAGTTTCAGAGGATAAGGGCAGAAAGGCTGAATCGCAGATTGTAGAACTGGCAGGGTGGAGCAAGCCAATACCTGCAGAGCCGCTACAGCAACATTTGGATTGTGGGGCAGCCTACATAAATACCATTACAAAAATATTAGCATTTCTTGGAACAAAATGCAATATGAAGAACCAAATAATAATCCTTACATTTGATATAGTGCTTTTCATGTCTTCTAGAAGTCTCAAAGCGCTTCAGAATATACTGTAGTGAACTGTTGTGTAATGAAAACTAACTTGTACCACAACACAAAAGCAGCATAAAATATATATATTACATATATTTATTTATGCCTTTTACATAAAAAGGCACCCCCTTCTAATATGATTGCTTTGTGGTCTCTAGGATGAAGTTAAAGCCTAACTTGTTATGGCTGTTTTAATTCCACGTGTTTCTTTTAGCTCCAATTTTGCTGCTTCTTGTTGCCACTGTAAATCTTTTAGTGGAAGCTGCATAAGCCGCATGCTTCAAACGCAGCTGAGAACCAGGTGAAACTGACCTAATTAGGTCAGCTGTGTTGAGATGTCAGATGTCCGTTCAGTTTGAGATGGAGGATATCCATGTAGGAAATTGATATTGTACTATTAGTTAACAATCCATCTTCAATACCCCAAATATATGGAAACTAATCTCACTTGTAACTTTCCAAAGTCATGATAGTGGAATTAATGGATTTACAGATTTGTACCAAAAGGCATTCGATTACAGGGATATAGAATGTAACCAGTAAACTAAGATTGGTAGTCTAAGTAGAATGTTACCTTGAAACATTGTTAACTGCACTTCATTCTGTCAGCAATATGTTTGGTGTTATTTATAACTGAACAAGTGTCATTCATTTTCTTTATTTGTTTATTATTTATTTATTTGATATAAAAAAGTAAATAATTTTAATTTAGAAACAATAATGTATTTAAAAATACAAATGAACAACTTTTGTTGAAAATGCTCTGGAACTCTCTGGTCCACACCAACACAGAACACTAACGAGTTTTCTTTTTTGTATTGTATTAAGTAGTGGTTTGCAATTATCACAATGTGCTAGAACAAACAGTGCTTTAGAAAATGTTTAGCATCTCTATCTCTGTATAATATTAGCAATATTGAAGCACTTGTGACCTATCTTGCATTAATAATATTGCAACGTTAACCTTCCTTGGGAAGATTCAGCGCCTTGGGATGTCCTGCTGACGTGAAAGGCGCAATATAAATGTATTTTTTGTTAGTGTTGTTCCTTTATTAAAATATTAATTTATTAATACTTTGCAAGTCACTTTGCCCTATAACAATTTTTCATTGCACAATACAAAATAATTTGCTTATAAAACTTTTATAAGCATAAGCAAGTTTTGAAAAATAAAACAACAATAAAGCGCTCATTTTATTGTGAATCTGAATGTACGTTTACATGCTAATATAGGTAGACCCCGCTTAATGAAGGGGTTAGGGACTTTAAAACCCTTTGTTAAGTGAAAATTTTGCTAAGCGAGAGTTTAACTATATTACTTTATTTCGCCACAGCCAAAATGTCGTCCCGACCCTCCCTGCTAACATCAGTTTAATTACTAGTTATTCCTAGCGCTAATATTTTCGGTGTACGGGTTGAGCAGCCAAAAGTCCGGAGTTCCGGAATCCGGAATGTGACAAAAATTGCAGGAATAAAAACGCCAATCCTACCTGCTCCAGGCCAGGTCTGCACAGTCACCACACCCAAATATCGCAACCTGGGTTCAGGCATTTCAGGACACGTGACGCACTTCTTTCTTCCTCCCCCTCCTCTCTTTCTCTCTATCCACCCCACCCCATCTCTATCCCCCCCCTCCCTCTCTATTCCCCTCCTCCCCTCCCTCTCTATCGCGCCCTCCTCTATCTCTCTATCCCCCCCTCCTCTCTATCCCCCACCTCCCCTCTATCCCCCCTTCCCCTCCCTCTCTATCTCTCTATACGCCCCCCCCTCTATCCCCCTTCCCCTTCCTCTCTATCCCACTCCTCTCTATCTCCCCTCCTCTCTATCCCCCCCTCCTCTCTATCCCCCCCTCCCCCATCTCTCTGTCCTCCCTCCTCTCTAACCCCCCATCTCTCTATTCCCCCCTCCTCTCTATCTCCCTATTCCCCCCATCTCTCTAACTCCCTTCCTCTCTATCCCTCCCCTTCGCATATACAATAATAAACAATAAAATGCAGACAATCCTCACTTATTATTATTGAAGCCACTAAGCATCCTGCGCTTAAGTTCCTCCTATATGGGAGGGGCTGCACTGGACTGCTTAACTGAGGCACTCTAAAGACTGAGTGTGCGTGGCTGGGGTAACCAGAGAGAAGCTGCGCATGAGAAGCTGCGCACGAGAAGCCCGCGAGATTTAAAATGTGGCTAAACATTCGTTATAGCAAAAGCAGTCTTTGTTAAGCAGAGAAGTGGTACAAATAGAAACCCTTGTTATAGTGAAGTTTTGTTAACTGGGCGTTCGGTAAGCGGGGTCTACCTGTACATTAATCAGTGTACACAACTTTCAAAACTAACCTTGAGGACACAATTGCTGTTCACAAGAAGGTTCCCTGGTTTAATGTCTCGATGTAATATGCCAGCCGAATGTAAATATTTCAGCCCTAAAATATAAAGAACAAAGTAGTTTTAAACTGAACAAATTGGTCTTATGTTGGTTTGAAAATTCCCACAATATTCTAGCAACCTTCTTACTTATAAGATCTCATGAAATGTAGTCATAAAAATCAATTCTAAACATGCTTTGCCAGTTTTCTTAGCCATTCAAAATAATATTCATGTGGTTGGCAACACTGCAATTTAAAATGCACATTAATTATTGTGCCAGCGTAACTGCATTAAAACAAGTAAAAAAATATTCAGAGTTCTTTTAAAATATATGTTTCAATTAAATAAGGACCACTAAATAATTTCTATTAATAAAAACACAGGATTGCCATCTAATTTTCTATCAAAACACAGGGCAAGAGGTGGAGGAGAGAAAATGTAGCAAACTAAAATCTTTGGGTAAATTTGATGAAAACTGGGTTTTATTTTGCAAAATTCATTTTACATGCAACCTGCAAACCCACCTGGTGCAATGCTGATTCCAGGAATGTGTGTAAAACAACAATTGGCAAATTCGGTGTCTATAAATTAAATTCTACCCCCCTTCTCCAACCATTTTAATGGTCCCTAAGCATAACAGAAACATTTTCTAAGAAACGCAACTATCCCCTACTTTGAATATACAATTATACATACATATTTAGGAAAGTAGACATGCAGCCCATTGATCCTGTTATATTCTGGACTAATTACTTGGCAATCTACTACAACCTCCTGAAATTTCACTGCACGGCATTTAGCCACTAATACATTATTTCTACTTCCAGAGTATAATCTCCTTGAAATCCTCAATTCACTTCAGATATATGGCTTTCAAAAAGCAGATCAATTCATTTTTGTCCCAGTCCTAATCCATTCAGCCTTATTTGAAGGTTGTATCATCTAGTAATTGGTGGACACAATAGGGGAAAAACTGCTACCGTTTATTTTGTTGATTCCCTTCATAATCTTGAATACCCTAATTGAATCCTCAGTTGCAGGAAGTACATCCCTGGCATATAGTTATGGTTTTGTCTCCGAGTGCCTGGTATTCTCAGTGAATGAACGCTGTATTTCATTCAACACTTGAATTAAATTCAAATCGTAATCTGGAAAGGTTGGATTCTTGTACACCACATGAATTTGAAATATATTTGTTCCATGTTATTGTTCTGTAACTGACTACTAAGAAATGTGCAAGAATATCGTGAAGGTTCACTAATTGCCTCCTTCCCCGTGGAAACCTCTGCTCTGTGGCCTAGACTACAAGCTCAAAGCCCCACTGTTGAGCTTCAACCCACAACCTTTTGACCCAAATAGAGTACAACTAACCGAGCCAGACTGACAATTCCAGGAAAAAAATGCAAAAAATGTTGAATCAGTACACAATGCCACGTGCACATCTCTTACCAGTCAGTTACAGAACTGGATGAGGGAACACATTTCAAACTTTTACAGGTAACCATTTTTTCTTCATAGAACATCCACAATATTGGGCATACCAGCAAAGCTGCACCTTAAATAAGGAGGGTTAGAAAACAGCCAAAACAGATTACCCAACAAGTGTGCAATGTTTAAATTCAATACAAATCAAAGTATTAATCTATGCAGCACCTCTTAAAGCCATCTAAGCTATCCCTCAATTATCAGAAATTAAAATGGATGGTACAGTTCAGTAACTGGTAATTCAACAAACTGTTTGAATCAATTTTCAATACAATGAGAATACATTATATATATTCCTTCTGAAAATTACAAATACCAAGTCAAAGTAGGAAAAAATAGTTTATGGATTTTTCCTTTACTCTGTGGGCAAATTTACTCTGTGTTCAACAGAACAACAGACAATAATTTTAATTTAGACACACTTATAGCTCTCATAATGTATAAGTATATTTATCTGATTGATGTGTACCAGATATGTCAATACTGTGAACCCTATGCAAATTTCTGCCCTCAAGATAACACAAGATCCACAACATTGAGCACTTGGGCAAAGTTGTACCTTAAGGTGAAAAAAGAAAAATTGGATCAAAATAGTGAGAAAAAATTACCCAGTACAACAATGGGTCTAACTCTTCTATTTTATTGTCTAATCCAACCTAGGCTGCCCACATAGAAAGGAGGAATTTAATGGTTTACAAGCGAAATGGTAAGGTTATCAGACTGTTTTTCATTAAGAAGTACTAGCAAGTTTTATAGAAAAGGAATAAAGACGCTTCCACACTATTTGAGAGACAACCTATGTGCTCGATAAAGTTTGATTGAGGTACGTTCTGTCCAAAACAAACAACTTGACTGAAAAAGGCATGGCCAGCTTATTGAAAACTAAAGAACTGCTCAAGTGGCTCATCTCCTTCAATCCTCAAGTCTTCATTGCTTGCAGGGAAGTGTATCAGGATGGAGGTATACAGCTTGCCCTGAGTTACGAGCAAAACAGCCTAGCGATTCTTTAGAGATACAAGCCTCCAGGAAAGGAAAGTTGAGATTGTAAGTTAATATCGGGAAATTCTAAGTTATTGGCCAGTTGATTAAGAATGCAAGACATCTATTTGGTTGTAAGAGCTTGCGAGAGAATCAATCTGCACTTACAGCAATGCTAAAGCCCCTGAGCATGGTAAAATCTACTATCAAGAAAATACCATCTCCTCCACTCAAAAAGCTGTTGAGAAAAATACTAAATCTAGAATGTTCTTTAAGCTATTATGGCATTTTCTCCAGACTACTGCCAATGTCATGTGACAATGCAAGGAGCCTCCAATTGTCTTTGAACAGATATACTGTACATGGCTTCTACTTGACACCTTCCCATAAACCGAACTAAACTCAAGGACTGAGCATATATTATCTCCATACATGTAACTTTATAATAATGCTCTGGCAACCGAGCTTCAGATCTCCAATCAACTCCTAACTGAAGGAAAGTAGGAAATATCTTCATGTTACTTGCACAAAGATTATTCAATTTTTTAAAAAAACGTTAAACACACACATACTATACCAGAGTGCTGAAAAATTGTCAAATGACCTCAGGTGTGCTTTCCATCAAAATGTGCCCACCAAGAGTGCAAGGTCTCAAGAAGTTGAGCAAATTAAAAACTTTCTGATTGCAATTTTCAGGTAAACTGCTAACATATGTGGAACGATTATGGGGGAAAAAAAACTAATTTTAGTAAATAACTGCAACGTTGACAACATGTAGAGGGTGAACCTGCATCCTAAACATACTCACCTCTTAAAATCTGGTAGAGGAAAACTTTGACATGATCTGAACTCAACGGTTGTGGGGATACGATGATCTTGTGAAGGTCACTTTGCATCAACTCTGTGACAACATAACTGAGGAAGGAAACAAAGTCAAGGGAAACAAACACGGTGTTGCAAATCACCCCAATGTCAGAAATTGCAGCCTTTAGTGTTAGGAGTGCTTTGGGTTTCATTAATAGAGATGACAGTTTCATAGATTAACAGAGCATACATTATTGAGCAAAAACACATTATAGAAGACTATGATATGCTACTTTTGATTAAACTGCATTATTTCCATTTAAAACAGTCCATCATAATATTTAGGATGGAAGCAAAAATGATTTGAAATCTACAATATTTAATTACAAGAATAAATAATTTGATTAGTAAAGAATAATAAATAAAAATTAAAACAAATCTCTTGTTATACCAATGACATTTCATCTCAGAAACCGGTGAAACAGTGCCGGAGGGCAGTGTTTGCAATAATATTTAGGAATGTGTTTTAATCTATGCAATCATGTTTTTGTAAATGAATGCATATGCCCTTACAAGATTCTAGAAGAAACGGATAGTGAGTTGGTTCAGTAAATTAGTTAATGAACCATTTTACATGTTGCATATTTCCTTGCAAAACTCTTGAAAGAAACTTATGGAATCTAGTTTAAATGCAAAATGTCACTGCTAAAGCAGACTTCCACATGACAAGATGACAGAATTACTATTCTGGCATGAGAGACAGCTACAATACTTATTGTAGGTTTTTAACAACTGACAAATTTCTTCTCAAATATCCATTGGCAGAAATCTAATTTTCAAAAATCTTCTGAACCTTTGTTAAGCAACGCCAGAAGACAAACTGGACTATACATTCAAAAAAATACTCAAAGGTCAATCTATTGCTGTGGTTTAGTACATATTAGTTGATCCAGACTTGAATCCACAATTAATTAAACAAATGTCTACTGAACAAAATGCATTATAATCCTGATGGATGCTAACAAGTACAACTACTTTCTACAAAAATCAATAATGTTTCACGGTCATCCAACACGAGATGGAATTAACAGATAGTCATGATAGTATGATTTTGGTCTCAAATGCAAGGCCCCCCAGCAACACTGTGGTGCTCCTTTGAGTTGTCAGCTATAACTGAACCAAATGCCCACCAACTAGCAGCTGACAAACTGAAAACGCACATGCCCAGGGCAGTACTGTAACATTTGGTTGAAGTCCAGGTAAGCCTTTTTATATTAATTATCTACAGAGAAACAAGTTTGACACAGGTTTCATAACTCAACTTTTCTTATACAGTAAAAGCCCATTTATCCGGCACCCTTAGGATCTGGCCAGTGCCGGTTAAACCGCCTGCCGGATATTCGGCCGTAAACCCAACAAATTTAAAAAATATATATATATTTTAAAAACATTGCATATTATTAATAGACTAAATAATCATTTATATGATAATATAATATATAAATAATAATAATCCTTACACACAGCGACCAGGCAGTTCAGAGAGATCTTTAAACTAGTGCAAAAGTTACACGTCTGAATGACACTGTTTTCATTGGGGGCAGAAGAGAGGAAAGCAAACACGTTATTGAGAAAGCAGCCGCCGCTGTCACTGTTCAGTTAACTTTCTTTCCAAAAAGCTTTGCGATGCCTGTGTGTGCTCGCATTAACTTGCACTCTGTAAAAAAAACAGATCAGGCTTTGCAGTTTTTTAAATTAAAATGAAAGCTGTGATATGCATTGATCTGCAAGCTTTGCTCAGGGTGTGTGTGAGTTTTGCTGTTTTGTGAATTAAATCTAAATTAATCAACTCACCCTCGCTCTCTCCCTCTGCCTTTCAAACAGTACACTCTAGAGAGTGTATTGCTGTACAATACAGGCAGCATTCTGAGCTAGCGCCACCATCAGGCACCTAGTAGCAGCATTCCAAAATACTGACTCAACACAAAACACCAAACAAATGCATTTTTCCGGATAAATTCCGGTTTATCGAAAACCTGACTTTTTTTTGCGTTGCCGGTGAAAAGGAAGTTATGGTTGATCGGGTCATGGATAAACAGACTCTAACTGTAGTTTGGTAAACCTACAGCAGGAAAATAGGAGAAATCCTTATGCATTCAGACATGTGTGCTGAGTATTGTAAACACACTATTGTCAAAACAATTACAGTATATGAATTTGACTTCAACAGCTTCGAAAATCAAAAACATACATTGAACTCCAAATGATATAGGATGAAATTATTCACTCATTTCAAAACAATCCATTACTGAAAACTTCAATTCAATTTTATAAAGATTGGAAATCCTACAGAATTTGCATTTCTAGCATAATATATCCCAGATACCTCAACTAGTTGCCATGACAATAAAGCAGCTTAAATTCAATGTGGGTTGAAAGGCATATGCACTGCTCTGAGTCTAAATAAGGGACTGCTACACATTAACTGAAAAGCTCCACATTGGCCCGAAGGTGCCATTAATTTGAACAGCAGATATCCGATTACTGTCTCTAGATAATTTAATGAGAAGATGGGAGTTTGGAGTGATAGCCAGCACTTGTTTACTGTAAAACACTTATTTCCCCATGTCTGATATGCACCGATCCTGAACAGATGGTGCCTAAAAGGGTCCAATTTTTATACAACTGTAGTTTAGAGTGAGGTTAAATTGCTGTAGCCTGAATTTAGCACCAATCCCAACAAAGGATTTTTTTTCTGTATTGTACTGGCCCAACTTGTCACAAATCATATAATTGAACATATTCTCTTTTAGAATACGAGTTAACCAGAGATATTACACAATGCTCTCAAGCAGTAAACATTCACTTAAGTTTGACCACCCCATAACATTGGATAAATAAAAAAGAAATGTTGACTTCCATTTCTTCTGAATGAAAGCAGAAATTATTTCCAGTAAACTGTTTTCCCATACAATGATCTGAACTGAAACTAATGAAATTGGCATGTTGGAAAAAGGCGCATTATATAAACAGAAATATGGTGGACTGGTTGGGAAGTTGGCTGATGGACAGTAGGAGTAAATGGATTTTTCGTAAGACTGGAGGGATGTGAGCAGCAGTGTGTCCTAGTCATTAACAGAGCCTTGGAACATCCTCCCATGTGAAATATACAAATATAATTTTTGTTATTGTTAAAAGTAAACACTTCAGGTGTGTCCTGAAATTGACCCTATGCAACTATACAGTACCAAGGAAATACAACCCTTGTTGTATTTCCTTGGTACTGTATATTTCAAATTACTGTTCTGAGTGTACTTTCTCAATCCCAGACCAAGCTTCATCTTCTGCTATACATCTTTGCAAATTTTCAGCCTACAATAGCGATCTTAACAATAACCAATAACAGAAACAGAAGTAGGCAAATAAAAATCATTTTAGAAAAACAGATGCATAAAAATGTCAAGATACAGATATAAAAAAAGAATGAGAAAAATGCAGATGCAGAGGAACAAGAAAACACAAAGTGGGGTTCATTGCAGGACAATAGACAGTGGTTTGATGAACTTCAAAATTCCAATGCTATTGACCTTATGATTGAGAAAACAGGCAATTCTACTGTATTTTGTTGTATGGCTGCTCTCAATTATTTTGGCTTGGCAATTTGAGGTAATGGAATTAAGAACATAAGAATTAGGAGCAGGAGTAGGCCATTCGGCCCCTCGAGCCTGCCCCGCTATTTGATAAGATCATGGCTGATCTTCTACCTAACTCTAATTACCTGCCCTATCCCCATATCCCCTAATCCCTCTATATTTTAAAAAGCTATCAGTCTCAGCCTTGAAAATGTTCAAGTACTTAGCATCTACAGCCTTCTGGGGGTAGTGAATTCCATAAATTCACTACCCTTTGAGTAAAGAAATGTTTCCTCAACTCTGTTCTAAAAGGCTGATCCATAATTTTAAGATGATGACCCGTGGTTAGATTCTCCTACTAGGGGAAACAGTCCCTCACTGTCTACTTTATCCACCCCTTTAAGAACCTTATATGTTTCAATAAGATCTCCCCTAATTCTTTTGTACTCTAGAGAATACAGCCCTAGTCTATTCAACCTATCCTCAAAGGTCAGTCCCCTCATCCCAGGAACTAACCTAGCGAATCTGCCCTGCACCCCCTCTAAGGAAAGTATGTCCTTTATTAAGTAAGGAGACCAAAACTGCACACAATACTCTAGGTGCGGACTTACCAAGGCCCTATACAGTTGCAGCAAGACTTCCCTACTCTTGTACTCTAAACCTTTTGCAATGAATGCTAACATGCCATTTGCCTTCTTAGTTGCTTGCTGCACCTACAAACTAACTTTTAATTATAATTCCTATATAATTAATTATAATTAACTAATTATTAACCTGTAAAGAAATATTGGCTGCCTGAAATATTGGTGTTTCATTGTATTTGAACTACTGAACTTGAAACAGCATACATCTGAAAGTACACATTACACATGTGTATTCAACTCCGGAACATTAAGATTATGTTTAATGTGAAAATGCTGCACTGACAATTTTTGCTATGTGGAATAAAAAATGAAGTTAGTTTTCAAAGATAAACAACTTAGCGCAAAGGCATAAAGGATCATGGACTTCATAAGTGGATCAGCTGTCTGCAGCTACTTCCAGTGAAATAGCCATTACAAGTAAACAACATGTCTCCTATTGAACACAGAATACAGTCACTATATGTTACAATAAATCCTGAGAAGTGCATTGAAACTTCCTCCCGACGAGATATGTAGAATCCTTGTTGTGAAGCATCGTGATGGGTTTCCTTATGTGTCAAGACATCTAGCTGACCATACATTTTCTAAGATATTTGTGAAAAATGTTTATTTACCCAAAATGAACATTTACAGTTACTGAACGCTACCATCAGATATACTGATTTCATAATTCTTATCTATTCGACCCACATAGCTTTACCCATAAATTATCAATATTTTGATATCCAAATCCTGCCTGAATTATTTTTTATTTGCAGTTAATAAATTATTGACCGTTTCCCCAACAGTTTAGAAATAATTTGAATAATGACCTAAAAGTTGGGAAAGCTGCCTCAATTTGAAACTACTGTAACAACAACAAAATTACATTTGTATAGCACCTTTCATGTCAGGACGTCCCAAGGCACTGGACAGTTATTGCACCCTAGCTAAGGACATGTGGGGTGGGAGGGGGGGGAGGAAAGAAGTTGCCGAAGAGTCTTGAGGCGAGACTTGAAGGAGGCCAGGGAGGGGGCGAGGCAGAGGGACTTCGGGATGTGGAGGCAGAGTGACTGAAGACTCACCTGACAACAGTTGGAGCAGGCCAGAGTCTGCTGAACGGAGGGACTGGGCAGGTTGATAAGGGGATAGGTTAAGGATGTAGGGTGGGGCGAAGTTGTGGAGGGCTTTAAATGTCAGGACCAGGATCTTGAAGTGGATCCTCTGGATGATGGGGAGCCAATGGAGTCGTGCAAGGATGGGGGAGATGGGTCATGGAGTTTGGAACAGAAGAGGACAGGGGCTGCAGAATTTTGAACTATCTGCAGCCTGTTGAGGGAGGAATTGGTGAGGCTTAATCAGCAAGGCATTCGCATAAAGCTGGGATGTAATAAAGGCATGAATGAGGGTTTCAGCGGCTTTATGGGTGAGGCAACATATGTTCATTTGAGGTAATGACGGAGTCGGGAAATGTTGTGGAGGTGGGGAAAGGCAGAGCGCGTCATTGCTTGGATGTGAGGGAGGAAAGAAAGTTGAGGTTCGAACAAAACACCTAGGGCCCTGACTGGCTTGGTGAGGTTTAGTATGGAGGTTGATGCACCCAGCGCCTGATGTAAGGAAGGCGCTGGCGCGACACTTTATATTTAAGTGCTCTGAGCTGTGTAGAAGACTTGAAAAGCGCTATATTATATGCAAGGATTATTATACTGACTGTTTATATTCGACATTTTATTGTTTAGGAATTTCAGCAGGTAACACAGTAGACATCGTTTAATGTCGCTTCGGTCAATATTGGTCCGTTATTACGTTGCAGATACATAGGGCAACATATGTTCATTTTATGTCACAATGTTCGCTATTACGTTGTTCGCTTAACGTAATTTCACTCAAAGTCATGCTTTTCGCGAACACAACTACGATGTTAAAGCGAGGACTAAGTGTGATCCCATTTTTTCCCCTATTGGGATCTCAGCCAGGGCACATATGCAAAACATAAGTCAATGACTGAAAAATATTAACTATGCTGCTGCATGGCGGAGGATAGTAGAATGTGGATTTGCAGGCAAGATAGATCGCTACGCCAGTTCTAAAGAGTTGGATCCAGTACTCATCTTTACTTTCGATAGTGCTACTCTGTAGCTGATTCAATATTAATCTTGAATGGAGTTAATAGTTTTTGTTTGGTATCAATTATAGGAAGCAGGATTCTATGTGAATTTCTGTAAACACAAAAGTACTATATTACATGTCCCACAACATTAAGCAAGGTTTTTTTTAAAAAGACTGCTAAACAATTAATAATCTATAGTTGGTACAATCACATTTCTGAAATGTTAATAAGGAGCACTAGAATGCTATGATACATTTGGTTTGTTGATCTAATTTTTTATATCCTTACCATGAGCAATTCTGCATATCGTACTTCCAGAAATTAGTTTTGGTTTGGGGAATACTAAACATTGCCACTATTCTCAAGAGCCACCATATCCCGCTTATTTAAATATTGAAAATATTAATTCATTATAAATTCGAGCAACAAGCTTCTTTGCAGAGTATGTCTTGAACTAAATACAAAATACTGATTCTGGAAATCTGGAACAAAAAACAGAAGTTGCTGGGAAAATTCAGCAGGTCAGGCAGCATCCATGGAAAAAGGAAAGTGAGTCTTCACTTTCCTTCATCAGACCCTTCATCAGAACTGGGGCATGTTCTGGGGGAGGGAGAGGTTTTTAAGGACAAGTTACAGAGGGGTAGGCAGGACAAGGAAGACAAAGAAGATAAGAAAAAACGGAAAACATTTGTTAATTCACGGGTTAAATAGGTGGTAGTGCTGCGAAACAAAAAGGGGTTTAAACAAAACTGGGGAGAAGGTGTTAATAGTAAAGAGCAGACAAAACACAAGAGAAGGAAGGGGTGTCTGGAGTGATGATTGTAATGGGGGAGGGAGAGCTTTTATGGTCTGAATTGGCTGAAGTGAATTCGATGTTGAGGCCAGAGGGCTGTAGGGTCCCCAGCAGATAGATAAGGTGCTGTTCCTCAAGCTTTTGCTGTGGATCACTGGAAACAGTGCAGAAGACCATGGATGGAGAGATCAACCTCTGAATGTGAGCATGAATTGAAATGGAGGGAGACCGGAAGATCAGGGTTGACCTTGCGTACAGAACAAAGGTGCTCTGCAAATCGGTCTCCCAATCTGCGGTTAGTTTCCCCAGTATAAAGGAGATCACATCGTGAGCAGCGGATACAGTATACTACATTGGTGGTAGTACATTGGTAGTACATGCTGTCTGTCTTACATGGAAGCTGGGTTTGGGTCCTTGAAGAGTGGTCTGGGGGGAGGTGAAAGGACAGGATTTACATGTCTTGAACTAATCTTTTTTTATATAGCAAAGTCGAATGCAACTTAAATAAGTATTTAAGCAGATTTTTTTTCTCTACAGGCCTTTGTATAAGTCTAAACTGAGAGGTGCAATACAAGGAAAATAAAATTCTCTAGTATACAGGTATATGTGGTATATACTATCAATACCATTTAAATCTGCATAAAGACTTAAAGTATAAACAGCCAATTTAAATAGATACATTTCAAATAGGAATATGTAACCAAATTACAACTAATAAATAATAATAGCATTTGATATAGTGCTTTTCATGTCTTCTAAACGACTCAAAATGCTTCACAGAATATACTGTAAAGCGAATTGACTAAATGTGGGCAATAAGTAGCAGCCAATTGCACGCAGCACTGTCCCACAAACAGTCGTGGATTGAGTGACCAAATTATTATTGCTTTTCTTGAGGGATTAAGAGTGGGGGAGTGGGAAATAATTGTGGAAAGAGTGGAGTGGGGATAGTTGGGGTACAACTAAGGCTATTTGGGGTAAGAGCAGGGGAGTGGTACTTCATTGGGTTAACAGCGGGGGAGTTGGGAGGAGAAGATCTGTGAGGCGAGGCGGGGAGGGCGGAAGAGCTGGTTATTTGTGGAGAACAGAAGTTTGGGATTGTCCTTCGCCTCCAGGAGTATCCTGGAGTAGAAGTATGATTTGACGGAGGCCAGAGCAGAGCAGTAGGTTTTGATTTGGTCCAGCTAGATGTGCCGGTGGACTGTTGGACCAGATTTGAGCCAGGTGCATTCACTTGCCCACACCTGGCCCTAGAGTGAGCAGAGGTGGCTGGTGAACCAGGGTGAGGTTCAAGAGTAGGAGGCGATTCGGGGAGTGAGGGGGCAAGGGCATCGAGTGTTGTGGAGGAGAATGAATGTGGAGGATGGGTCGGTGCGGGATGTGGGCAAGAGGGGGAAGAATTCAGAGGACTCCAAGCAACAGAGCAGGATTGTAGGGAGATCTGTTTCCAAGGGCAGCAGAAGATGGTGGTAGGTTTGGAGTCTGGGGCTTATAGAGTAAGGAAACTTGTTCCGTCCTACCGAGGTTTGATTCCAGGGTAGGACGGAAGTGCTCTGACCATTAAATTATAAGACTCCACAATGCTAAACCCTCTCAGTTTGTTGCTATGAACTAAGCTCACATTCAATAAACTTGGTGACCAGGGATGCTGCAGCATGTATTAATTGTTGTTTGGGAAATCTCCGGTTTACCTTTTGGGACCTCGGTAATCTTATCTCATGGTTGGATTTGTGATGTCAGCATCACCCAAGCTGATTTATGAATCAGCCCCCTTTTTAATTATAATTAACACCTTGTGATTTTGCCACTTAATCCAAATAGATTTACTTCAAATTCTTATTTACATCTTTGAAAACAGCTTCAAATTTAAACATATGAACTGCAACTGAAGTTTAGTAAGAAATACTGATGTAATTATGCACAAACTCCCAAGATTTTACAGAGGAAAACTTAGAACTTATCAGCGGGAGTAGGCCATTTGGCCCATTAAGCCCAATATTAAGATTTTATTTCTAGAGATAAATTTAATGGTCTGTGAAAATAAAGCACATTCTCTATGGAATTTAGCATTACTTCTATCTTCCTTCCTCCCCCTGGGGGTTTGCTAAATTCTGTATGAAGCCCTAAATCCACACATAATGACATTGCATAGTAGTTTTAGAGCTGGGAATCACAAATATCCTTGAACATCATGACTAAACATTGAAAAGATACACAAAAGTATGAAGCATAACAAAAATAGACCAGCCTTTGAAGCTCTCAATTGCAGCTATTTTTAAAAAAATCTTCTAGAATATCTATCACTGCTGATACAGTTGCTTCTCTTCCACATTCATAGAAAAAGCTGCAAAATTATCAAACTAAAAAATATTAGAATGTTCCTCAAAATCCAACCAAACTATGTAGCCATGTAGTTGAGATTGTGCAGTTACTTTTAGTTGCAGTTGTACAGTTCAATATCTGTGCAAAAATGCAGTGCCCTGGAATATAAACATTACCTTCTCTCCAGTTTTAATTTAAGTAAAAATAACTTTTCATTGGCATAAACAACAAGTTCTTTGAGACTTCAAGCAAACTGGGAGACTTGAAATAAACTAAAGACACCCAAAAAAAGTCAACCATAAAATTTTAATTAATTTTCCTAATGGCGATTATCAACAAGCGACAGCTAACCTAGCTTGTGCTTACCAACTGTTTTCTTTTATTATCTACATGCCTTACAACTGGGAGGCAATTTTTTTTCATAGAATTTATGGTAGACGAGTTATCTTTTTTGCTCAGCTACATAAGCAATACTTAAATGCTCTCAATTACAAATCCACATACACTGAAATTCCTGTTACTCAGCAAAACAGTTATTCTGAACTCCGAAGCAGATGATGTTAGACTTAAACAAAAACAGTAAATCCATCAAAGGAATCAAAGTATTGTAATCTCGTTAGGGCAGTTAAGACTTTTGCTTCATACTAAAACTGAGGTATCCACATCTGGTAATTGTCAGTCATTAAAGAACACTGAAATCGAATGTTTTAAAAAACACAAATAAAACATGTTTAATTGAAAATGCAGTATGGTATAGCTATGATTCAATGCAGTCGTTTAGTTTTGATGCTAGAAGTAATGTTCACTGGTAAAAATGGAGGGATTAAAAAAAAATGATATTAAATTTGGCATAAAATGATCACAGGTTGGATTTTGACTCAAAACCAACAGACTTTTCAAAACTCTTCAGAAATGTAGAATTGCTCTCTGTCTAATGAATAGCATAACAGTATTCTTTATCTTAAAAAGGGGAAAGCTATACAGGATGTTACTGGAGTCACTCCCAGGGGCTTATGATAGCCTAGAGCTGATGGAATCGCACCCAAACAGCAATTTCACCACAAAAAAAGCAGCTGTCACCACTATATTGGGTACCAAGTCGTCTACTTTGGAAAACACTACAAGTCAAACAGTTTACACCACCGATTGTAATCAGGAGCAAAACTGATGAACAAATTGTGGAGTAATAGATCTGTGAGCTTCACCATTTAATCCCTTGAAAACTAGCCTTCTATTCTATTACAATTATTCTATCAAATGTATTCTACTGATACAATGCTTATTTTCCATTTAAAGTTAAGTTGCTCAAACTATAAGAATTAAGATATTTATGACTGATGCCAAGCTTCTATTACCTTCTTTGCCATGATCGTGTACAATACTTCAAACCAATGGCCTAGTTGAGATCAATAACTAATTTGTGTATATAAACCTATATCCTATTGCTATGGGACAGTACATCAACAGTAAACGCTCATACAACACATATCCAAAAATGTACATTTAATCTGGGATGCAAAAAAAACTAGTGATTTTTCTACCTATGGGAGTAAATTGCATATCAGCAATTCTAACTATGACTATTTGAAACTATGACTATTCTAGGTGCTAATGTTGAAATTCTAAATAGTCCCACATACTTTTTTTTACAATCTAGATAGGCTGTTGTGCAGTTCTACTCTATTTCAGGCACTGAATCAATCAAACCCAAGACATTTGTTATGACTTTGAAAAAAAACTTATCTAGTATAATTTTAGTATATGCTTGGAGACAATAAGCTATTGCAGTTAATGCAAGTTGATATTTTTAGTTAGTACTTAATATATTGCATTTTACTCTAAATAGGTTACGTTATTAATGAAACAAGTTTATGTTAGCAGATGAAGAATCAAAACTATTTAAACCCAGCTGCAACAGTTCACAAACATGGACAATGCACAATAGGGCCTGAATACTGAAGTACCATATTTATATCAAGGTAGGGGAACTTCTAAGGAATTTCTGAGCTAACCACTGTTAAAAGAGCTTAATCTTAACAAAGAATGCTTCAATATGTCATTTCTTCTACATATCGCCCACCTCCCCCCGCCCCCTCTGCAAAATGTGGCTCTGTTTGTTCAGATATTGTCAGTGAACACTACATATTTGACATTTTTTTTTAATTCTTTACAAATGGCAAGCTCAATTTTGAATTTCTAAAGGGGTACTATACTCAAAGGGGTTCTAAGGGTTTGTATAAACTGCCAGATATATTGTATTTGATCAATATTTTTATAAAGGTTCCCAAACTAAGATTATAAGTCTATTTCCTAGTTCTCATCTCAAACCAACAACTTTGATCTGATTTATATTCATAATTAAATATGATCAACAAAGTTCTATGATGTACAACTTTCAGCCAATCCAAATGTACTTCATATAACTTTGTTATGACCCAGGAACCAGGCTAACAATCTAGAAACAGACACACTTACAGGAAGCAACTACTTCAGAAATATTATGTTTGATTGGTAGGATACATTTCCTCGAAGTAGTCAATATGAGGAGGTTGGAGCATATCAAGCGCAGAGAGCACCTGACAAAAGAAAATCAGAAAAAGGAATTAGTATTTGCATTCTTGGCCAATAGTTTATAGAATAGAGTTTAATAAAATCATATAGAAACATATACATTGTTTAGAATTAGCTAACGTTTTTTTCTTTAAAAAATGCTCATATCTAGATTGAAGAATTTTGTCTAAAAATGAAGTTGCATGACAAACTAATTTAAAGTCCCTAACTTCTACTTTCAAGTCTTACAATTTTGAATGATTGTCAGTTCTGGAGGGGGGTCAGAAACCTAAAGATATAAGAATACAATTTATAAATTGTATATTAACAATTTTTTTTTAAATTGTACATATTTTTTTAAATGCCCAAATTACAGTGTTGTCATAAAATATTGCACATTTAAACAGAAAAAAAAAGTTTTACCACTAAAACAAGGTTCCCCACATTGTATTCCACTACAGGCAAGCCTTCCAAAATAAATGATCTGTTTCTAATCCAGAACAATCCTGTGCTTGGCAAAGTGCTCAGAATTGCAGTAAACAGTAGCAATATGTGGAAACAAAGCCAATTTATCCAGTGATATTCACATGAGCTCCACAAAAACACTCACACATATTTAAAGAACTTCTGACGAAATGTAAACTTTTTTTAAAAGTATTTTTTTTTACTGGTTATACACTGCACCTGGCATGTATTCTAGGTACATTCCCCAACCTTGCTTCTTCAAAGGAGTTTGAAGGAATTTAAGCTCCAACTGAGAACCTGAGCTCAGTCTAAGGCTGACACTCCACTGGAAAAATCTATAATTTCAGAGCTGCAGTGCGGGATTAATTTGGACATCTTTTTGAAAGAGCTAGCAAACATGATTGGCCAAATGGCCTCCTTCTGTGTTGTATAATTGTATGAGTTACAGTCCATCAGATGAAGTAATGAACTGAGATCCCACCTGCCCATTTTCATGTACTGTATACAGTATATACTAAAGCACTATTCAAAAAGATAAGGAAGTTTCTCCAGGTGTTCTTGCCCACTATCTTCCATGTAAATTGCTCAATCCCTTCATATCTATTGGTGGGATCCCACTTTGTGCATTTTGGCCCCTGAACCTGCTCACAATTACTACATAAGAAATGCTAGACAAAATAGGACCAAGGTTCATCAAGTTCACCATCCTGGCAGTCACATGCGTCCCGAACTACAATTGCCAACAAGTAGCCACAAATTATTTTGAGACTTTTCAAAATTATAGGCACTACATCACAATAATTCTCCTACCCAAGCATCATCACCACCAGCAACTCCAGCCCCATTAGATAACAAGTTACTTACATTATCATGTTTGAAGAAGCATAGCATCTTCAACTCACGGAAGACTCTCTTACACGAAACCAGATTCTGGAAGACATTAGGCATCTTTTTGAGTGCAACTCTCTTTCCATCCCTGGGATCTGTTACTGACCTGAATGGGGTGTGGGGAGGAGGAAATAAAGTTATTTTAATAATCTGGAAATAACAACAAATTACATTTGTATAGCGCCTTTTACATTTGGAGGATATTGTCAGGCGCTGGGTAGTCAGAGAATCGCACCCAAGGTGGTGGTTGGGATCACGAGGGGTGGAGGGCGGGGAGGGTAGGGATAGCTGGGTGACTGGAAGCACGGTTAAAGAGGAGGGTCATAAGATGGATCTTCAAAGAGGCAAAGTAAGGGGGCGGGAGAGAGAAAGGGACTGTCGATGGGAGTTCCAGAGGGTGGAAGAGTACTCAAACAGTTCTGTAGAGCACTTGGGAGACATTTCAATGTGTTCAGGCACTATACCAAATGCAAGGATTATTATAGCAGTATTAATCGGCTATCAAATGGTAATTTGTTTCTTGTTCCAAGAAACACAATACAACAGTTTGTATTGTACTATTCTTTTCCCAGTCCTGCATTTTATGTTGAAATCAGAGATATGCAACATTTTTCATCACTGATACACACCTTGTTTCATGCAATGTTTAAATTCTTTATGGCCCTAAAAACATAGCAGTAATTTCATGGCATGTTGAATTAGTTCCCCCTTAACACATAGCAACAGCTGCTTTAGTTCTGCACAAACAGTACCAGTGACCAAAGATAAGGGCTGATGTCAGAAACACAGGAATGCTTTCAATTTCTTTGTTCCTAAAACCCTCAATGACTGAGCTCTCCTGTTGCTGTGACAAGTTGGTTATCTCATCTTCACTAGCTAATGAATCTCAGGCTTTCAAAGATAATACACAGCTGCTGTTATGGACATTGAAATTATTCTTTCTGTGTGGCCTGGCCAATAGATGCAGATTCATTCTGCAAACAAATACTGCACATTGTGACAATAGATGAAGCTGCACTAATAGAATATGAGAAAGCGGCACTATTAGACAAGGGTGAAACAGGATTCCCTACATGAAATGAGAAAACACATTACAGCATTACATAGCTTGGGACATTTTTATTACAGCTATTCAACTCAGCAAATAAGCAGTAAATTTTAGTGTAGCACTGAAAATCATGGCTGTAAGATGACAGATTAGTAAAGGTAAAAGCTACATTGCACCAAGTCACCAGTGACAGTTTCAAATTCCCTACTTTCTGTAGAGAATTTTGCCAACTTTTACATTTCAGTAAAATTGACTATCTATATTCCAACACTTAAAAACATCATATTAAGCTCTGGATATTTCTATGAACTAAAGCAAGTTTATCATGATTGACATTTACTAGCAAACTTGTTTTACTTTTACCTGTACACATTTAAAACTCATTAAGAAAACAAAATTACACTTGCATAGCGCCTCTTACGTCAGGAGGACATCAAAGCACTTGGCGTTAATTTAATTTCCATTAAAATAACTTAACTAAAGGAAACCTTTTATGGACTAGTTAAAGTTCCTTTAGGTCTCATGTAATACATATAAAATTGCAATTTTATATGTATTACATGAGAACTGTTCTAAAGAAGCACAAATGATAACTAGCTGGAAGTGAATTTTAAAAAATAATTACTCTACTAAATCTTTAAAATGACAAATTACCCTAAACAAATGATATAAAAGTGCTATCCGGGTTAGAAAAAGTGCAGAAAAACTGAAAGTTTAAAAAATGCCAATTAACTTGTCACTTGCATACCAACAGTCCATTATTGAATGACAGGTTGTCTACCACTTAGATGGAGAACAGTGGACATGGGAGAGAATCAAAATAAGTTACACATCAAACCCTTAAATTGATCCGATTACAGTAGTTGGTATTTATGAACAGCCAGATTCAACAGCTGGAAGTAATTTCTCTGCTGGGAGAAATATACACACCTCTTTACATGGAATTCAAAAGACCATTCACAAACAGAATCAGCTCTTTTTAATTTCCTCATCAATGAATGATATGCAACCTCAAAGTAATGTAAATTCTGATCAACCTTTGAAGTTGATTCATACCCATATTTTCAAAAAATAGATGATAGTAATATATTTACAGCTGGAGATGGCCAATGGACGAAACTATCAGTTGATCTTAACTGAAATAGGGATTATAAAACAGCTGGCATTCACTTACAAAAGTGGAGTTGTTATAAGGTTGTTTCCCTCCCCAAATTAATAGAACTGACATTTTAACCAATAATCCAAAAATGAATACCTAGTGTGAAAAGGTTAATGTCACCCTACTCAAATTTCAACTGATCAATTAAGGTCCTTGGTAGCAAACTAAATATAATCGTGGAGTCCTGTAGCTCAGTGGTTAGAATACCTGCCTCGCAAGCGAGACCTGGGTTCGATTTTCGGCAGAGTGGAACCATGGGCAAGTTCTCTTTCTCCACATGCCTGATAACAATCCTCCAAGAAAAAAATTATAATTTGGTCTCTCAATCCATTAGCCAGCGAAGATGAGACTGTTTGTAGGACACTGCTGTGCGCAATTAGCAGCCAGTATATTCTGTGAAGCGCTTTGAAATGTCAAGAAGACATGAAAAGCACTACATCAAATGCATTATTATTATTATAGTACTTTCTAGCCCACAGTACCAGCAGACTTCCACTGTAGACTTTGAATATCAAGTATTAAATGCAGGTACAGCACCTCAGAGCAATATATCATTTAGTGCAAAAATGCAGAAGGCATTTCCTACAGCATATAATATGGTCAATAATGCTATTTAAGAATCTGAAACTGCATTAGTATTTGGAACAGCACAACAATTATCTAACTTTTTCTCAGAAGTGAGAACTTCTCATTTCTGCTAGTTTGTTCTTATGACAAATGTGACCACTATCAGGGTGATTGAAAGCCACAAACTGAAGATCCCTAGCATTGTAAATTACAGCTGAATGCTTACAAACGGCTAGGTTTCCCCGTATAACAAAAATACTCTATTTCTAATTTTTAAAATCAACTAATTTTAAAATGTACATGAAGAACACCACATCTCAGTGGGATACATTAAACAAATACTAGCCAGAAAGGCATGATGCATTCTTTACTCTTCAGGAGTCAGTCAACTTGTTGATTCCATTTTACACCAGGACTCATTTGTAATCAAGCAAGAATTGAGGGACCATGCAATCCAATTTTTTTAAAATTAGAAATATTTCATTGCTAGATCCCCTACACACATGAATATTTGAGAAGCATTTAGGAAAGATCTGTTACCATTACCAATAAAAACGTAGATGAACCAAATAAACTTTAAGTTGTTTTTGATTTCATAGTCTTAGCTGATGTGAACCTTTATAGAAACAAGATATTGTATCACAATACAGTATTTCATCCAGTTTCCTAATGCGTTTTGACTACTACGTTGGGTAGCAGAATGTTGCAAATTCATTGCTAAGGAAAAATGTTCTACCCATCAGTATTAAAATTATTTTCCCTGGTGCAGTTGGAAGACATCATTTGGATTTTTTGCCATTAATATTTAATATTTTCATACACCTTAATGAGGCTCCCCTCTGCTTCCTTCTTAACTATTGCATAAGATTCTACAGTTTTTGTAGCTTATCCCTTTGATATTATAAATCAATCTTAATAGCTCTTCTCTGCATCTTTTCCAATACTTGAGTGTCACTTTGTGGCTTGGTACAGTAATTGGAACTGAACACAACATGCCAAGTGTGGTCTAACATGAATGCAAAATACTGTTTCTAATTTAAAAAATTCAACTAATGTGCATGCAGAACACCACATCTCGGTGGGATACAGTTATACAAACATTGGTCAGAAAGGCATAATGTACTTTTAACCGTATCGAGTCAGTCAAGTTGTTGACTCCATTTCACACTAGGAAATTTCATTTTTAATCAACTAAGAGTTGAGTGTCCAGCAACCAAAAATTGTTTAAAATTAGAAATATTTCACTGCTAGATCCTCTACAAACATGAGTATTTGAGAAGCCTTACAAGCGAGACACTTGGGTTCAAGTCCAGGCAGGGCGAAACCTTGGGCAACTTTCCTTACTCCACTTGCTTAATAATAATCCCTCAAAAAAAATTGGTCACTTCAATCCACGACTGTTTGTGGGAAACTTCTGTGCGCAATTGGTTGCCCACATATTAATTCACTGTACAGTATATTCTGTGAAGCGCTTTGAGATCTCTAGAAGATGTGAAAAGTGCTATATCAAATGTAAGAATTATTATTATTACCACTTTAAAGGTTTAGCACAATTTCTACAGATTTGTTCTGGCTACAACAACAACAACTTTGATTTATATAGCACCCTCCACGCCGGATGGCGTCTCAGAGTACTTCACAATAGCGGATCCCAGGACCAAGCCAGGGGCAGGGGTAGAAAGGTGACCAAAGGCGCGGTAGAAGAGAAAGGTCTTCAGCTGGGACCTGAAACTGAGAAAAGAGGGGACAAGGCGAAGGTAGTGAGGAAGGAAATTCCAGAGCCTTGGGGCATAGTGGCTGAAGGCACGGCCGCCGAAGGTGCAGCGGAGGATTTGGGGGACATGGAGGCCAAAACCAGTGGAGCGAAGGCAATGGGAGCTGGTTTGAGGAGAGAGGAGGTCAGAGAGGTAGGGGAATACAGAGGAGTGGAGGGATTTGAAAACAAGGGTGTGGAATATGGCTATATATTCTAAGATTCAGTTTCTTGGAGTTAGAAGCTATAGAATACCATGAATCAGGAAAATTTCACTGCTAGATATTTCTAATTCGTAGAGGCCTGTAGCTTAGTGGTTAGTGCACTCACCTCGCAGGCAAGGGTACGGGTTTGAGTCCCAGGCGGGGCGAAACGTTGGGAAAATTTCCTTACACCACATACCTCTGTTTACCTAGCAGTAGGTAAGAACTGGTTGTTAGTCAATTGTCAGATCACTTTTCTGGGGTGGGGGGTAATAATGCCTTCAAATAATATTATTATTACGGTCACTCAATCCACAACTGTTTGTGGGACAATGGTCTTCGCAAATGGCTACCATATTTCACCCACAAAATACAGTCAATTCACTTTACAGTATATTCTGTAAAGTACTGCACTTTGAGACGTCTAAAAGATGTGATAAAGCACTATATCAAATACAAGAATTCTTACTAATTTTTATTTGTTTCACATAATCATCATTCTCCAATCCATTTTCTAGTTTCCGTTCTGCATTTGCAATCACATTTGTATACACAAATGGGATTGCATAAGCAGATGGACCACTCTCCATTACAAAATATACAATTGATGTTAAGCTGACATGGCTGCAGTTCATTTGGCTGATGCGTCACAATCTACAACTGTTTGTGGCACACTGCTGTGTGCAATTGGCTGCTATGTTTCACCCACAAAATAGACAAGAAGACATGATAAGACGCTATATCAAAAACAAGGATTATTAATATTATTACTATTACACATAGAATTTATTCCTAATCGTGAAAATACACAATAGATCCGTGCTACGTTTCAAGACACTGGGAGGTATACTTTTAGAATGCTTTCTACATCAATGTAGTATATTCATAAACATAAGTAAGGGGTTACTGAAGGAATACAACAATCATTGGAAAATATGAAGAATATGTGGTGTGGAAGGGGAGAAAGAAAGAAAACAGATTTTTGCTCATTTGACCACAAGGCCTACATTTCTTAAGATTTACAATGCACTAGCATTAATCCACTGACTTGCATTACACAGCATCTTTGTCCAGTAATGAAAGGGAATGCTATTTCTCTAAACACAATCGACTTGAGCTTCATCCAGTTCAGGATAAATTATGCTGAGCATCTTAATTTGATTACTGCTTTGCCAGTCTTCTAGTTACAATATTACATCATGTAAACTAATGATTTTCTAAAGAAAGCAATTAATGCAAATGTACTATACAATGTTAATCCAATCAAATACCTTCAAGTTGCTTACTGTTAAAAGTTCTCCTATTGAAAAGCAACATCAACATACAGTATTCAAATATGAACAAGTGAATTTTTATTTAGCTTTATTATCAAAGCTCGAACAATTAAGTAATATAGTACAGGTAAACCTTGATTTATGACGCTTCTATTTAGGACATTTCGATTGAAGGACCATAATTTTTTAACACCTTTTGATCGATATGCAACACTTGGGATTCGTTTTGAGGACAAAAACGTTTTTTTGGCGCATGGTCTGTACATATTTAGAATTTCGCGGTCGCATTTCGCACATCCTTTTTGTGCGTTCGCGGGAAAATCCAAGCATTTGAACTGGCCGATAATATGTCACCATGTAATTGTTTAAAAGCCAGCTGATTTTGAAGCGACACCACGCCAGTATTACAGTAATTTCTGAACATTCCCGAGCAACATAGGAGTGATGTGATGGAAAACATGGAAAGAATGCTGAGTGTCTGTATTGAGGATCAGAACCAGTGTAATATACCATACAGTTACCCCAAGTACACCTTCTTGACTATGTGTGTTAATTTGGGTGTTAGGTTGTGTGGTTTTGTGTGTTATTTAGTGGGTTTAAGGTCCAAAAATGTTGTGAAAAGAACGCGTCTCTGGTTATATAATGGGACTGCAAGGGAAATCGCGTTTCAATTTAGGACGTTTCGATAAACATACAATTTTTCAGGAACGCAACCCCGCAGCAAATAAGGATTTACCTGCACTAAAATCAAATAGCAACATTTGTGAAAGTATTTCAATTTATTAATGGACAAAACAAATGGAAATACTGTAGAAGCCCGTTTATCTGGCACTCGCGGGACCTGGCCAATGCCGGTTAAAGCGCCTGCTGGATATTCGGGTGGCCCGCGGCTGAAATTTAAGTTCTTTTAAGACACACCACATACACCAGATAATAACAGATTACCGTATATCTCCGCGTATAAGGCGCACCCGCGTATAAGGCGCACCCCCCACTTTTGACCTTTTCTTGGTGGAAAAAAAAACGGAAGCATTTTCAATGATATTGCCGGCAGAAGGGAGGAGAGACAGGAGAGACAGGTAGGTAGGGAGAGAGAGAGGCAGGCAGGCAGGGAGGGAGGCAGGCAGGCAGGGAGGGAGGGAAGCAGACAGGCAGCCAGGGAGAGAGAGAGGGAGAGAGGCAGGCAGGCAGGGAGGGAGAGAGGCAGGCAGGCAGCCAGGGAGAGAGAGAGGGAGAGAGGCAGGCAGGCAGCCAGGGAGAGAGAGAGGGAGAGAGGTAGGCAGGCAGCCAGGGAGAGAGAGAGGGAGAGAGGCAGGCAGCCAGGGAGAGAGAGAGGGAGAGAGGCAGGCAGGGAGAGAGAGAGGGAGAGAGGCAGGCAGGCAGGCAGGGAGAGAGAGAGGGAGAGAGGCAGGCAGGCAGCCAGGGAGAGAGAGAGGGAGAGAAGCAGGCAGGCAGCCAGGGAGAGAGAGAGGGAGAGAGGCATGCAGGCACGCAGGCAGGGAGGGAGGGAGGGAGGGAGGGAAGCAGGCAGGCAGGGAGGGAAGCAGGCAGGCAGGGAGGGAGGGAGAGGCAGGCAGGCAGGGAGAGAGAGCGGCAGGGAGTGAGGCAGGCAGACTGGGTTAGGCAGAAGGCAGGCAGCAGGCACAGAACTGAAGTCCGCCGCTGCTGCCGCTGCCCGGGCGGCCGAAGCCAAAGCCCCGTCACCCGCTCCTCCCGACCCCCGCCGGACACTGACCAAACCCCGGCTGACAGCGCGCCGGCCGCCCCTCCTGTTTACTGTATCTCCGAGGCTCAAAATTTCTTGTACCTGCGTATAGGGCACACCCCCAACTTTCGAGATCTTCCGACGTGCAAAAAAGTGCGCCTTATACGCGGAGATATACGGTTTATGGTAGTTATTGTTAAAACTACTCTCTTGCGCTTCTCACCTTTACTAATTGAGGTTTACAGTCCAGAAATTCTTTTTTAAATGGAGGATGCCAAGTGGGTGAAAAAAACAGTAGCGTGATTTTAAAGTTGCACGACTTTACTAGCTACAAGCCGAAGCCCTAGACTCTACTAGCGGCAAATCAAAATACAGCATCTGCCCGACAATGTGGGTTATTGGCTAGAGTTATCGGCTTGCCACTAGTATGACTTTAAAGTCATACACACTCCGTTTTTTTACCCTGCTTGGCGTGCTCCATTTTAAAAAGAATCGCTGGACTATAAACCTCAACCGCAACATCATGGCTTCAAGTGCAGCATCTCCCAGCAAAGATAAAAAGCGCAAGAGAGTAGTTTTAAAAATAAGTACCAATACAATATTCAGTTATTATGTTATTATTTATGCATTTACAAATGCTCCACTGCTACTGTTCCGGATAAGTTCCGGTTTATCGAATGGAGACTTTTTTTGGCGTGCCGGTTATACGGAAGTGCATTGAGTCACGGATAAACGGGCTTCTACTGTACATGCTCAACATGTATACAATTGTTGGTATTTGTCAATTAATTGAGTGGTTAATTTCCAAATGCATCTAAAACATATGCAGTTAAAACACTTACAATGTAAAAAAAATTGCCAGCTTAGCCTGTTATATATTCACTCGCATTCCCATCTTCTAACTTGTGTAGATACCACTCATGCTAGTGATCTTGGTGCAATACAATTGCAACTGCCTTGCAATCTGAAGATTGATGATCTGATCCACCACATCTATCATTGCAGCAGTAGCCTCAATGTGTCTTAGGCACTGTTATGTAGTTAATCCAAAATATTCACAGACTCCATGTGGTACCAAGAGAATAGACACACTAAAAAGGGTCACTCACAGAGACAGTGAACAGGCCGTGAACAATAACGTGCTTTAAGCAAAGGGCCAAAAAGTATTTTCTCCTAGGGCTTTTGGGAATTTTTTTTAAAAAATACTAAAACATTCCTTTTAATTCCGCGTTTTCAACGTTTGAGTAACCAATGTGCTACAAATCTTTTAACGAGGGTCTAAAATTATACAATATAGGGACACCCAAGTTTGAACAGTTAGAATAAGACAATAGATGGCAGAGAACTGCAAAGGAGAGAAAAAAAATTCAGTAAAAACAATTTAGTTTAAGTCAGTAGCACACTCCAGAATAAAGAAGTCATAGCCCTGAAACTGTCATTAATTTTTAAACATCTCTTCTGTTGGGTAACAGCCTTCAAATTAGAGAATCAATCAATACCTTTTGCACAATCAAAGCAAGTTTTACTTACAAGGTAATTATCTTGAATGCATTTCAAAAAAGGATTATTAAATTAAAGTTAATAAAGTCAGTTTATCCGTGACTCGATCAACCGTAACTTCCGTATAACCGGCACCTCCAAAAAAGGTCCCCATTCGAATAACCGGATCTTATCCGGCACAATCGCAGTGGCGCATTTAATGAGTCGATTGTCGCACGAGAGAACAGTACGATTAGTTCTGAATGCTGTTGGTAGTGGCACTTCCCGTTTTTCCTCTCCCTCTCTCCTTTTTCTCTCTCCCTCTTTTTCTTTCCCTCTCCTTCCTTCCTGTCTATCCCTCCCTCCCTCTGACGGATACTACGTATTGCCCATGTAGCCTGACTGTATATTTAGTACCATAGTACTATACCATTGTTACTCAATATGAGAGACAATGCTTTCCTACTCCTAAAACATTCACCATACTTACAATGGAGCTATACAACAGACCCAACCATTACATATACACTGTTTTGGTGAGGGTGGGGTAGGAGAAGGAGAGACGAAGGAGAGAGAGAGGGTGGGGGGGAAAGAGAGGGAAAGGGAGGGGGAGAAAGAAAGAGGAGCGGGAGGGGGAGAGAGATGTGGGGGGGTGGAGGAGAGAAAGAGGGGGTGAGTTTATTAATTTAGATTGAAAATGAGAGGAGTGGAGGGGGGTTGGGTTTGGAGCCATTGAGACGCCAGACTGACTGAGTGTGTATGTGTGAAAGAGAGAGAGGGAATGAGGGAGAGAAAGAAATAAAAAAGGGGAAAAAAATTACCGCTTTAAGCCACTACCTTCTGCCGTTGTGGAAGTTTGCTTTGTGATTGTGTGCTGTGTTTATAGACTGTAATTGATATTTATTGCTTTTTTGGTAAGTATCCATACAATATTCTGTTATTATTTAGTCTGTTATTAATATGGTATGTTTAAAAAAGTTAATTTTTTTGTGTCGAGTTTTCTTCCGAATATCCAGCATGCCGTTTAACCGGCATTGGCCAGGTCCTGAGGGTGCTGGATAAACGGGCTTTTATATATATGCTAATATTTATATAAAACCTTAATAGATCAAATTTTGAAGACAAAGAATGTGGCCAGTTGTAGAAACATAAACCAAATGTCTTATAGCACCAAATATTTAAATTTCACAAATATAGTGACTACACTTTCCTTTCCTGAATGTAATGGTTGGGTCTGTTGTATAGCTCCATTGTAAGTGTGGTGAATGTTTTAGGAGTAGGAAAGCATTGTCTCTCATACTGAGTAACAATGGTATAGTACTATGGTACTAAATATGCAGCATTTTGTATGTGTTGTGTGTGGGGGTGGGTGGTTAGTTTATGTTTCACACAAGTCCCAAGGCCCCCTAACAGTACTGGCATGGCACCGGATGTGAGAATCTTGGAAATTTGGTAACATGCCAATTGCATGTACAAAAACCTTGAGCATAAACACATTTACCAATATAGACTTCAATTATTCAGACTTGTGGATTGTGTTATTATTGTGCATTTATCCCTCAGAAGTATATTGGATCCAGTCAGCTTGTATTTGAGGAAAAACTGATAGTTGCCTACATAAATCTTGAAGGATATTCTTGGCTTGTGTCAAAAGAGAAAGACCCTTCTCTGTGAAATGGAAGATTTGGAATATTGTAGCTTTACTTAAATATGGAGATTTGGAGTTGCAACAGAGCTGCTTTACAATTAAAGAATCATTATTCTCGTACATCTGATCAAGAGACTGATCAATAGTATTGACTAGGGAACGGCGATATATCGGTATTTCGGTAAAACCCGATATGATTTTCAGATCGGTATGCCGATATGGTGATTCTAAAAATATCGTTATATCGAGAAATTCGATTTAAAAAATATATATCGTTATATTTTTAATATCGTTCCTGGCAATATATCAATATTGTTGGTATTATCAGTGTAATGCGATCTTTTCCAGCTTACCTTGTCGCCGGCATTGCAACCTCCTAGACCCAGAGCATGGAATGCGCGTACATTCGGTGCGCGCGCACAATTAACGCGCGCGCACATCCGATGCGCGCGCACACTTTACTGTGTATACTCTACGTGAGTCGTGGCGTCTTAACAAAGTCGCATCGCTGAAAATTGTAGTTTGAAAATTTACCTTTCTCATCATGGGGAAAAGAATGGGACTACTTTGAAAACAATGCAGTCAGTAATGGTGTGTATAGATGTACAGTTTGCAAGGTCTTGGTTAAGACATCTGATTCGAGCACGAGCAACCTGCGACAACACATTAAGCAGCACCACCCCGCCCAGCACGCTGCCCTCAGAGCGAAATCATTGTCGACAACAGCAGGAAGTCGAACCAGCGCTTCGGAGAAAGCGACAGGTAGTGGGGCCAGTGCAATTCAAACAATTCCTGCTTTATTTAAGAGGAGAACATTGTACCAGAGAGGGGACAAAAAGTGGCAAAGTATCACGAACGCTGTCACTTTTTGCATAGCGAAGGACTTTAATTCAGACTTCAGACTACATAAAAATAAGTGGCATTTTGTGGCTGTAAGTGTTATTTTTGTGTGTGAGAGAGTTAGAAGCCAGATTATCACTGCTTCTATGTGTGTGTCTGACTGTCTGCCTCTCTCTTTTCTATTGTAATAGATCTCATTTACACGTGGACATTACATGCTAGTTTCAAGCAAGAAATGGAGGAGAATAAATCTCTAGATTTTGTTTTTGGTGTGTGTGTGTTCTATTTTGTGTTTAGAGATGGAGGGAGAGAAGGAAAGTTGGGAGAGAAGGAGAGAGGAAGAGAGGAGAGGGAGGGAGAGAATGAGAGGGGGAAAGGAGGGAGAGAAGGAGCGAGGGGAAAGGAGGGAGAGAAGGAGAGAGGGGAAGGGGAGAGAAGGAGAGGGGGAAAGTTGGGAGAGAAGGAGAGAGGAAGAGAGAAGAGGGAGGGAGAGAAGGAGAGGGTGAAAGGAGGGAGAGAAGGAGCGAGGGGAAAGGAGGGAGAGAAGGAGAGAGGAAGAGAGGAGAGGGAGGGAGAGAGGAAAAGGAGGGAGAGAAGGAGCGAGGGGAAAGGAGGGAGAGAAGGAGAGAGGGGAGGGAGGGAGAGAAGGAGAGGGGGAAAGGAGGGAGAGGAGACAGGGAGGAGGGAGAGGAGAGAGGGAGAGTGGAGGGGGAGGGAGAGAAGGAGAGAGGAGAGGGAGAGAAGGAGAGGGGGAAAGTTGGGAGAGAAGGAGAGCGGAGGAAGGGACAGAAGGGGAGAGGGGGGGAGGTAGGGAAAGAGAGGAGAGAAGGAAGGAGAGGGAATGAGAAGGGAAGGGAAACTGACTGGTATATCTTAACCTAGCAAACAACATCGTATAATTCAACAGACCTTGACACCAACATTACAAACTTTCTGGGCCTAGAGCACGCATTTCGAAATGTGCGTGCACCGCGACTGCGCGCTTATCGTCAGTGCGCACCGTCAATGCGCGCGCACCGTGACTGAGCGCGCACCATAAATGCGCGCGCGCCATCAATGCGCGCGCACTTCGAATGCACGCGCATGCGCAGTATAAAAAACTCGATAGATCGGTTTAAGTGGGTATGAGCAAACCAATATATCCATATCTGGAAAATTCCCATATCGCCGTTCCCTAGTATTGACTGACATCTCTATTTCCTACCCTTTCAAGGAACCTGGATCAGACTTCCAGAAGCTTTCTGTAGCTGAGCCACTCACTGTCTGTGCTATTTATTAGCCATGCCTGAAATGCTTGATAGGTTTTGAAACAAATTGGTCAAGGACAATCCTCTTTCCAACAAAAATCATGGTAACCTGGCAGAACTGTTACTTTAAAGAAACCAACTACCCAAGATGTTGTAAGGAACACACCATGGGCAGAATAGTGCAGACCATCTTGATAATGAAAAGCGCTATATCAAATGCAAGGATTATTATCATTATTATAATGCAAGATTGCTTCAGTCCTCCACAGTCATTTGATTCCATATAAAAGAAAGTGAGAAAGCTATGTCTGCTAACCACCACCTAAAGGTGATTTATATAATTTGCCTCCCCACAATTAATTTATATCTCACAAATAAAAGAACATCCAGTTCCATCCTAGAGGGAGCATGTCAGCATGATCACAGCAGTGTAAAAGAATCTCTCAAATCTTGTTTTACATCATACCATCCTCACCGTCGGTCAACTGATTCCCATTGCACTTCAACAAATTTCCTTAATTGCTTGTAAAATAGAAGAATCTTCACATTATATACAGGGTTGGTATTACAGTACTTTAGCAGTGCAATTCCAAATTATGCAAAATAAAACAAATGGGGATTTTAACTTTTGGTCTGAAAATAACCATCTCCATGCTTATTAATGCCCAAATCAAACTAGTTTCTTCTCCTCGTGATATACAATTCATTCACAAGGGCACTTAACATTCAAACATTTTCAGCATTTCTCCAGGAATTTGGTCACTAAACTTATTGCCCTATTTAACATGAAAGATGCAGTGAATATATTGTAATTTACAGATTATACGGTTCTACTTTGTATTTTTCTTACTTTTAATTTTTCTCACCCCAGAGCAAACCATTACTGTCCAAACCAAGAATGACTAGCTATATAAACTGAACATTTCTTCAATACTAATATACTGACATGGAAAAGGCCATTTGTCTCAAAGCTATCCCTCACTCATTACAATTATAATTGATTGAAGGAAAGAGATATTTTTGAAGGGCATTTAAGAATAAGCCAAGCTCACACATTAAATTTTAAAGCTACCTACCGCTTACGCAACCTTGCTCAATAATATTCTTCTAAGTAAAAGCAAATGTTTGATACTTGTTTTTCCAAACAGACTCTCAAAGAGTTAACGTGTCCCAGTTTTTTTTTTAAAAAAGCTTGCCCATCAGGGCCTCAGAGCATGATTATCTCTGACAATCCAACCACACTGCAGCCTCAGGATTACTTTCCTTGTCCTGTTTTAATTCTACCTGCTGTGCCTAAAACTCTTCTGAACGTTATGCCTCCAGGTCAGATCTAAAAACTGGCTTGTGACCTTATTGTGATCTTTCTACAATTCCTTTATACATTTGGTAATGTTCCCAAAATTGTTTGTTTGTCTCATTAGTATAAAACAAATCCTTGTCAAACCCCAAGGTGAGCCTTCAAATAGGATCAAGAAGCCAAACATATGGCAACCTGCCACAATTAGTAATTATAAGACAGGATTTTCCACAAGGACGTATACTGGAGATTTGAGGGCCTTTGATGATATTGTCCGTCTTGAGCCACATCCAGGGTCAACCAAAGTTCTTTTCCTGCCTGATATTGTATAAAAAATTTAATAATGTGAAGGAATGCTAACAACAAAATTACATTTGTAGAGCGCCTTTCACATTGGGAGGATGTCCCAAGGCGCTGAACAGTCAGGGGTCAGGACCCGAAAATGGGGGATGTAGGGTTGGGGTGAGGGAGGGAAGAGATGTAGAATGGTGCCTGAAGGCACGGTCAAAAAGGAGGTTTTGTGACCAGTTTTGGAGGAGGCAAGGGAGTGAGCAAGGCAAAGCGACTGTGGAATGGAATTCCACCAAACAGGACGAGAGGCACTTTAACCTAGGAGACAAAGTCAAAATCTGTACTCTCACAGAATTCAGTAAAACTGCAAAATACCTAGCAGAGGAGTAAAGGCAGCACTTCCTTTCTCCCATTGCCATTCCCATTGGGACAGAAAAGGGACTAATTAGTGGCGAAGCTAAGGCTACAGCCGCATGTGAATGAATGGGCTCTGTCAATTAACCGCGATTTGACTCTTCCCATTCCCTCCCTTGTTCTTCCTCATCCCACTATCCACTCACTGATCGGCAGTCCAATCGCTTATGAATGACAGCAGTACACTGTCAATCAATGTTAGACTCCTCCCATCCACATCCTGGAGCCGCTCAAAGGCACTTGAGTTCAACCAGCATTTACCAAAATGGGTTCCACTGTAAACGACTCGCTTTGTCCAATTTACCCAGCGGAGTTAAATGGTGTCCCACTAAAGTGGCTTCCACTGTAATTACTTCTGACAGCCACTGAACACAATGCCACCTTAGCAGTTTAAGCAGTTTCTTAGATTATGCAAAGCTGAAATCTGCATACTAAAAAGAAAGAAACTTTTTGAAATTAACTTCAGACAAGAGAAAGATCTTTCCTAAACTGGATGATACACATAACAATAACAAAATTGCACTTGTATAGTGCCTTTCACGTCAGGAGGATGTCCCAAAGTGCTGGACAGTCGATTCAGACCGACCTGGAGTCGGGGACAGGGAGGGTGGAGAGAAAAGGCAGGGATTTGGGGTGACCAATGGGATCATTGAAGAGAAGGGTCTTAAGGCGGGACTTGAATGAGGAAAGAAAGACTGTGGGATGGAGTTCCACAGGTTAGGGGCAGAGTGACTGAAGGCTCATGCGCCAACGGTGGGGTGGAAGACATGGAGCAGGCCGGAGCCTGCTGATCGGAGGGGTGGATAGGTTGGTAGGGGGTTAGGAGGTCACAGAGGTAGGGTGGGGCCATGGAGGGCTTTGAATGTGAGGACCAGGATCTCGAATTGAATCTTCAATCCTCTGGGTGATGGGGAGCCAACAGAGTCGGGTGAGGATGGCGGAGATGAGGTCACGAAGCTGGGAGCGGTAGTGCACACGGGCCACAGAGTTCTGGATTATTTGCAGCCTATGGAGGGAGGAATCAGGAAGGCTGAGTAAAGTTATTTACAGCAGCAGTGAGCACACCAGAGGAATAGAATGTGAAACGGAAGTCCTGGGTGAGAGACAACTTTCTGCAGCTGAACGCCGGCAAGATAGAGGACTGTTTGGCTCTGCCAGTGCCTGTCCAGCTCATGCATCAGAAGCATCAGTATCCACTCCACCTTACCAAGCCAGTTAGGAACCTAGTCGTCTTGTTCGACTCTCAACTGTCCTTTCTCCCACATCTGTGCCGTGACCACCACCTCTGCAACATTACCTGATTCCGCCACTGCCTCATGCATCAACCCACCAAAACCTTATACAGTAAAAGCCTGTTTATCTGGCACCTGATCAACCATAACTTCTGTATAACCGGCACATCAAAAAAAGTCCATATTCAATTAATCGGAATTTAAAATACAGGTAGCCCCCACTTAACGAACGCCCTGTTAACGAAACTTCACTATTACGAGGGTTTCTATTTGTACCCCACTATGCGCATAGCGAAGGCTGCGCTCGCTATAACGAAAGTTTAAATCTCGCACCCTTCTCGACACAAGCGCACATATATACATAGTGTCAGTTAAGCAGTGCAGAACCTCCCATATGGGAGGAGCTTAAGCGGCAGGATGTTTTGTGGCTTCAATAATACACTAGTAAGTCAAGATATGGGGGGGAGGGGAGGATAGAGAGGGAGATAGAGATAGTGGGGGGATAGAGAGGGAGGGAAGGGGGATAGAGATGGAGGGGGGCTGGAGGGGCATAGAGAGACAGAGATGGAGGGGGGGTAGAGAGAAAGAGAGGAGGGGAGGGGGGGCAGAGAGAGAGAGAGGAGGGGAGAGGGGCAGAGAGAAAGAGAGGGGAGGGTAAAGAGAAAGGGGGGGTAGAGAGAAAGTGAGGAGGGGGAGGAAGAAAAAAGCACATCCTGAGTCAGGAAATGTCTGTCCAGGTTGCGATATTTCAGTGCGGCTGACCGTGAAGACCTGGCCTGGAGCAGGTAGGATTGCCGTTTTTATTCCTGCATTTTTTGTCACATTCCGGATTCCGGAACTCTGGACTTTAGGTTGAGCAGCCAATACACCGAAAATGTTAGCGCTAGGAACCGCGAGGAACTAAACTGATTTTAGTGAGGCGGCTCGGGTCGGAGCGGCATTTTGGCTGCCGCCAAATACAGTAATACAGTTAAACTCTTGCTTAACAAAATTTTTGATTAACGAAGGGTTTTAAAGTCCCCAACCCCTTCGTTAAGTGGGGGATACCTGCACATTAAAAAAATATTTTTTGGGGGGCTGCTACTATTGCCTGAAGATGGTGCTGCCGTTTATTTCCCTCACAATGAGTACGGTAGATTACTTTTGAATGCTGCAGTTAGAGTGGGAGAAAGAGAGGGTAAGACATAGCTGCCAACCTTTTTTAACAAAAAAAAGTACTCCTGAAAGCTAAAAACAGTATTTTGTAGTAAAAAAAAAGTATTTTCCCCAGAACCTACCGGTATTTAATAAAAAATAAATAGCGCGAAAAGATGCTAAGTAAAATGGGACTTCAAAATCCCGTGTGGCAAAAATTGCATTAAGAGGAAGGTCCCTACTGTGTTTCCGTATATGAAAAAAATCGTTCCCAGTAATGCCTTGCGCTAACATTTACAGTGTATCAGCGACGGCATACGGTAGGGAGCACTGCTATTGAAGAGAAAGAGACTGAGACAGAGACAGAGAGAGAGACTGTGAGTGAGATTGTGACAGTGAGAGACTCAAACAGAGAGAGAGAAAGAGACACAGAGAGAGAGAGATAGAGAGCGCGACCGAGACAGACAGAGAGAGGGACAGAGACACGGAGAGAGAGACAGAGAGAGGAAAAGAGACACAGAAAGAGAGAGAGACACACACACATGGGGAGACTGAGACAGAGAGAGAGAGACACACACAGAGAGAGACAGAGAGGAGAGCAGACAGACAGAACATGGAACATTCGGATTTTCCAAAAAACTTATTTTACCAAGAAAAATCGTACTGCCGTATTTACTTCAATTTACAGTACTAAATACGGCAAAAACGTACTGGTTGGCAGCTCTGGTAAGAGGGAGCAGGAGAGAGTGGGTGGGGGAGTTGATTAATTTAGATGGAAAATGAGAGGAGTGGAGGGGGGTTTGGGTTTGGAACCATTGAGATGCTAGTGTGTGAAAGAGAGGGGGAGAGAAAAAAAAACTTTGATTGTGTGCGGTGTTTATAGGCTGTAATCGATATTTATTGCTTTATTGGTAAGTATCCATGCAATATCCTGTTATTATTTAGTCTATTATTAATATGCCATGTTTTAAAAATATATTTAAAAAATTATTATTATTTTGCATTTTCGGCCGAATATCCGGCACGGCACGCATTGGCCAGGTCCCAATGGTGCCAGATAAACATGTTTTTACTGTACATGCATTTGTCACCCCACGGCTCGAGTACAGAAACTCCCTCATTGTCCATATCCCCAACTCTTCCCTCCACAAGCTGCAGATCATCCAAAACTCTGCAGCTCATGTCCTCTCCCGCAACAGGCTCTGTGACCCCATCACCTCCAATAAAATTTTAAATCCTGTCCTCACTTTCAAGGCCCTCGACGTCCTTGCCCCCTCCTACCTCTCTGATATGCTGACCCCCTATCAACCTGTCCACTCCCTACTTTCAGGAAGCTCCAGCCTGCTCCTAGTCTGCTGCCCTACCATTGGCAGTCGAGCTTTCAGCCTCTCTGCCCCCACTCTTTGAGCTCTTGATCCCTTGCCTCCTTCAAGGCCCAACTCAAGACCCTCCTTTTCCACCGTGCCTTCAGCCGCCCCCTTAACTCTCTGCACCCCCCCATCCCACCCCCATGAGCGGATTCTGACCTTGGGATTTCCCCTCGACGAGAAAGACACTTTACAAATGTAATTTTGTTGTTGTTACCTCCTATTCAATTACCATAACACCATTGCTTGCAGCCAAACTTTAGTGATCCAAAGGGAAAATAAATCAACAATATGCTGCCTCAAAAGGCACTGTCCCCCTTAAGCATGGTATACAGAAACTGGATTACTATATTACTATTAATAATAATAATCCCTTAAAAATAATAATTTGGTCACTCATTCCACAACTGTTTATGGGACACTGCTGTGAGTAATTGGCTGCCGCATTTCACCCACAAATATACAGTACAGTCAATTCACTTCACAGAATATTTTGTATAGTGCTTTGAGACAACTAGAAGACATGATAAGGCGCTATATCAAATGCAGGGATTATTATTAATCAGATTAAAGTGATGTATATAAGAATTCTCAATTTATAAATGGGTTGACTAATATACAAAATGTACCATCGCGTACATGATTAGTTCAAATCCAATGTGTGCTGAGTTAAATGATCTCAAGTAATGGTAGAAATAGGACAATGAGTGACCTCAGCACCATGGGTTCAGAGGAGGCTGTGGTTTAACTGAACTAATTTTTGTCTTTATAGATTATCCAGTGATAACTGATGTAAAATGTGCATGTGCATTGATGGGAATGGATAGGCAAGAATTTTTCCTTTTCACTCCCATGCCTCATAATCCTGTCAATAACTCATCATCTAGGCTTACATATAAAGAAATACTTTGGTGAGGTTTGCTGACACCCATGGAAACGCATCCAGCTATTAATCACTGCCTTCAGGGCAGGATTGTTAAAAAGTTCTATTTGGTGCCCCAGGGATAAAAGTCACCAGTCTATCTTAAGCCACAAATGTGGTGTAACAATTAATTTTGCATATTCTTTTTCATATTTAACCTTCAAGTATTTCAAAATAGAAGTTAGCTATACTATGCCTGCTAACAATATTTTTAGCAGCAACAATGAACTGATAACTTCATTTATTCACCAAAATATAAATGTGCCCTACGCAAAACTAAACTGTGCATTTACACAAGTTAGAAATAGAACAGAGGAACAAAATATAAAATGGCTGCATTCAATATCCAATTAGATTAATATTATTTTGCCGTTTAAGCGTTTCACCGCCTCTATCATCAACAAGCCTGATGCCCTCCACCCACATTGGCTCCCATCAGCTCCACTTCAGGCTCTGGCAGCATCACCATCCAAGGATGCAAACTCCCACCTTACTGAGCCAGTCCAAAACCTTGGTCCACTTGTTTGACCCTCAACTATCCTTTCTACCACACATCCGTGTAATGATCTGCTCTGCCTTCCCCTATCCCACTGCCTCACCCCTCAAGCCACCGAAACCCTTATCTACGCATTAGTCACATCTAGGCTTGACCACATCAACCCACTGCTTATCAGCCTTCCCAATTCTTCTCTCCACAAACTACAGATCATCCAGAACTCTGCAGCTTGTGTCCTCTCCCACACCGAGCTCCATGACCCCATCAACCCCAACTCCAAGAGAATAGAGTCAAAATCCTCTTCCTCACCAGCAAGGCCCTCCACGATCTAACCCCTCCCTACCTCTTCAACCTGCTGTCCGACAATCAACCTGTCCGCTCTCTCCGCTCAGCAGACTGTAGCCTGTTTCACGTCCCCCGTCTGATTGTCTCCACTGTCAGCAGTTGGGCCTTCAGCCTTTCCGTCACCACCCTGTGGAACTCCATCCGACATTTCTGTTGCCTTGCTCCCTTTCCTTGCCTCCTCCAAGGTGCATCTCAAAACCTACCTTCAACCATCCTCCTACGTTCCCAGTCCCCCACCCTCCCCGATCCCCAGCTCAAGTCCAGATACCCAATTATCCAGCACCTTGGGACATCCGCCCAGCATGAAAGGCACTATAATTTTTTTTTACATAATTTTGTATTTTATTGCTCAAAAAATGCTAATTTGTTAAGGTGCATGAAAACTCATATTTTATTACTTCAATTACTGTTAATATCTGTCCATCTCACTATCAGTACCTTTTTTTAAAAAAAACTTAACATTCTTCACGTTTATCTTAATCATTTGGTTTAGAAACAGCAATTTGATAGTCAAAAGATAGATCTTCAAAACAGCTAGTTAATCACCACCTTCATAAACAACAATTTAGATTATATAGTTCCTGTCACTTTTCAAGGACCTCTCTAAAAAAATCTACGCCTTTACAAACTCATTTTGATATATTTATCCAACAAATATTGTAACTTGTAACAGCCACTAGAAAATCAGACCAATATATGACCCCAGCAGATACTTATGTCCCTAACAT
This sequence comes from Hydrolagus colliei, assembly GCA_035084275.1. NCBI lineage: Eukaryota > Metazoa > Chordata > Chondrichthyes > Chimaeriformes > Chimaeridae > Hydrolagus > Hydrolagus colliei. The sequence continues at coordinate 4,348,126 of CM068764.1, read as the reverse complement.
TTATAATATGCAACAAGGGGTACACTTGATCTGTGGTTTTGAATACTACAGTAACCTGCTTTCCTTAAAGGCCTCCCCAAAGTTATTATACAAATCATAAAAACGTTAAAAATGACCAACAGTATAATGAAAGTACTGTCATATAACCAACTATCCATCTGACATAGCATAATTAGACCTCAAATGATAGTTCCTAATAACAATAATGGCTATAAAGAGAATGAATCTTCATAGACTTGTACCATTCTTCTTCACGTTTTCCCAAGCAAGTGAAAGCTGTGGTTACACTTTTGTCATAGTTTCTAGCTAGCTTCTTATATTGAGATTTGGCTACAAAGGTCCAAAGTGCTTTACAGGATATAAATAGTATATATACAGTATATATACTGTCAAGTGGTATGAGTGTGTTTTGTAGGTAAATGCAACAGCCAATTGTGCATAGCAATTTTCCATTAACTGACATGGAGGGAATGACCAATTTTATTGGACGGATTATTGGCCTGGAAAAGAAGACCCCTTCTCTTTGAATAGTACCATACAATCTTTAACATCCACCTAAGCAGGTAGACTCTAATGAAGGACAGGTAGCTCAGCACCAGTTAATTCCAATACACACAATAATTAAACACAATATGCAAGTCATTTATAACATCTTCATACTTGTATTTTAAATAAACCATTCATCCTATAAACTCTAGGTGGAACAAAAATGTCGGTCCGTTTAACAAGCAAAATTTGTTTCCACAAAGATTTACGTACTTACAAAATACAAAGTATAGATCTGAATCCTCAGAATTCATGTCTGTGCATAATTAGAATCAAAGTTCATGGTAGGAGTATTCATTTAATCTTTCTGCAATATACATTTGTGCATTTAACTTCGAGAATGCTATTAATGCATCTGTGTAATATAAGATGGGCTACTAACTACAATAATAAACAAAATTCATGGAAATGCATCACAAATCAATCAGTATCTGAAAGAGGATAAGTATATAAGTATACATGTCAGGTAGTTCCTTCACCTGGTCTGTATTTTCTAGTTTTATTTCATATTTATTTTAAATTAACAGGTTATTTTAAATTAAGAAAATGATAGTATTGTACAGGTCACTAAATTGTAGTCTTCATTATCATACCTTTTGAAAACACCAGCGAGTACAATCTAGTTTAAAATATCTTAAGATATTCAAACTTAGGTGATATGTGATTTTTAAAAAAAAATCCAATTTAGCTCTCCATTTTGAATAACTGAGGTGAATTAAATTTCTTCTCTTTTGAAATGTTAACATTCTTGATTGAATTTAGTAGCAATTGGCAGACGAAACACTACATTCGTACCCTTCTCCATACTAAACAGCACAAGGAATTAAGAGACAATGTCAAGCTGAAGCAAGGTCATCATTCTCAGTACAATAATTGTACTGAAACTTTAGAAGCACTACTCTCTAAGTTACTGTTCCTGGATTAATGAATGTATAACCTGGACTGTGCTACTAGTCCATTTCTAACTTTTCAGTATTAACATCCAAACTCAAATTGTAGTCAACAATACACTAAGGGTGAATCTGAATTAAACAAGAGTGCCATTAGGTATTTAATGTCCACCTAAACAAAAAGACAAACAGAATCTTACTTTAATATTTCAATTTCAACAACTCAGGATTCCATATAAATCACACTTAACATCACATTCAGGCTTGGGGTTCAAACTCACATTGTCTGACCCTTCCAAGTATACTACCAAATGAGCCAAACCCACAAACTTACTTATTCTCTACACTATAAACTAGGTACAACTTATGGCATGTTGTCTGATTTTCAAATTATAGTGAAGTAGGGAAGCTAGTTCCAAAGCTTAATTGAGTTGGAAAAACTGACCAAAATTAGCAGGAGGAGCACTGACTGGCTGTCACTGTATATCAAGATTAAGTAATTGTTACAACAGTATCCTCAATGAGAAAGGATATTAATGCGAATTAGTCCGGAAATTATTAAACAATATTGCACATCAGACACCCATTACATTAGAGTTTGTTTAAAAGGTGCAACACAAAGGTTAAAAGAAAGCCAAAAAAACTAAAACAGCAAAGAACCACTGCCTTGAAACACGTTTCTAATTTCAAAATATACTTACCCAACGACCCCCATGGGAGCTCAGTACGTGAATGCACTACATGGTGCGGCACTAATCCACACGGAACAGTAAGATCCCACGTTCAAAGCTACACTTGTGATAAACTAGCTTAACTCAACCATAACAGCAATGAGGAACTGCAAATGGTATCCACATTGCCAGCATAACAAAGACAAACTGACCTAAATGCTTGCACAAACACAAATATTCCAAATGAAGAATAGGGTTAAGCTCAGCTGCAATTGCCCCCACCCCATCCGTAAAAGAAAAAAACATTAATGGTTACTAATCAATGGTATGCGTAAAGAACAGCTACTGGCATGGAGTAATAATAATATTCCTTGCACTTGATATCATACATTATCACATTTAAATTACTTAAAAAGCTGCACAGGGGTCTCCTGTACAAAGTAATAAATGTATTTGCAGATGAACACACAACCAATTTCTACAAACAACCATGAAGTGAATAATCAATTTTAACTCGAGGAGAGTTGGCAGAAGAAAGTCTCTTTTCTAATACTACTGAAATCTTTAACATCCACCTAAATAGGCAGATGGGATCTTGATGTAATGTCTCAGGTGAAGGTCAGCACCAACAATGCAACTGTCCCCCACCATTGCACTATCATCATAGACTACAAGCTATGAATCCCAAAGTAGAGTTGACTACACAACTTTCAGAGGCAATACTAAAGATATATGTTGCTAATATGTCTGATTTTAATTTTTTTAAATACAATTATAGTCACATGTACAATAATCTATAAACAAACATGTGTTACTTCTTTTCCGTTTTCATCTGCATGGTCTAATCAACTATATGCTCAATAAGATACTTTCATTAGTATCCAAATTGAGGATGCACATGTTTGAAGCCAAATTGAATTAATGCACAGCAGCTGCAGTGCATGGCATTTCAGATACAACTTGTTGAAGCCTTACATGTGTAAGGCTTCAACAAGTACATTAAAACATCTGAAATTATTCTGGCAAAGTTTTAAAAAAGGATACAATTACGCTGTCACAAAATGCAAACATGACAAATATCCATTCTTTCCCCCACCCCACCAAATGTCACCTGTAAAATCTTACATCTTTATATCCTGGGTTTTAAATCCATCCATGTAAAGTATTAGTGGAACTATACCATCACGGGATACTGATGACTTCTCAAAACTCATGGTTGTAGAGCAAATGTTCAGGATTATATTTATTATATTATTATTATAAAAGTTCAACACAACCAACCACTTTTGCTGAAAGAAGTTCGAGTATCTTAAACTATTTCAAACCAGATTGTACTCATTAGTATTTTCAAAAGATATAACATAAGTAAAATATTCAAAGAACAATAAGGTAATAATTCAACTGCAAGTATCTGCTGATATTAATAAACTGCTCTCACTTTACAGTACTTTCAATCAAAAAGTTGAATTACCTCTGCCACTGAATTACTGCGTTGCACCTTCTTTCGAGTCTTCTAGCAGCTTAATTTGTTTAACAGCAATAGTTATCTCTTCTCCAAACTAAGCCTTGTATTCAAGACAAACCTATCAATAAGCACAATTATACATCCAATTTTTACTACAGACCACTTAATAGAAACAGCATCCAATTTTTTTTATACTCGAAAAGTGTACAATGAAAACGTACATAGGTTACGTTTTATTTTCCAGTTATTATGGTCTGCCGGAAAGAATGGTGGAAGCAGATTCGACGATAGCTTTCAAAAGGCAATTGGATAGGTACTGTACTTAAAAAAGAAAAATTGCAGGGCTATGGGATAAGAACAGGGGAGTAATTACTACAGTTGGTTTTCAAAGAGCTGACACAGCCACGGTGGGCTGAATAACCTCTTTCTGTGATGCAAGATTCTATAATGTGAAAGAGAAACAAAACTCACACCTACATGAATAGCAAGTCAATTCCCTTTCACATATGAACTAAATATAATAGCAGTCATAAGGGCAGGAACACGCTCGCCCTTTCCACCAGCAGATCTGCTGTTGATCACACAGTGGTTATGAACTGAGGACACTCTATAATGAGTAAGAAAGTAGAATACAAACCGCATTTTAGAAAAATAAAGGCAATTATGCATCTACAAAAATACGTCATATCTAGAGATGACAAAGCAGTAAAATCGAATTTTAAAAGAAATTTCGAATAACTCAATGGTATTTATATTCAGGTGCTTCAACGTACATATGATAAAATCAATTATACCAATTAATCTAGGAATTTGGGCAATATTTTCAAACTGCTAAAGGAAGAGGAAACAGGATTTGTCCAAACACCATATTCAATGAGGTTAAGTATCCTCTGGGGACGGTAGCTTAAGCGACTGTAAACCAGATTTCTTCATGTTGCATTCTACAACACAGAAGCGTATGCACCTATTTCGAAAAAAAAGTATTGCATGTTTCAAAGTAAGAGCTTCAAACTCCCAGGGTAATTTGAAGGTCAAACGTGCTTGGAAATAAGTTGTTGCCTTACTTCAAACACTGAAGAGGAAATATACCCAGGCTTCCTCTCCAGTATTCGAGCAAAACTCCTTGAAAGGTTTCTGATAAAAGCACCCCGCTTGCTTTTCTGCACTGTATCTGGGAAAATATTGTAGCAGCAATAAAAATCCACTGCGGTGACACTTCAACAAACGCCGAACTTGTTATGCAGGTGTTGATAAAAGTTCCACTAAGATCTTTACTGCAGTTCAAGTTCACCTAACTCAACTCATTGGACAGGTTCCAACCCAAGTTCAATGTACCACTCGTCAGTTTCTCTACACTCACATCGTAACATAAAAATGTCCCCCCACCCCCAACAAAATCTACTACTGTATCCGCGCACAAAAAAATGCTAAATTGTACAAAAAGGGTTTCAGCACTGTGTGCTTACAACTAACTGTGTGCTTACAACTCCTGTCGACAAAGCCTAAAGCCGTAACTTTAAAATGCAAACTCTACAAAAATGACTTACTTACCAGACTACTCCGAAGGCTCCGTATCCGATGGGTCTATCGGGCTCAATGTCCAGTTGATGCACCTTGGCTGCCGTGGCGTGAATCTGCACAGAGGCGGCAGCGGCAGCGCCCGGCGCCGGGGACTGGAAGTACGGCGCCTGACCCGGGTTCAACATCGCCGCCGCCGCTGCTGCAGCTGCGGCGGCGGCTGCTGCAGCGGCGGCCGCCGACGACGAAGACAAGGAGGAAGAAGCAGAACCGACGCTGGAAATGACGGCCGGGTGATGGTGATGCTGGACCGGGTGCACTGCCGTTCCGATCCCGCCGCCGCCTGCTCCCACGGCGCCACCGCCGACGACGACTCCGACGCCACCTCCTGCCCCAGCGCCGCCGACAGTGGCGGCGATAGCGACGGCGGTTGCTCCCGGGTGCAAATGAGCCGGGTGATGATGGTGCTGCGGGTGGTGGTGGTGGTGGTGAGGAGGAGGCTGCTGCTGCTGCTGGTGGTGGTGATGGTTGTTGCTGTTGTTGTTGCTGCTGCTGTGGTGGTGATGGTGATGGTGGTTGTGGTGGGCCCCGGCGCCGTTATAAGCCATCAGCTTGGCGGCGCTTTGATGCTGCTGGCTCGCGCTGGTGCCGCACAGCGCCATGGCCAACGGTCGCGCCTCGCGCTCTGGGCTTCGCGACTCCCGCCTCGGGCGTTCGAGCTCCCCCTTCACCGTCTCCTCACCTCCGGCTGCTTCTCTCTCGTTTCTTTCTCTTTTCTTCCTCCCCCTCCTCTTACACACACTATCTCTTTCTTTCTCACCCTCCTTCTTCGTCTTCCTCCTCCTCTTTCTCTCTCTCTCTTCCCCACCCACCCCCTTCAAACCATTTTCCCAAGAAAACTGTCGGTCCGGTTTTCTCTTTTCTCTCTCGTCCCCGGGAGGGATCGAGTTTAATCGCACCTTCCTCCACCACACACACACAAAACAACTCTTCTCTCCAAACGCAGAGCTTCTCTCTCTCTCTCTTTATATTATTATTAAATTTAAAAAACAAAAAATTAAAACAAAAAAACCACACACTAGTTTCACTTACACATACATCGGTGTCGGGTCAATATATACATACATATCTAGAAGAGACAGAGGGTGGGTGGGTTGGGGGGGGGGGGGGGGGAGAGGGAAGGGGGGAGAGGAGAGAGATGGGGGGGAGAGAGGGAAGGGGGAAAGAGGGGGGAAAAAAAGTCTCTCTCTCTCGCCGCTTTGGTTGACGACCCGCAGCCCCGACATCCGAAAAGTCTCCCTCTCCCCCTCCCGCCCCTTCCCTTCCCCCAGCTGGAGCCGGAGAAACTGAACACGGAACCCTCGAAAGCGAGAAGTCCTCCTCCTTCTCCGTTCTCTTTCTCTCTATTCCCCCCCCCCACCCGCCCTCCCGGCCGCCACTCTTTCCTTCCTTCTCTCTCTCTCTCTCTTTCTGTCGCCCGCTCGTTCTGCCGGACGCAAACCAAACCTGCTGGTCGGAAACCCCGGGCCTGTCCTGCCCCCCTAACTGATTGACGGCCATCTCTAGCCAATCAGCGGGGGTGCGCCCTGTCTGATCGACGGCGCCGCCGACCTATGAACGGGCGAGATTGGAGAGGTGGGCGGGCAGAAGTAAGGTTCGTTGGAGGGGGTGGGGTTGGGTGGTGTGGAGGAGTCGCGTCCAGGTACTCGGGCGTGCCGCAAGGGCGGCGTCCGGGGGAGGGGAGGGGGGGCTTGGGCCTGAGTGAGAGGAGGGGTCTGAGTGAGTGAGTGAATGAGAGGGGACCTGGGTGAGGGGCAGGGCTTAAGTGGGGGAAGGGGCTTAATGGGAGGAGCCTGAGTGAGTGGGAGGGTCCGAGTAGGGGGTGGGAAGTGAGTGCGTAGGTGGAGCCTGAATGAGGGGGTGGAGCCTGGGTAGACAGCGAGGGGTGGAGCTTGGGTGAGGGGTGGGGCTTGGGTGACGGGTGGAGCTCGGGTGAGGGGTGGAGCTCGGGTGAGGGGTGTGGCTTGGTTGAGGGGCGGGGCTTAGGGAGGGCAGCGGTCTGGAGATGATAATAACCATCCTGGCATTTGATATAGCGCTTTTCACATCTTATCAACGTCCCAAAGCGCTTCACAGATTATACTGTAAAGTGAATTGACTGTATACTTTGTGGGCGGAACACGGCAGCCAATCACTCACAGCAGTGTCCCCCACAAACAGCGTGGATTGAAATGCCCAATTTTTATTATTGTTTTTTTTTGAGGGATTATTATTAGGCGTGTGGAGTAAGGAAATTTGCCCAAGGTTTCGCCCTGATCTGCTTGGATTCGAACACAGGTCTCACGGTTCTAAGGCGAGTGCTCTAACCACTGAGCTACAGGAGCTCCACAATGGGGAGGAGCCCGGTGAGGGGAAGGATAATAATTCTAGCATTTGATTTCGCACTTTTTATGTCTTCTAGACGTCTCAAAGTAACTCCACCAGAATAGACTACAAAGTAAATTGACTGTATATTTGTGGGTGAAGTGCGGCAGCCAATTGCACAAAGCAGTGTCCCACAAACAGTCATGGATTAAAACTAACCACTGAGCTACAGGACTCGATAGCTATACGATACAAGTGCTTTGCTACTGTCTTCACCATAGAAGACAGTAAAAGCCTACCAAGAACCAAGAAGACAATGTTAGCGAGCAACTTAGGGAGATTGATATTAGTGAAGACATGGTTTTAGGTAAATTGTCAGGTCTTAAAACCAATAAATCCCCTGCACCTGATGGCCTGCATCCTAGAGTTTTAAAGGAGGTGGCTACTGAGATAGTGAATGGCTTGTCTACAATCTTCCAAAATTCTCTGGATACTGGAAAAGTTCCCATTGATTAGAAGATTGCAAACGTAACTCCACTATTTAAAAAGGATGGGAGAGAAAACATAGACCAGTTAGTCTGACATCAGTGGTAGGGAAAATTCTTGAGTCCTTAATTAAAGATGTTGTTATGGGATATCTGGAAGACCATAACAAGATTAGGCAGAGTCAGCATGGCTTTACAAAAGGGAAGTCATGCTTAACTAATCTTTTAGTGTTTTTTGAGGATATATCTAGCAAGTTGGATAGGGGGGAATCAATAGATGTAATTATATTTAGATTTTAAGAAGGCATTTGATAAAGTGCCACACAAAAGGCTATTGCACAAAGTCAAGGCCCACAGGATTAATGGGAACATATTAACATGGATAGAATAAACAGGTAACGGGTAGAAAACAGAGAGTAGGGATAAACGGGTCATTCTCGAATTGGCAGGATGTTACTAGTGGAGTGTCAGAAGGATCAGTGCTTGGGCCTTAGCTATTTACAATTTACGTCAATGATCTAGACAAGGACATTGAATGTAACATGTCTAAATTCGCGCATGACACTAAACTAGGTAGGAGAGTCAGCTGTGAGGATGATGCAAAAAGATTGCAACGGGATATAGATAGGCTAGGGGAGTTGGTGAGTAGGTGGCAGGTGGAATTTAATGTGGGGAAGTGTGTAATTATTCACCTAGGTAGCAAAAATAAAAAAAACTAATTATTTTCTAGACGGGGAGAGGTTAGATAGTGTTAGTGTACAAAGAGATTTGGTGCCCTTGTACACCAGTCTCTAAAAAGTTAGTTTGCAGGTGCAGCAAGCAACTAAGAAGGCAAACAGCATGTTAGCGTTCACTACAAAAGGTTTAGAGTACAAGTGTAGGAAGACCCTATACAGTTGTCTTGCTGCAACTGTATAGGGTCTTGGTGAGATTATTGTCTGCAGTTTTGGTCTCCTTATTTAAATAAAGGACGTACTTGCCTTAGAGGGGGTGCAAGGCAGATTCACTAGGTTAGTTCCTGGGATGAGGGGGCTGACCTGTGAGGATAGGTTGAATAAACTAGGGCTGTATTCTCTAGAGTACAGAAGAATTAGGGGAGATCTTATTGAAACATGTAAGATTCTTAAAGGGCTAGATAAAGTAGACAGTGAGGGATTGTTTCCCCTGGTAGGAGAATCTATAACCAGGGATCATAATCTTAAAATTAAGGGTCAGCCTTTTAAAACAGAGTTGAGGAAACATCTCAGAGGGTAGTGAATTTATGGAATTCACTATCCCAGAAGGCTGTAGATGCTCAGTCCTTGAACATTTTCAAGGCTGAGACTGATAGATTTCTTTTTAAAAAATAGAGGGATTAGGGGATATGGGGATAGGGCAGGTAATTAGAGTTAGGTCAGAATATCAGCCATGATCTTATCAAATGGTGGGGCAGGCTCGAGGGGCCGAATGGCCTACTCCTGCTCCTAATTCTTGTGTTGTTATGTTCTTATGATAGCTATATCCCGGTGCCTTGGAAAGTTCTCCCGAAGGGAAAGGCGCTATACAAATGTAATTTTGTTGTTGTTGCAATGCAAGGATTATTATTCGTACAGCAGTAGTATTATTAAGGGGACGGACAAGCGACACTGTTTTCTACCAAGACAGGTTGGGAGTTTGTCAGAACAAACTACGCGTGATTTAGACCCGCTCTCACAAAGTCCAATGGAGTCCAAAGTCCTCTTCCCCCACTCCACCCCCACCCCCCCCAACCACCCCCCCCCCCCCCCCCCCCCACACACACACAAACAGATCATTGCCTTTTATCAATGAGATCCCCAACTGGTACATTGAGTTCGGAATCACATGAGTATGAGCAAAAAGTGACCTGGGAAGGCCTTTCAGATGGATTGTGCTCAATCGGCTGCCGCATTTCACCCACAAAATGCACAGTCAATTGACTTTACAGTATAAGTACAGCACGTCCTCCCAACGTGAAAGGCGCTATGCAAATCTAATTTTGTTGTTGTATTTTGTTGTAAGTGGAGTCCTGTAGCTCAGTGATTAGAGCACTCGCCTTACAAGCGAGAGACCTGGGTTCGATTTCAGGCGAGGCAAACCTTGGGCAAATTTCCTTACTCCACCCATCACATCGGCTGCCACATTTCGCCCACAAATACACAGTTAATTAACATTGATAGTAAATCCTGGGAAGCACTTTGAGACATCTCAAAGGCGTGAAATGGCAAAGATGATTTATATTTATTATTTTCCTCTCCCTTGTATCCCCGTTCCTGTTTAAAGACTTTTTTTTTGTTTTTTTGCACTTTTAAAAAATGCAATTTCTAAAACGCATTGCATATTAAAACATGTCATAAACTTGGGAACATATATGGTATATACTGTACATACGTTGTGCAAGAGCATCATTCTGAAGTGTCAGTGCATGCTTCTAAACTTTATTAAAAGCTTGCATTTTAAACTTCGGATTGTTTAAGGTAATATTTATCGGAATAGCATTCCAAAATATCAATCAAGCACAACTGACAAAAGTTCAAAAAACATTTGTATATTTTGTTATTAGAAAATGTAGCTTGGTTTCACTCATGGCGTTAATAACTGAGACAATCAAATCATGAATCTGTTCAGTCCGACCTTCAACTCTATTTTCAGGTCAGCTGACGATTGCACTTGTCACTGTACCATATGCTGCATGGGAAAGTGGGTCAGCCTACAGGTAGGTACCAGTCTACAGCTGTGGGACTGACCTTATCCACATGCAAATTAGCCTCTAGCAGTATAGTACAGCTTATTATTTCTCTCTAGAGAGTAGTAAAATATCTAATCAAAATAATTGTATATCTAGGAGCGATGGCAAATAAAGGAATAACACAGGGTTTTTTTTAAAAAAGTTATTGCTAGTACCATTTTAAAAATCAATTATTGCATCTATTTGCGATAGGACTCCTTCTCTGTCTTAATTGTTATCTGTCTTAATTGTTTGCATCAAGGAAACATCTACTATTGAGAACGCATCAAGTTACAAAGAAGGTAAGGAGGGTAGAAGGAAAGTCTGCTAACTTGTTCCTAAAGAGAAAAAAAGAGAGAAGTTCTGCTTCAAGAAAACAAAAGAAACCTTTCCTTAAAATACCTCTAAAACCAAACCACCAACCACCAACCTTACTTGAAAAGAATTCAAGAGAGGCATCAGCAGCACATCTCCAACATCTATATTTGAGGTTGCCCCATAATCCCTCGCCACCATGAAATTTCATTGACTGGATACACATTTAGCTTCACTTTTCAGATTGTAACAGTTGGAGTCAGACTTTTCTAATAATGTCAGCCTGAAGCTCTGCATCTACCAAAGGGAATATATCTCGATTCCGATCACTGGAGGTGACAGTGGAATTAAGAACTGAATAAACATCCACAAGGATAATTTTGCAACAAAACGTTTGCCTGAAGCATCAGACCTGTTTCAGAAGGAAGTTTGAAAAGGTGGTGCTTATTGCTACGTTCACTGAGAGAGATGTGCGGATCTGCGGGCTATATAGACTGAGGGTGGTTAAGGTTTCTTGTAGTGGAAGAAATAATTTACATTGTTATAACCCTGTAAATTTTAAATATTAAAATATTTAAAAATATAAATATCACAACCATTTGTGGCAGCAAGACCCAGTAAGATCCAGCAAACATCCATGCGATGATGACTAATTAATCTGTCGACCAGCACACTGATGGAAAAAAAAAAAATTTCCCTTTTAAATAGCATTGCTGGATTCTCATCTGCCTTGAACAGGCAGAACCAATCTTAGTTTAACATCTCATCCAAAAAGGTATGACAAATTCATCAAGGTAGTATTTTCTCAGGATGGCGCTGAAGTGTTAGCCTAGATTATCAACTCAAATGCTGATGTGTGGCTTCTGATCCAGAGTCGAGTGATATACCAAATAAGTCAAACTAACACCTGTTTAAACTTTTATGTGGGAGGAGAAAAAAGGAGAAAAAATCCATTCACAGATACTTCATATAAAAATCTTCTTTTCCCACGTGCAAAGAGCAATGGATCTTCTTTGCAAAATTGTCATAGCACTTAAAATATTTTTAGAAATAGGTAGGGCTAGTGAGGAGAAAATTCCCCCCTCCTGTAGCTCAATGGTTAGAGGACTAGCCACACAAGCGTGAGACCTGTGTTGGATTCCAGGCAGATCAGGACAAAACCATGGGCAAGTTTCCTTACTCCACATGCCTAATAAAAATCCATCCCCCCAAAAAACATAATATAAAAAATTGGTCATGTCAATTCACGACTGTTTGTGGGACGCTGCTGTGTGCAATTGCTGCCGCGTTTCGCCCACAAATATACAGTCAATTCACTTTACAGTATATTCTGTGAAGCGCTTTGAGACGTTGATAAGGTGGGAAAAGCTCTATATCAAATGCAAGGATTATTTTTATTATAATGCACACCTGTTGCTGGAAAGTGTGCATGTGCTGACGGTATGAATAGGCTCACCTTTGAAGCCTATAGCATGAAACACCCAGGTGTCACATACACTGCTTCACAAGAATATCCATTTGGCCAGGAGACCGTGGAACTGAATCCCGGAAAATGTCAGTGCCTCCAGTAGAGACAGTTGGGAAAAAAACAGAATGGAGAGGGATAATAATAATAATAATAATCTTTGCATTTGATATAGCTCCTTATCACGTCTTTGAGATGCCTCATATCTCCTTACAGAATCCTTACTCCTTACTCCTTACAGTAAAGTGGATTGATTGCGTATTTTTTTGTGGCCGAAACATGGCAGTCAATTATGCACAGCAGTGGCCCACAAACAGTTGTGGATGGAAGATGTATGTACATTTAACTTAATTTAATTTAGAAAAAGGTCGAAACAGGTCCTTTTGTAACTGACCACATGTGCAAAGGTAGTTTGGTACTAACCAGTCTATAGCCCTCAATACCCAGGTTGGTACAGGTGGAAGTTTATTGTCACTTAATCCTACCTCCTTAGTGTGAGAAGATATAGATGAAATTTATATTTTTCTTGAGGTTCAGCAAATGGACTGCTTCTTTTGGTTTCAGTAGTATTCACACTGCTAATTAATGAAAGTGGCAAATCCTAATGTCAGACTGTAGTCAAATATTTTCCTGCATTACACAAGTGAGTTTTTCAGGTAAATTAATTTAATTATTTAAAAATAAACTTACATTTTGAGATTTCTATCAACAAGCAGTTTGAATATGGAGATGAAGGCTAGATATATGATGTGGCGATATCTTGCAAGTTCTCAATCCTAAATAATCACAGACAATCAAAATAGAATGCAGTACTGGAAATGAGTATTAAAATACATTTCAGATTCAAGTCCATCAAAGGATGATTAAACCTCTGAAAGGGACACATATTTGCCCACAAGGGAAAGAACAATTACATTCTCAATATTCCCTATTTTGTGGGCCATTCAAAGGTAGCAATTGGGTTGTCGCATTTAAAAAATAATCAAAGGTGGATGTGCAATTCAGCACCTAATCACACCTAATCATATAATCCACCACCTAATGAAACAAAGATTCTGATGTTGAACTATATGGTGTGCATCGGTGTGTGTATAAGAGGGGGGATTCTTTTCTGTAGATATAGAAATAAAGCGAAATAATTTTTACACACATACACACACACACACATGTGCACACACACATACACAAAATGTTGATGGGTGTTTATCCATTTTGAGACAGGTGCAAATGGACACGATGTCTCCAGTACGCGGCCAGGCCTCTTTTGCATATGAAAAAATTATATTTTTCATATGAAGCAGAAATGGAACAGGACCGACCCAATGGAAATGCGGGTCATCGAGCAGCGATGACAGGCAGCTCGAGAAAAGTTCACTCTTCCCCTTTGTTTGATGGAAGAAGCGTGGCAGCAGGGGGTAGGTACATTGAAGGTAAAAGAAAGATAATTGCAGTCATTTTACCCAAAGCTGTACTGTACTTGTGGTTGAAAGCTTGGGAGCTATAGAGCGGCTGCTCAGTAGAGCATGAGCACAAGTAGCAGTAATTACGGTAGTTTTGTCTGTACAAGCCTTATTCATAAAACAACACGTGAAATATACAAACCCTTGTGTGTAACTAACTCGCTATTCAGACGCTTCATTCGGTTTCAGTGCCCTGGGCTTAGGAAGTGAAATAAATTCAATCAACGTTTCATCTCCTGATCACTAGTGACTCTTCAACCCCCCTCCCCCCCACCCCCACCCCCACCCCCACCCACACACACTGCAAAGTGGACATTTGAAGATATCTGGTAAGAAATAACACAATTTGGATCCGCTCTGGGCGTATGTATCTTAGTACTGTATCACAATAAATAGTATTCAGTATCTTCACCCTGGAACACTCGCCCTCAATCCTTCCGCGTTGCCTGCCTCCCATGTCAAGTCTCACCTGAAAACCTTCCTCTTCGACTGTGCTTACAGCCACCAAACCCCCACCGCACTCACCCCCGGCTCGGAGTCAGGCCCTGCCACTGTTAAAGACCCTGCACGGAGGGCGATACAGAAGTGCAAGTTGTTGTTTTTGTTATTATTAATAGAAACTGAGTTGCATGCAATAAGAATGTTCAAATTTCAGTTTCTCTTAGTGTTGTAAAGGAGTGATGTTACCACATGTTGCAGCTCACCGGTGACGGACATTGCAAAACATCTTTCAAATAAACATGACACAACGAGAGCTGCAGTGTTGACTACCTCACAGGCCGGATTAGCAAACCGCTTTTGTATTGTGTTATTTTGCTCATGCTTTAACCTTTTGAACGCGCTCTTTATTGGATTGAAGTAAAAAAAAAGTAGCCTGGGCTTTCAAAAGCAGCTGCCATTGGGATCATTTGATGAAGGCTGCCTTGTTGCTCCATCAACGTAGATGCATTAACAGCCAGTCTCTGATGGTATTGAACCCATCGCTAGCGCGAGAGAAATGCATAGCCTTTATTTTGATCTGATTTCTTCGGAATATTCGAGTGGAGTCCTTGTAGCTCAGTGGTTAGAGCATGCACCTTGCAAGCGAGAGACCCGGGTTCTGTTCCCGCCAGGGAAAAATGTTAGGAAAGTTTCCTTACACCACACACCTCTGTTTACCTCGCAGTAAGTAGGAACCCGGTTGTTAGTCGATCGGCAGACTTTTAGTCGCTTTTCCGGACAGATTAATTCCTTAAAAAAATAAATAATTGGTCACTTAATCCACGACTGTTTGCGGAATGTTGACGTGCGCAATTGGCTGCCACACTTCACAAAATGTGTAAGCAATTCACTTTACAGTACATTATGCAAAGCGCTTTCAGTCGTCTCAAAGACATGATAAGATTTCATATCAAATGCAAGGATCAATACTATTATGATTATTATTATTTGCTTTTCCACATGGTTTTGTGTTGTTATCATTCAGGATGGCCTCCACCCCAACCTAACCCTAATTCAGTGATGCTAATGGGTATGATCATCAGAATTCCCTATTATTCCCTCTGCTTTTCCCTCCCCTTGTGAGCAGCTGTTGTCATGATACACACGAGTTTGCTGACGATGAAACTGAACATGACAGATTGGAGTTATTGAACTTCAACCTCACAAATAAGGACCGCCCCAATTCCCGTTCAAATATGAATCGATCAATTGGAGCAGAGATAGTAGAGCTCAGCTCGGAAACAGACTACTTGGCACATCCTGTCTGACTGCACTTTAAAGTGTTGATATATTGTGGAGTCCTATAGCTCATTGGTTAGAGCATTTACAAGCGAGAGACCTGGGTTCAATTCCAGGCAGGTCAGGGAGAAACCTAAGCAAGTTCCTTACTCCACACACCTAATATAAATCCCTCAAGAAAAACAATAATAAGGGGTTGGTCATTTCAATCCATGACTGTTTGTGGGACACTGCTGTGCGCACTTGGCTGCCGCATTTTGCCCACAAAATATACAGTCAATTCATTTTACAGTATATTCTGTGAAGTGCTTTCATTGTCTAGAAGACGTGAAAAGCACTATATCAAATGCAAGGATTATTATTATTGTTATAAAGCATACGTTGCCATCCAAGGTAAAGAGGTTAGTCATCTGTTATTTTTTTCCGCCTCTCAACACTATTCATTCTTTTTCACAGAAGGGATCAGTTTCAACATGGCGTGACCTGTATACCCAACTCATTGACCTCTGCTCTCCAGCTGCGAGCTCTGGCTGTGTGATTCATATGAGCACATGAAATATATATGTATATATAAATTCATTACAGGTTGCTGCCCTCAGCTCAGTTCCCACCTGTGGCTAACTTACTTGTGAGAAACTATGGCACACACTACACTGCCTTATAATAAAATAATAATCCTTGCATTTGATATAGTGCCTTATTATGTCTTCGAGACATTTCAAAGCGCTTCACGGGATATACTGTAAAGCGAATTGATTGTGTATTTTGGGGGTAAAACCAGCATGACTTAAACCAGCCTGGCATTTTCCACCCGGATGCTTTCCAAAGTGCTGAGTTTATAGATAGATATAGATCTGAATATGGGAGAGTTGCTTTTCATTTTTACTTATAATAATAATCATTCTTGCATTTGATATCGCACTTTTCGGGTCTTCTAGATTTCTCAAAGCACTTCACAGAATATACTATAAAGTGAATTGATTGTATTTTTGTGGGTGAAACTTGGCAGCCAATTGCGCACAGTAGTGTCCCACAAACAGTCGTGGATCGAAGTGAATATTTCTATTTTACTTACAATATTCACAGGTGAAGTTAACTCAGTTTCAATTTGACTGCACTCTCCAATCCAACCCAACGCACAAGTCCTTCCCTGGCAAATTGTCCACTTGCCAGTCTTACTCCAAACCCATTCTCCAGTCCATGTGAACATTAGCAATGATCCAGTTGAAGTGCTCGAGTGTTTGACTATCGATAACTCCCAACCAGCAGGTCAGTGGATCAATGTTCCCTTTGCCGTGTCCAAAAAAACACAACATCCAATTCATGACTGTAATTCTGTTAACGCTTGATCAGTCTTACACCAGTTTTGTCTACTGTAAATTGTATACTCCTTACAGCTAAGTACTTCTTTACCTTCCTCTGCTAGCGGTTATAATAATCCCAATCCTTGTGAAGGGTTACACCTTTGGATGCTTAAAAAGATGCATTGCGTTTCTCCAATGAGTCTTTTGACTTCAACGGTACAGAACAGCATGTGGAATTTTGCTTTTCACCTCACCTCTCCCATTAGCCTTGTCCAGAAGAGTTAAAGATGACGACCCAAATTGGTGAATGAATGAGGAACAAGATTTTATTTGCATATGCCGTGTCATCACCAGTGGCATCAGAAGTGTTTAACGCTACCACTGGTTCAGCAGCCTGTAAACAGTGATAAATTCTCACCTCATGATGGTTGGGCCCTATTGCTTTTGAGATATTAGTTCCAGACACATGTTGATCAATTCATCTGTGTGGCAAACTTTGCTTTTTAAATATATATACAGTATTAAAAACAATTTGGTCCCTTCAATCCACGACTGTTTGTGGGACGCTGCTGTGCGCAATCGGCTGCCGGGTTTCTCCCACAGATATAGCCAAATCACTTTGCAATATATTCTGTGAAGCGCTTTGAGACGTCCAGTAGATGTGTCTTGAAACGCGCTATATCAATAATAAGAATCATTGCATTTGATATAGTGCTTTCTAGACATCTCAAAGCGCTTCATAGAATATATTGTAAATGAATTGACTGTATATACTTACTCAAATCTGTAGTTCCTTTTTGTAAAAAAAAAGTGTTTTTTCGAACAAGATGTGATCCAATATTCACAGATTAAGCCCTGTTGAGCCTTCTTGTTTGTTCAAAGGATGAAGCAGGTGACGTTATAAAAAGGGGGAGAAGCAATTTAGAGGGTCTTAGCTTTCTGTTACTGATGCGTTTCATTGTTTTGATGCCAACCACCTGAGTTTAATATAGCAAAAAGAGCTGAGAAATAGAAAGAATACTATTCCTGGTTTGAAGAGGTTTAGCGGTAACTCCAGTGAAAACTGAAGTTCATTTTAAATTTTGCAGACAAACAAAAAAAGCTTTGAGGCAACCCGGGCCGTGGACAATGCCTTTAACATTGTAAAGAAAATCTGGCCCCAACTTGGGTTTATTGAGTTGAGCTCTGGGGAGGGGCGGGGTGGGGGGTAGGTTTTGAAATGTGTGTATGTGTGTGCTGTATTTAAGTCCTTCTACCTGGTTCTGAAACAAGAGTTAACTTGTAACTGTGGAAGAGAATGCGCTAATTATCCCTGCAGATTTTCTTTTATTCGGTGTCTGTGGATGGACCACCTTGGTCGCAAAGCTGTCTCTATTGAGTTAAGTGGCAAGCAATTTAAGACATGATGCCTTTGTTGGCAGATATAGCAGGGTCTGCTATCGCTTCACAGCAGCTCTGCTGGGTGGGTGGTAACCAAACAACACAGAGCTTGCTAACAATTGAGTTACTAAATAGTGACTTCAAACACTGCCTGTTAGTTGGTAACTTAATTAATCCACGCATGTGATAAAGCACCTTATGATGTTGTTGAGACGTCTTAAAGCGCATCACGGGATATACTGTCAAGTGGAGTTACAGTGTATTTTGTGGGCAAAACGCGATACCAATTGCAAACAACAATGTCCCACAAACAGCCATAGATTAAGTGACTACATTATTTTGGGGAGGGATATTATTAATAATAATAATAATCCTTTCATTTGATATGGTGCTTTTCACGTCTTCTAGACGTCTCAAAGCGCTTCACAGAATATGCTGTAAAGTGAATTGAATGTATATTTTGTGGGAGAAACGCGGCAGCCAATTGCCCACAGCAGTGTTCCACAAACAGTCGTGGATTGAAATTGCCAATTTATTATTGGTTTTTTTTGAGGGATTATTATCAGGCATGTGGAGTAAGGAAACTTGCGCAAGGTTTCGCTCTGCCTGGAATCGAACCTGGGTCTCTTGCTTTCAAAGCGAGTGCTCTAACCATGTGAACTCCACATTTAATATGATTCATACATTGTAGGATATTACGTCAAACTTGCATAAAATATAAAATCTTGAACAGGACTTTGGCAAATATACAATTTAGGTGATTGTATATAGATAAGACTTATGGGAGTTTTACGGTGATACCCTTACTGAAAGGGTTAATGAACGACTGCAGCCGTGTACATTTTTTAATTCAATGTTTTAGAAATAAAATGTAAATCAACTATGGCCCACTCTCCTCACGCCATCCCCTTCTCTTGATAAGGAATAGCTCAGAAGCCCGAAGTATAATTCACAAATTACATGGGAAGTTTATGACCATGAACAAACTCCAACTGAACAAATAAGTGGGCAAAAGTCACATGCAAGTTGGTTATGTCCCATCCAGTATATTCCACAGGCGCACAGTGTTACAAGCGTGGCATTGTTATATTTTTTTCAGCCTGTGTGGTTTTGTAAATGCACAAGGCACTTCAAAACCTCCCATCTCATTTTTTGAAGCAGCTTTCACCTCATTCCAGAAGATTGCGCCTGCTTTTTTGGAGGATTTGAAAATCTCATTAGCGAGGATTAACACTAGAATCTATAGGCAGGTGTCATTATATATTGAATAATGATTCAGGGCAGGGTCTAACTTCTCACACAGGGATTTTCAATATTAGAATATAATCAGTGTGGATGTAATCAGTGTGGGTGTCTGTTTTTACAGAAGTATACACCCCATTCTCTAGACAAGCAAACTCGTGCAATTGTTACGTGTATGTAAAACATACCAAGTCTAGGCTGACAACTCCAGTGTAGGATTGGGGTAAGCAGCATACAGTAACTGGAATTGGCATCCATGCGATGAGGTATGCAAATCATGTAACCCTGGAGTGTATTGCTTGGAGCATTCGCTCCGCAGGTGAGTGGAAGAAACCGAGCCATGGAATCTTTAATGCCCACCTGAACAGGCAGAATGAATGAATAAATGAAGATAAAATAATAACAGAGGACAGAGAAGAGGGGAGTGAGAGAAAGAGAGAGGGAGAAGCAAGAATACAAAGGGAAAAAAAACAGTTTAGGATTTGTTTCCAATCTATTCTTGCTTCAAACGTATTAATGTTTGCCTACAAAACGCTTCTGTTGAGGTACTCGTCAGTTAAGTAAAGACAAACTTGCCTAGTACCCAGGTATTGAACCCAGGGCATCTCGTTTGCGAGGCTATGAGAGGTAATACGCAACAGGACTCCATATAATGAAAGAATGAAAAAAAATGATAATGCAATAATCAATCTTTCAATTTAAGTTCAACAAATATATTTGGAGCCCAACATCAGATGAAGTGCCTGCCATATTATTAGAACTATGTAAATAAACTCCGGTAGCTTACCTCACGAAGCAAAGATGGTCCTTTAGAGTTGCAGAATTCTACGAGGTATAATGGGGTATCAAATAATAAGATTTAAGTACAACAACAACTTGCACATATATGGCGCCTTCCATCCAGAGTAGCGTCTCAGAGCACTTGTAAGGGCTTGAGCTACTTGGCAAAGAATCTTGTTCTGCCCCGCAGATCCCAATAATCCCCATTGTTCATTAAAATTTATTGAACCTGTACAACTGACTGGAATTGCTAGAAGCAGCTATAGTGATAAAGAACACTGGGCTGCAATAGAGTAGAATGGCTCCACAGAACCACTGGTTAAATGTCAGAGATGCTTGATTTTCAGAAATGTGCAGCCCGCATTTCGAGTGTGTTACAAGGGAAACTACAAGATGCGAGTCTATTTGTTTTGTATAATAGGGGGAATTTCATCTCCCTTGGTTCCAGGAACAAATCACAATCTGAGTGTGTTGAAGATTCACAGTGGCAAGCCTTCCTGCAGTTTTCACAGGGAATCTGTGGGGCTGTTTGAATGACTTCATGTCAATTTTATTTCCCCTGATAAAAGGAATGTTTTTCCTGGAACTGTCCTTTGTGAATTAAAAAGTCAAATAAACTCATAAAATAATAATAATAATAAACCTTGCATTTGATATAGCGCCTTGTCATATCTTTGAGACTTCTCAAAGCGCTTCACAGAATATAGTGTAAACTGCATTGGCTGTATATTTTGTGGGTGAAACACAGCATCCATTTTCCCACAACAGTGGCCCACAAACATTGGTAGATTGAGTGATCACATTTTTTTAAAGGGATTATTACCCCTGACAAAGTGATCCACCAATTAACAAACAACTGGGTTCCCATGTAATGTAAAGGTAAACAGAGGCGTGTAGAATAAAGAAACTTGCCTGCCCTGAATTGAACCCAGGTCCTCTCACTTGCGAAGAGAGTGCTCTAACCAATACACTACAGGACTCTATAGAAAAAGAGGAATGAAGGATTGGAGACTGACATTAAACATAAGATGGTGAATTGCTCTGCCATTCATTTCACAGAAATTCGGTGACGAGTGTAACAATGCAAAGTGTTTTAGGGTTTTTTATACATTTTAGGAATACGGGGACTGTTTTTTCTTTCCTCCCATGAGCAACACCTCCTTCACAAGTGGATCAGACTTTCCTATTAAAAAAACAGGTTGAAGTATTCAACTCGGATCCCCTCTGCCTGTTCAGGTGGATGTTAAACAACTAAAAAATTACATTCGCAGAGCGTCTTTCACGTCGGGAGGACGTCCCAAAGCACTGAACAGTCAGGGGTCAGGATGGAGGAGGTGGGGCTAGCAGAGTTGGGATGAGGGAGGGCAGAGATGTAGGAGGGCGGCTGAAGGCACGGTCGAAAAGGAGGGTCTTGATCCTGACCTGAACCCTCTAATGTTCCTGCTTGAAAAGAAAAGGGACTTTCTCTGGCCAACAGTCTTCAAGATAGAGAAAAAAGACTGACCATGTATTTCACTGCTGTGACCTAATGCATAAATTAGCTGCCACATTTGCCTACAAATATGTAGTCCACAGCAAACCCTTGGGGGCATGATAATGTGTTGTATCAAATGCAAGGAACATTATTATTTTATTATTTGCTTCTCGAAACAGTTTTTTAGATTTAAAAGCCACTTCAAGAACCCTTTTGAACAATTTTCACTGATTTCATTATGGAGTCTACCAGGGGTTAGTTATTTGAAATAATCTTGTAAATAGTGGGATATCCATTATAAATAAATAACGCCCCCCATCGAAAATCTCTATTTTTGGCAATTGGCATGTGATGGTCCTGATGTTCTTTGTACAGAACAATAACGGTCAGTGTTGTTTTATACACTAGAGACCAATAATGTCGGCCCACAATTATCCAGCCTCAATGATGCCTGGAGGCTTTTTGCATCCCACCTCCCCTCCACCTGTGTCCCTCAGTGGACTTGCTGCATCACATGCCGCTGGGCTTCAATTCTCAGCCTGCCCATCTGCGGGAGGATAACAGGACTGGGATTCAATGCTGTTCCCTCTCCTTTTCTTGCCCTCCAGCTAAAGAGAGAGCAAGGGAATGCCTTTAACAGGAGGCTGAGATAGCACAGCATCCATCAAGCACAGTCTGGGGAAATCGCAGGTGCAGACAGACACAGCGTTCCTAGGAGAGGTCTTAAGACTCTGATTGGATTAGTCCAATAAAAAGACAGCACGGTAAAAACAAGTCCATATGTATAGATCTTTCGACAGACAGACAGACAGACAGACAGGTCTGCAACACACATGTTTGAAATGCAAGAAAACGCTGCAAGTTGTGACCTGAAACGAGAGGGGGAGTTTTTAAATGTGCTCTGATACACAAGATTTATTACTGGTGGTCACAAATTGTACCTACTGTGTGTAAATAGATATATTTTTTTAAATTCTTGCATTTGATATAGCGCCTGATCAGTCACCTCAACAAAACATCTCCGTGACCTTCCCTGGGCATCTTAGTGCAAAGTGCAGCCCGTGTATCTGTGCGCAAATGTGGCAGCCAACTTGCGGCATGGGTAATCAAGTGGCAGGCAGGTCATGATATGAACGATCAATTTTAGCTGGGGATTGTCAGCTAGGACACCTGGAAGAACACTTCTCTTATCGAATAGGGCCTTGGGAGGTTCAACAGGCAGGCCGGGCTTTGATTCAATGTCTTATCTGAAGCTTGGCACCCAGTACCGGAGTGCAGTAGAGTTCCCATGGGCTGATGCAGAGCAAAGCTAGTTACCATCAGGACTCACAGTTTATGACGTCTTGATTTCCTTGCAGTTTTAGAGCCCGGTATCACCATTTTGCGAGAACAAGTTTCTTGTGACCTTTACACATTTTGAAAATAAGTCCCCACCTTTACCAGGGGATTTTCCTGGAAAATCTTAAAATAATAATAATAATCCTTACATTTATAGAGCGCTTTCCACGTCTTATCTTTTAAGCGTTCTGAGATGCCATCCGGCGTGGAGGGCGCTCTATAAATCGAAGTTGTTCTTGTAAGTTGTTCTTATCGACGTCTCAAATATTCTAAGATTATCATTAATATTAATATTTTAAGATGAGTAATTAAAAGGTACATAATATCACACAAACACAAACGCAGCCAGGAGACAATTGCGTGCAAAGTGACACCAGAATAACAACCACAAAATTATATTTAGAGAGAGGCTTTCATGTTGGGAGGATGTTTCGAAGGCCCTGTAATGACTACAAAACAGCAGAATTTACCACACACAACGTGCAAACAACAGAAAAGTCAAACCTATTCATGTCAAGGTTTAGCATTTAAAACATTGTCGGGACTATTTTTTGAAATGTGATTAGAGCATGCTATTAAATTGCACACGTGTGATGTCGTGTCAGAACTGGCTGCTGCTCTTCATTGTTTACTGGCCTTTAAAGGCCTTGTTTTATTCAATCACAAAGCCCTGATTCAAAACCGAGCCAAATTGCCAGCCACCTGTGGGTTAGGAGATAAATTCATCATGAAATTATGCAAATAAGGTTTCGAAGCGTGTGGTGGAAATATAAGGGCAATCAGTCAGATTAAAGATGCAGTAACCCCCCATCCACTCTCTCTCTCTCTCTCAGAGATTATAAGGAGTGTATTGTTGAATAAATGCAGATTGTTTGCAAATTTGTAACCATTCCCTTCTGATCGATCGTCTCTATTTGGCTTTGAAGTCAGCCAGACTGCACAGATATCACGCTCGCACTTCGGCAGAGTGTGGCAACATCAGAAAAATATTCATTTTACCACTGCTCACACCTTCTTAATGGAAAACAAGTCGCTCTCTCTTCAAACCGGGGAATGAGGCAGAGCAAATGACAGGCTGTGTCTCAGTTGACGAGATGTAGAATTTCACATGCAATCACTGTTTATGGTTGCCCACAGGCAAAGTGTCACTTCAGGTCTCTCCAGTGCCGACAGTACCTTTCTAACTGGTATTTATCACAAAGTCTTAACGTTGTCGTTTACAATTGCTGCCTTTACACTGACCTGCATTGAAACTCAAATAGCTGTTTTGGCCCTGAAGTGGTGATCATTTCACCAGCTGAGAAATAAATCCATTATACCATTAAAGGCTTCTCTGAGGGGAAGTACTGTACTTAGCTCTAAACATGTCCTCAATATTGAACAACAACTTGTATTTATATACAATCCTTTGAGTGGTGTAGCTTCTTGAAGTGATTATATTCCTATGTACAAGACATTTTTATTTCCAAGACTACTCTGCAGGATCCACTCTGCAGGAGTAAGATATAGGGCAAGACAGTTAATGGATTGATGTGCCTAGAGATGGATCATGTTCCATCTTACCCTCACCTCTGTACAACTATTAGCCCAAAATTAAAGAGCGATTTTCCAGCCCTCCACACCTCCCACCAAAACAAGAGAGTGGCCTCTGACTGGTCTGTGAACCCATCTGGTTGCAACATCTCCAAAGATGTGGAGAAAAACACAGAGCCTTACATCACCCGGTTCAACTGACCCACTGTACGGAAACGTAGTACAGAGCGGTGCCGACAATCTGATGTGAAAGTGACTTGCGCTGGAAATCAGCCTCAGAGACCAAACTGAGGAGCTTTCGGTCGCTCTTTAACGGCGGTTATAGATAAGGCCAGCATTGATTTGGCCTTCGCTGAGAAATGATCCTTTTAAAAAGTTCTCGGGCGATCGATCCAATGGTGAACCCAAAATAAATACTTAATGCATCACACTATACTGTTACTAAAGAGACGGTCAGAGGACTTTAAAAAACAAACACCATTTATCGAAGCCCCAGGTATCCCCGCTGCTCGTGCCAAGATGATTGGGAGAAGGTAAGTGTATCAGGTTTGCCATCCCTAATATCTTTACCGCTGAAGGCAATTTTGCTTCACTTCCTGTACTGTAAGACTGGAGGAGGATTACGATCCACAAACTACAAGGCTTGAGATAGTGGAGACCTGTGAATAGGTCGACCTAGAAATAACTTTGTTTTTGCACAAGACCAAAGGAAGATACAAGGGGGGGTGGGGGGAAATAAAGGCATCGAGAGGCATCAAATGCTAGTCTCTTGCACTGAATTCCACTCCCTGATTCTAAACAAAAGAAATAACGTTAATTCTTCTAAATCATATTATTTTAAAGCAAAAAAAACACAACAGAGTACAATTTGCTGTAAGGCATTTGTTTGAAGAACACTTTAAGAAACATGGGTGAGTGTTATTTCACAGGGTTGCTATGCCCTGTTAGAACAGAGAAATTCGTGGCACAGAGGAAGGCTGTTCAGGTTCATTGCCTTGACTCCAATGGACGTTGCTGTGCATAAATCAGCTGCCAAGTTTGCCTACAAAATACACAGTCACTACACGTGACAATGAAATCCCGTGAAGAAGTTTGCAGTGACGTCCTGACGTGAAAAGCACAAGATCAAATGCAAGGATTACTACTTTAGTTAGAACACTATAACCATCACATCCTGTAACACGCAGAGTAGAGGAGGCACTCATCACCCTTTGGTGTGGAGGTGGCAGGAAAGACTTTAGCTTTCTGAGATGTATACTAGGCAGACCTGGGTTTGATTCCAGGCCGGTCAGGGCGAAACCTTTGGCAAGTTTCCTTACTTCACACGCCTTCACACGCCCTCAAGAGAAAAAAACAATAGTAAATCTGTCATTTCAATCCACAACTATTTGTGGAACACTGCTGTGTGTAATTGGCTGCTGCTTTTTGCCCACACGTGTACAGTCAATTCATTTTACACATTCTGTGAAGCGCTTTGAGGTGTCTAGAAGATGTGAGAAGTGCTACATCAAATGCAAGGATTATTATTTGATTGAATGCAGCTGAAAACTAGCTGGTCTCCCCAATTCCACTATTCAAAAAATCTAGCTAATTCAGAACTCTGCTACCAAATTCTGTACCCCCATCTCACCAGGCTCCACTGGCTGCCTATTACCGAATGGATCAACGTCAAGATCCTCACACTTGTGTTCAAATTCATTGACTCCCTGGCACCTCCCTACCTCTCCGACCTCCTCACTCCCCAATCCACCAACGCTATTGTAAAAGCTCCTCCATTCACTGAGGTGCAAAATATTCCATTGTCGTCAACCATTCATTCCACAGCTTAAAAATACAGGGTAAATTCAGGCAAACGTCATGTTACTAAAATGAGGTTCTGCCATGGAACTTAACAGTATATTGTGATGGGGCGGGTAGGTGTTGAGGGGAACAGCCAGGTGTCTGACACACGCAAACAGAACTCCGAAGAAGTGCAAAATGCCTCCTTTGTAGCAGATATCACACAAACATTCAGGTGTTGATACAAAATTGATACTTGGCTACCAGGGTGGTGTGCTGATGCACTTACAGTTCATGGAACTCCTGTGGCCTAGTGGTTAGAGCATGTATTTTGCAAGCTGAGAAGTCCAAGCTGGGAAGACCTGCGTTCGAATCCAGGCACCCAGGGCGAAACCTTGGGCAAGTTTCCCTACTCCACACGCCTAATAATAATCCGTCCAAAAAAACCCCCCACAATAATAAAATTGGTCATTTCAGTCCACGACAGTTTGTGGGACACTGCTGTGCGTAATTGGCTGCCGCGATTCGCCCACAAATATACAGTCAATTCACTTTACAGTATATTCTGTGAAGCGCTTTGGGACGTCGATAAGATGTAAAAAGCGCTATATCAAACGCAAGGATTATATTATCTATTACGGTTTTCTTCCTCAACGGTCTTTAATTGGATTCCATTATAGACTACTTTCGGAAGTTTAAATTCAGAAAAGTAGGACAGAAATGCCCTTGGAGTACTGAAGAAGTGTTTGCACCTCCTATTGCCAAATGTGACAGGTTTAATATACATTAGTTTTTTCTCAGAGTGCTATTAAACCCTGAGGTATTGGAACTGACTTCATTCAAATGTTTAAAAATGGTAGTTGCCTGGTGAATGGACTTGAGAGTGTCAGATGTTAATTTGGATTTAGATCCTTCACTCTGAAGGCACCGGCTCAAATTTCACTTACAATGACCACAGAATGACCAGGGTTCGGCTGAGAGATTTCTTGTGAAGTTTTGTCTGTAGTTAGATGAGTTTTGTGAAGTACAATGTGTTCAAAAAGCTCTATTACCCCAAAGCGCTTCACAGGATATAGTGTTAAGTGAATCAACTGTGCATTTTGTGGGTGAAATGCAGCAGCCAACAAGAGGGAGAAGTCAGTATAGAGGTTTAGGAGAGGGGATTCGGAGGGCAGAGGCTGATGTAGAATATAAACACTATAGGCAAGGACTAGTAGGCCAAATATAATTCAAACAGAATTCTGAAAAAGCATAAATAATAATCAAATCAACAAAACCTTTTTTGACTCACAATCCACTTGGGCCTCTTTAATGTTAGGCCCACCTCCCACCAGCAGTACAGTACTCTCAAATCCCACATCTGCTCAGATCACCTCTCATCATTTTCAAGACCTGGATCACATCTTATGCTGTTTCCAAGTGAGACCAAGTTCAACTCTTATGTCACATCACGATCTGCAAAATCCACACTAATTCTATTATTCGTTTCTTTTCGCCTCGCAGCGAGGACCGCGAGCGAACCTAATATTCTTTTATTCATTCGGTCAGCGGCCACACAAACTGATTGGTACAAACGTTGCTTTGAGCGAAATAGCAGGGGTTTCTCAGTCTCTAAATACAATCGCTTCTGTTACACTTTGCTGCCTCTCATTGTCACTCTGAATTCCTTCAGCCAGGAGATTGCAGTGGTCTGATCTACTAATGCCTTCAGCATCGCTATAAATTCCAACCTGCAGTCAAATGAGAGTCGGGCACTCCATTTGCCAGGATTAGTTCCATCACTGTTAACCCTGCAAGCTAAAGGGTAGGGTGGTCCGAGCTGGACAAGCAACGGAAAAGTTTGCCAGACAGTGCTATCGATGGCAAGCTATGAAGCTTTGGCACTTGCCCCAACTCAGACTCTGGAGTTCCCAAGCCTTGGCTCTTGCCGACCTAGGCCTAATTCTTTGCTGATCTTGACGATTGCTGAAGATAAGCAGGATTGGTTCGTCCAGGGAGAGAGTGCGCATTCCATTCCAACAATCTATCGCTGAAATTTCCATGTGTAGATGGGATGCAGGGAATTCTCAGCTTGGTTACCCTTAAACAGGATAAGCTGCAAAGTGTAGTTACCGTGTATTTGTAGGTGAAGGCGATAGCCTATTTGCCCACAGCAATATCCCACAAACAACCATGAAGTGAATGATCAATTTTATCTGGGATATTGTTGGCCAGGACACTTGAAGAAATCCCTTTCTCTTTTCTAATAGTGCCGTGGGATATTTCACATTCACCTGAACGGGAAGATGGGTCCTCAGTTTCAGACTATCTCATCCGAAAAGAGAACTATATGATCACTAAATCCAATGCAGATGTTAATTTGTACAGAACAGTAATTTTATTCACATATCATGGTTGACTTATATCCCCAAATTGCTCATTATTTTAAACAGATCTCAAAGCATTATAGGTTTTTTTAAAAAAAAATCTGCATTGTTGCTGTTTGCCAGTAGAGTAGAAGACAGATGTTCTGAGGTTTCCAGCTGTCCCCAGAGTGAGTGAAGAACTGAGCGAGTGTAGAACTGTATTTAAACTGGTGATTCCATGTCATGCACAATATATTAATTAAAATGAAACAATTAATCCCAAAGGGCTTGGCTTCCTTATTTATTTAGAAGACTTCTCGCAAACAGCTTTGCTAATGCTGAGTGAGTGCTAATAGAAATTAGGAACCTCAAATGTACACTACAAAGGGATGGATTCTCCTTGATGGTCAATAGCTGATGATAAAAGGTACTTTGTGTGTGGGGGGGAGGGGTGGGTGGAGGGGTTGCGGGGGTTGGGGGGGGGGGGGGGGGGGGGAGAGAGATGAGGCAGGTGGTAGCGGATGTTATATTTTATGAATGATATGAAATGGTTATGCCACATGCTTTGGAAAACAAGGAGATTGGTGAGATGGAAATCCATGTCTGCGATTCCCTGCCTGGTAATCGATCCCAGCTGTGCTGCCATGGAGAAGAGCCAAGAGGGAAGGCAGGTAGCTCTCCTGCGGGGAAGAAGAATTGACAGCGCAGTTGTCCCAGGTCACCTCTGTGCAGTAGACCAGAGAATGACAAAGGCAGCTAGTAACGACCACAACAACAACTTTGATGTATATAGCGCCCACCACGCCGGATGACGTCTCAGAGCGCTTCACAGAAGCGGATCCCGGGACTGAGCCAGGGGCGGGGGTAGAAAGGTGACCAAAGGCGCCTTTTGTACAATCATGCCAGGGCCCACAAAGAGTGTCAGCCTGGCTCAGTGGCAGCACTCTGACCACTGAGTTAGATGCTTTTGGGTTCAAGCCCCATGTCGGAACTTGGACTCACATAGTCTAAAGCAATACAGTTGATGTGTTGGATTGTCGGAGGTGCCGTCCTTTGAGTGAGACAATAGACCGGGGTCCTTTCTGCCTTTAGGTGGATTTTAAAGATCCCATGATACTGTTCGGGGGAGTTTTTCTCTCCTGGTGTCCTCGCCAACAATACCCTTCATAGTTAAAGACCTTTCTCTTCGACCGCGCCTTTGGTCACTTTTCTACCCCTGCCCCTGGCTTGGTCCCGGGATCCGCTACTGTGAAGTGTTCTGAGACGCCGTCCGGCGTGGAGGGCGCTATATAAATTGAAGTTGTTGTTGTTAACACAAAATTGGTCACTCACTCCATGGCTGTTTGTGGCACATTACCGTGCGCAACTAGTTTCTGTGTTTCTCCCACAAAATGCACAGATAATTCACTTGTGTATCCAGTGAAGAGCTTCGAGACAACTCAATGACTTCAAGAGGCACTATATCGGGATTATGATTTGTGGTGGAATGTCATGGAGATGGAAACTTACTTTCGTGCCCTCCCACCCCCAAAAGAAAATGTCAGAAATGCTTACCTGTGACCTGGGCTGAAAGTGGGCTGGTAAGGTAACAACAACAACAACTTGCATTTATATAGTGCCTTCCCTCCATGCTGGACGGCATCTCAGGTTGCCTCACAATGGCGGAGCCCGAGGCCGAGCCAGGGGGAGGGGGAAGGCGATCATAAGTGCGGTCGAAGAGAAAGGTCTCCAGGCGCAACCTGAAGATGGGGAGGAGGGGGTGAGGTGAAGGGGTTGAGGGAGGGAGTTCCAAAGTTTCGGGGTGTAATGGCTGAAGGCACGGCCGCCGATGGTAGAGAGGAGAATTCAGGGGACAAGGAGGAGACCGGATCCAGTAGAATGGAGCCAGCGGATACTGCTGTCAGGAAAGAGGAGGTTAGAGACGCAGGGGGGTGCAGAGGAGTGGAGGGATTTAAACACAAGAGTGAAGATCTTGAAGGTAAACTTACGGCAAACAACATTTTAGACTTGGGAATCGGGAAGGAGCTCCAAACCTATGGCACCAGGGCCCCAGACGGCCTTGTTATGCCGCTGGAGAATGAGGTGCCCGTTTGGGAACAGGAAACGTGATGGGGGGAAACCAAAAAAGACGGTCAAAGAGAACTAAAGAAAACCCTAACCCTAACCTCCTACAAATAACTTTTTAAAGCACATTACCCAGCCAGATAAACAAGTCATCAACTTTGAATTCGACAGTGCATCGAGTGTCACCTCTCTATCATGCACACAGACACATTCAGGTTCAATAGGATCAGGGTTTGTAGACTGGCCAGCTCCCAGTCACCATACATCCACTAGAAGTGGGTGAAGGTTTTCAGTTCGACCTCCTAGGCTTCCTCAGTGCAGCTCCTCTGTTTGAAGGGGAAAATATACAGTCAATTCACTTTACAATATATATTCTGTGAAGCGCTTTGAGACGTCGCTAAAATGTGAAAGCGCTATATCAAATGCAAGGATTATTATTATTGTTTGATTATTATCCTCTGAATACATGCTCCAATTAGGGTCCGCCGATATGGAATTTTTCCGATATCGATATATCGGTGGGCGCATATCGATATATATCGATATATCGATATCACCGGGTTTTTTATCTTGTGCGCATGTGCGGAAGTAGCAATTAGCGGGAGGAGTGAGAGGCGGGGGAATTACCGGTCTGCGCATGTCTGATTGTGTTTGGTGGAGGGGGATGTATGCGCATTCAGTATGCGTGCACATTCAGTATGCGCACTCTAGGCCCAGGAGGTTTGCGATGCCGGCGACAAGGTCAGTTAAATGCTCTCTATGGTTTTTTGTTAGTTTAATGGAACATAATGGGCATTTGAACCTTTGGTTGTATATTTTCTGTATGCTGTAACGTGGCATCTGTTGATGATATACAGATATTTTGTCGATATACCGATATTTGTTTTCATACCGAATTTTTCGATATACCGATATATTTAAAATTCCGATACCAGTATATGGATATGAAAATTTATACCGGTATAACCGATATATCGCCGGACAATAGCTGCAATGGACATCATCATTTTCAGTGTCTTCCACAGTGTTACTTAGAGTGATGCAGTAAAGAAACAGGTCATTCAGCCCAACTAGTCCATTCTGGTGTTTATACTCCACATCTGCATTCCCACAAATAGTCATGGATTGAGTGACCAAATAATAATTTTTTTTTTGTCTTGAAGGATTATTATTGAGGCATGGTGAGTAAGGAAACTTGCCCACGGTTTCGCCCTGACTTGTCTGGAATCAAACTCGGGTCTCTTGCGTGCAAGGCGAGTGCTCTCAGGCACGTTATCTTACATGGAAGGCACTAAAAAATGCAAGGGCTAATTGTCGTGGTTACTGGTTCAGATGGGACTGCCCTACCCGCGAGAACGTTGGCTTGCGAGACGGAAGGAATCAGGAAGCTAATCTAACCTGCTTCAGCTTCGCAATCTACTGAAGTAGTGTAAGGAAAAGCGACGTGGAGAAAATTGTTTCAATGCAAAACAAAATACAAAAAAAAAGTGTGCAGTACAGGGATGATCTTTGTTTCTAATGTTAGACAATTCCCATCTGAGCTGGTAAGTGAAACTTACTGCATTTTTTTACCTGCAATTTTTAAGTATGGGTTTGCTGTTTGAAAGACTGCTTGGGTGAAGGAGTTAAAAGTTCATCCTGCACTTGCCGGGCTCTGAAAGCAGGTAACAGAGCGACTCGGAGGACTTGAATTACGAGCACAATTCACTGCTTCCAAGTTGCAAATGCACAGCATGGGCGGAAATGCGATTGGGGCTTCGACTTCGATTGTAACATACAATTAAGAAGCTATTCAAATTCACCACTTAAGAGGAGAAACATCACATGCTTTGAGAAACGCGAGGTTTGCTCACAAACAGTGGGTAAAGTTTGGGGTGAAGTTTGCTGCAGATAGGATTCTGGAAATAAACATAAGGCAAAGAGGAAACAGTGTCTACATCACCACCCTTCCTAACAGTAAATAAACCCAAACCCAAACAGTAAACTGCAACTAATTCCCAGGGCAGGGTGGTGGCAGAGTGGCTTGAACTGAGCATTTGCATCTGGTTATCCTGCAGCTTCTAGTTCTCCAGGACAGGCCCCAAATTCCAACTGGTCTCGTTCGCAAACACCCTTGTGCCTTCAAATGTTACGGTGGCACAGAATTATTGAAATACCTCAAATTCAGTCTTTATGCTAACAATAATGTATAATAAATTCAGTACTGTACTCTGAGTTCTTTGTTTAACGCTGTTGCTGTCTTTAAAGTTGCGCAAAGACGACCCTGAGAAACTGTTGCGCGTTTAAACGACAGCAACAACAACAGCAAAATTACATTTATAGAGCGCCTTTCACGTCGGGAGGACGTCCCGAGGCGCAAAACAACCTCTCCACAGAAGCTTTGCCATTAACCTCGAGACACCATTTGCACCTCACAGCTTCTCCTGTTGTAAAACCTCAGCGGAAGATCATTGTTCAAATCACTGAATGGAAACTAGCACAGGACACCCAACAGAGAGAGAGAGAGAGCAATGACTGACAGAGCAGAGATCAAAGTGACAAAGTGCAAATACTTCTGACTAATCCTCCTGTATCCCAAGTAGATTATCCGGCGGGTTGGGAGATACTTCCTGCTCACTATACTGCAAGTCTTATTTTTTCACAACCTCTAATCCCTGAGTTGTCAAACAGTAGCGTTGCCAATGACACGGGGACATGGCTTTGATGTGGTTGCAGCTAATAGAGAGATGTAGGAATTAACCTCCGACTGTCACATGGGCACTTACTCTGCCTGCTGTCGCTTGGTTGTGAAATTGCACAGGAAACCGACTCTTAAAAAAAGGTAGTTTCTCTTTCACTGACAGGATAAACCTCTTTCACTTAGATCATAGCAACACGTAAAGGTCAGTGCAAACCAATAACAACATGCACGACAATTTGCGGGGCACGGCTGTGCGCAAGTGGCTGCCACGTTTCGCCCACAAAACGCACGGTCAATTTACTTTACAGTGTATTCCGTGAAGTGCTTTGAGACGTCTAGAAGACATGTTAAGGAGCTATAGCAAATGCAAGGATTATTATTATTATTAACTCCCAATTTACATATACGTACACAGCACCTTTCATGTCAGGACGACATCCCAAGGAGTTGGACTGTTCAGGATTTGCAGTTTCTACAAATGTGTTTCAAGACATATTGCCTGCGTGAACACAAAGCATTATTTTGTTACATCTAAGAGTCACAAATCTGTCAAAGATCATTCATGCAGACAAATGCTTCAATGTTCACATAATAAAATAATAAGTGGATTTAACGCAGCTGCTTTCCTAAAGGATGTTTCAAAGTGCTTCACAGGATATAATGCAAAGCGTAGTGACTGTATTTTTGAAGGTGAAGGCAGGTTTCAATCATTCTTCCCGGTAACTGTTCCACAAACTTTCACGTAGCCTCCTGCCCCCGCAGCCCCCACACTCCCACCAAAGAAAAACACACAACAAAGTGGGTAACAACTTGGAGCACTCGTGGAGTTCGGTAGCTCAGTGGTTAGAGCATTCATCTCGCAAGTGAGAGACCTGGGTTCGATTCCTGGCAGGGCAAACCCTTGGGCAAGTTATCTTACTTCACACACCTAATAGTAACCCCTCAAAAAAGAATTGGTCATTCAATCCACAACTGTTTGTGACACTGCTGTGTACAATTGTCTGGTGCCTACATATATTCAGTCAATTCACTTACAGTATATTGTTTGAAGCGCTTTGAGACGTCTAGAAAACGTAAACAGCTCTATATCAAGTGCAAGGATTATTATTTAACTTAGGTGTCACTTAATTATCTTTGCGCTAAATCCAGGGTGACCAAAAAGTTGTGATACCATTACAATAAGTCTTAAGGAAATTATGATATTTTTGCTTGTGTTTTTAGATAATAGTGTAGGTATTTTTTGCTCATCTTTTGCTCACCCTGTATTTAGGAGGTTTATTGAGATCGAATTGGAATGTGAACACTGAATAGACTCGGCACGAAACCCTGTGATGTTGAAGTGGCCTAATACTCGTCCTCGCTTTAGGAATCATCTGGATGGTTCAGTGAAGTGTTGATTATGTTTCATCACCAATATTTGTCCAACATCAGTGCTGAGGAAAACGCTGGAGAGAATTTCACTGGATGCTATATCGACATTCATCTCATGAACACATAGGCCATAAGGAGCTGTCAGGGTAGAGTTAGAAACAGCAAGACATTCCCTGTTGCAAATCTGCCCGAATTCTTTGATGCCACTTGAATACAGTTCCTCTATCTGGGGAGGCTTTTCTGGCAACTTCACTTCTATTCATGAACGGATAAAAGATAAAGACTGTCACCTGATAGGTAAGCCTGCTAGCCTCCACCCTCCCAATCTTATCTTAGCCGGGTATGGCCACTGATCCTCTGAATTTCTGCTCTCTTCTTCTTTCATAAATACAACAACAAAATTACACTTGTGTAGCACCTTTCCCATCAGGAGGACAATGCTCTTTCTCCTGCTCAGAGTAATGAAATCAAGCCTGGTGTAAAGCCATGTGTCAACCTGGCTCAGTTGGTAGCACTCTCACCTCCGAGACTGAAAATCGTGGGTTCACATCCAGTGACTTTGGAGTTTGGAGTTTAGGCTGGCGTGCTCCAATGCATTCCTGAGGTTGTGGCTGCATTGTTGGAAGTTCCACCCTTCAGATGAGATGTTAACCATTGGTCCTGTCTGCCTATTCAAGTGGAGGTTATGAATCGCATGTTACTATTTCAAACAGAAGGACTATCTCTTGGTGACCCAACAATCTCCCAGATAATATTGTTCATTCACTCCATGGCTATTTGTGAGACACACAGACTAACTGCTCCATTCACCTGTCACAACATCCTACTGAAAGAAACTCTACGAGACCTTTTGGCACATGATATAAGGCACTATATCAAATGCAAGGATTATTATAAAGATTGTACAATGATTGTAGTACAAGATGCTGCCTATCCTAATGAATTCTGCGTAGCACATTTTGAGTTATTATCGCTCAATGTACAGTATATCTCCATTGAAACCATGTAATGATTTGAGGTTACATTGAGTTACAAAGAGTGACATGACAGGAAAACAGGCCGTTTAGCCAAATAGTCTGTGTCAGTATTTAAATGACAACAATAATAATCCTTACACTTGATATCGCGCCCTATCAGGTACTCAAGACATCTCAAAGCACTTCACAGAATATGTGGTAAAATGAATTGACTGTGTATTTTGTGGGTGAAATGTGGCAGCCAATTGCACAATATTCCACAAGTCTGATTTCTTTCACATATCCCCCCTCTATTTCCTTCTCCCTCAAGCATGCATCCAATTTTCTCTAAAATACATTGAGCTAGGAGTAGATTAATGATCCATCCTGGCTACCATTCAATTTCCCGCAAGTGCAGATTGTAGCTTTGAAAATAGCCATGCCCTGTCACGCATACTTTCAGCATGGCACATACCTTAGAAATTCAGGAGTTTTTAGTGAACTCCCTAACCCAGGCTGAATTTAATGGGGAGGTGGGGGGAGGTTCAATTACAGATTGATTACAAGTAATTGCTTTCTTCTGCATGTTAACACTGTGCTATAATGAATGGCTTTCCCGTAAAGGGTTAGATTCTCTCAGTTCAGATACCGCCTGTATACTTAAAAGATCAAATCACACGTAATGATTTTCAAATGTATGAGACTGCCTTTGTCTGATATTTCAGAGATCCTGGGATTCCTAATGCTGGGGA
Source organism: Hydrolagus colliei (assembly GCA_035084275.1). Lineage (NCBI taxonomy): Eukaryota > Metazoa > Chordata > Chondrichthyes > Chimaeriformes > Chimaeridae > Hydrolagus > Hydrolagus colliei. The sequence goes on along the minus strand of CM068764.1, from coordinate 4,311,505 downwards.
TTTACTGCATAGTGGTTACTGTGAATTTAACCCCAGTTACGTTACCCTCACTGAAATTGTTTGGGCTACGTTTATATATCCTAATATTACCTTTTTTTTCAAAGACACTCTCTGGTATTACTCACTACATTTCAGTGTTTAGCTAATCTTTTTAATCCTTGCATTTGTGTTTGATATAGCACCTTACTTATCACATCATTGAGACATCTTAAAGCACTTCACAGAATATACCGCAAAGTGAACCCTTCCGACTTGATGAGGTGACAAAGCACTATATCAAATGCAAGGGATTGTTATTACCCTTGCAGCACACAATTATGAAATGATTATTAAATTTTTACTGAGCGTACAGGATATGGATGGCAGCCTGAAACCTGAATGCCATTACTCCTCACCTCTTGCGTCACTTTCACACCAGTTTTTATTTTCTACATAGTCATGGGCACTGTAGTTAGAGAGAATAACACTGCATGCATCATTGTAATACCAGAGAGTTAAGTATAGGTCATTGCTGTGTGCAAATTGGCTGCCATGTTCGAAAATACTACAAAACACATAGACCCACACTTTACTGTAAAATCCTATAAAGTGCTTTGAGACATCTTGATGATGTGTTAAATTGCTATTTCAAATGCAAGGATTATTACCACCACCATCATCATCATCATCATAGGTCTAAATGCTGATTGCCGTTTCTATACTGACTATGTTTCTGAATAATTTACCAGAATTATCATGATGTGGACTGACCCTGAAAAGAATTCCTCAACACGTCCGCAAAAAGCACATTTTATCCTTTCTGAATTAAATGGTTCGATACTTAAGAAGGACTAAGAATGAGCATGCTATATTGCAAAAAAATTCAGCCATAACACAACAACCACAACAACAACTTCGATTTATATAGCGCCCTCCATGCCGGACGGCGTCTCAGAGCGTTAATATGAATTATACATGGTTTTAGCAGTGCCTACACAAGAGGGGTGTGATGGACTTTACCATCTTAGAATCATTGGATCCGTTTGTTTTTCCTTCGAAAGAAAATGTAGTTTGGAAACAAATATTTTGCATTTGAACATTCTTGTCGCACACAAGAGACTAACAGGATCTGACACTGACCAGTAACCCAGCCACAGACGAACACACCGAGTTACCTTCTTTAACTACAATGCAACACTGATTTACATTTCTGAGGCACCTTTCGCATCGGGCGGACGTCCCAAGTCAGGCATTTGGACTTGAGGAGGAGGTGGTTGGAATCTGGGTGGGTGGAATGCCGGGAGGGTAGGAGGTGGGGGGTTGGGGGTTGCTGCTGAAGGCCCAGTTGAAGAGGAGGGTCTTGAGATGTGCCTTGAAGGAGGCAAGCGAGGGAGCGAGACAAAGGGAATTAACGGTAACTTTTAATTCAGGGTGAAACAAGACTACATACTGAGGAACATGATTGATATCCTAATCATGACACTGACCTGATAACTCACTCCCGAGTGTATGGCCTGGAGATATCAGGTCAGCCCAATCTTGGGTGATATATCATATTGCAAGGATCTTCATAGTGTGGCTTCTTTATCTACTCAGTCTGTGAACGCACGATCATTAAGGAGAGGAACGACACGCTGGGGAAAGCAAGCCCTTTCCCCTCCCTACAAACTGTTGACGTTATCTATCACTGACAGAGCTCAGACCATGTACTGCACTGAGCCAGTACATTATAAGGTGCTCCCTACATTGCCATGAAAAAAACACAATCCTAGCTGAATTATCCCCAATTGCACCAATGGGTAGTATCTTTTCTTTACTTCTTTAAAATGGGAAGCGGCTATTTTTTTAATGATCGATATAGGCTAGGTCAGACTGCGAGCGTCTGTGTGTGGGGGGGAGGGGGGTGATGGGAGGGGTATTTAAACCATGAGGAAAGTAACTGATTAACTCTCTCGCCCTGTTTGTGGAGGGACTGGTTTGTTTTGCTTTATTCCTGGACTGTCATCCGAGACAAAAAAACAGGCAATTTTGTGGCAAAACGCATTCATCAAGAAGCAAATGATTGGGAGAATACGATAATAATCCTGGAAGCCTTGTCGAGGTGTCTCTAAACCCTTGACAGGATGTTACTGCGAAGTGTAGTGACTGTGCATTTGCAGGCGACGGAGTACCCCTTCCTATCCACCCCATCTACCCCCACAAACACCCCTACACTCACACTCTCACACACACACACAGGAACCATGTAGTGGGATGTTGATCATGTTGATGAGGCGTGCAGCAATGTCCCACAAACAGCCACAATGAAAATGAACAATTTTAGCTGGAGGATTGTTAGCGAGAAATTCCCTTTCGTCTTCTCTCTCTTGAGTAGTGGACTGCAGCTTAATGTGGAGTGGAAATGCCTGCATAACATATGATCCCCTTTGATACCTTGTTTTGGATTGTCACAGCAATCTGCCATTCGAATTGATACTCTGCAGACAGGAAAGACTGAATAAACTCGATAAACACAAAGTCTATAGATAACAGTGGGGGGATTGACATTAGGGCTGTAATCTAATCTCAGGAACAGTTGTAAACCTCGTCAAACTTTGCTCTGCGCTCTATGAATCCATTTGAACACTGAATTGCTCACTTCAGGTATCAGACCAGCAACCCATCCCTTCTTTTTACACAGCAGCGTTTAAAGGAGGCCAAGCATTCATTTCAAATTTGGTGAGTCCTCTAGTGTTGGTTAGAGCACTCACCTCACAAACGAGAGGACCCTGGTTCAATTCCCGTGATTCAAAGCCTTTTTTCCTGAAAAAATTTACTCTCCAGCTACTGCCCCATCTCCAACCACCCATTCCTTTCTAAGGCCATGGATTGAGTTGCTGGCTTCTCAGCTTTGCTCCTTTCTCTCTCACCATTCCCTCTTCGGACTCCTACAATCCGGTTTCTGTGTTGGTCAGCCCTGGTCATCACAACAGACAGCCCTGATCAAAATCTCTAATGACATTTTAAACATCTGTCATCAGGGTTCTCTCCACCTCCTTGTCCTCTCTGCTCCCTTCTACAGGTCAACCACTCCATCTGCCACCCAGAGGTTCCTCTGCCTTGCCTCCTCCCTGGTCTCATTCAAATCCCGCCTCAAGATCCTCCTCTTCAACGGTCCCATTGGTCACCCCAAATCCCCCCCTTTCGCTCCGTCCTCCACGTCCCTGACCCCAGCTCGGGTCTGAAACATTAACTGACCAGTGCCTTGGGATGTCCTCCTGACGTGCAAGGTGCTGTACAAGTGTAATTTTGTTGTTGTTGTTCGCTAAGTCTCCAAACTCCACATGCCTTTGTTTTACCCAGCAGTAAGTAGAAAACTGGTTGTTAGTCAATGTTAGTCGATTGTTAGTTGTTAGTTTGTTGGGACACCGCTGTGCAAATGGCTGCCAAGATATTCTGTCTCTTTAGAGTGAATTCTGTGAAGCGCTTTGAGACGTCTAGAAGACGTGAAAAGTGCTATATCAAATGCAAAGATTATTATTATTTTCTGTGGAGCGCATTAAGAAGTCTCAACTATGTGATGAAGTGCTATATCAAATGCAAAGCACTTGCTGCTGAGGGGATGATAGGCTGGAAGGATTTCTGGAAGGATAAAATCGAATGGGTCGAAGAATCTTTCTACGTCCAAATCAATCTTGGGACTTGGTCGAAATGGGAATGCTTGAACAAAGATATTGAAGGATATGGAGAGCAAGCAGCAGAGTCAGATCATACCAGATAGGTCATGGAGGAACGAATACTGGCACAGACTTGATGGGCCAAATTGCAGAACCAGTTTTGGTGACAATAATACCACAAATCATAATTAATTACTCTAGTATATAGCACCTTTCACATTCGGAGCATTTGCCAAGACGCTGGGTCGATACCAAATTGCTAAAGGCCGTTTGAATGAAAAATTATGTGCTTTTCTTTAGTAAGGAATAATAATAATAATCCTTGCATTTGATAGAGTGCTTTTCACATCTTCTAGACATCTCAACGCACTTCGCAGAATATACCATGAAGTAAATTGACCATATTTGTGGGTGAAACGTGGCAGCCAATTGCGCACAGCAGTGTCACGCAAACAGTCGTGGATTGAAGTGACCAACTTATTGTTTTTTTGTTCCTTTTTTGTCTCGAGGGATTATTATCAGGCGTGTGGAGTAAGGAAAATTGCCCACGCTGCTGTGAATCAAACCCAGGTCTTTCACTTGCGAGGCGAGCGCTCTAACCACTGAGTTACAGGCCTCCTCTTTTATGCAAAAAAAATGGAACAAGAATTTAAAATTCCAAAGATGGGAATCTCCATGCGAAGGTGGAGTGCTGCACATGGAACCCTCAGTCTAGGAATCATGTGGATGTGTAACCAGCTCCAAAACAGTAAGCTCAGGATTGATTTTACAATACAATCCAGAGCCCACAACTGTTTGTGGATTCTTTAAAGACACCACACATGGTACAGACGACAATCTGTGGGAAAAATAACAGTTTTCCTGAAGGCGCCTTTACGGATGCAAGAGCCACGACGTACAAAACTCACCCATTCTCTTTTAAACTGCACCGAAAACTTTAAAGGAACTGTGAGGCCAGTGGTCCTCTTCGCGCACACTTTGGTGAGGGTACATAATGTGGGATTTAAAAAATATATAATCATACAATAAAATAGACTGGCACCCCGAGACAAAATGAAGACGATCGTCTTGCCTAATCGTGGTAGACACTCTCCTTGCCAGCACCAAGTATCATTAAAGTGACAAGTCAGCGAATGAAGCCATATTAAAATATCCAGACTGACAAAACGCTCGCACAATGTTGCTGAAATCTGCCAGTTGTATCAGAAGCCATTACGTTCTGACAAGCGTGAGATCCAAAGAGAAATGATTCGAACAGCTCTTGGCCCAGGCTTGGGATGGCATTCAGGCCTGTGACGTTAAGTGGATTTGTCAGCAGTAGTTGTAATGGGATTTGGGATGCTCAGCAAACAGACAGAATGTATACATCTCCACAGCTCTTTGCTCCCTTTACGGCTAGATTGCTACTTGCCTCAGCCATTTTGTTGGATTAAATTTTGGACTTTCCTCTGTAATGATTTTCAAACTTACTTTTCAATTCCCCACCCCCACTGATAATATATACTCAACCACAAAACAACTCACTCCCTCCTGCCGTTGCAGCTCTGCTGTTTCTGCTGTGAATTTAGTCCAAGGCAGTAGTCATTGGAAATTACAGCTCCCTCTCCGTCCTCCCCCACCACCATCCATCTCTCGCTGCACCCCCCCCACCCCTCCCCACCCACCCCCATTATTTCACAACGTGAGGTGGATATTAACAATGAGAGCAATGGACAGATTGAACAAGCCCCAAAGCTTCACGGGAACCAGAAGTAAGCCAGTCAACCAGTCCTATAAAAGGTTATCCAAACCAGCCTGATTTCAGGCACATTAGAAAAGGTTCACATCAAGGCCAATTCATATTGTTTGGGATTCAGTCATCATTTGCTAGGGATTAGAGGGTTTCGCTGGCTCCAGTTTATAATATAGGAGGCTTCCTACTTGGTGTTCTGTCTGTTTATTATTCTGTCTGTTTAATATTTTCATCACCAAGGCACTAATCTATTTCATTTTCTAACACTCTCCCAACCTGCCTGCTCGCTCCCTCCCTCCCTCCCTCCCTCCCTCCCCTTATCGGGCTCCAGCTTGCTTCACCTCCTCTGCCTCGCCAGCCTCTCTGAAGGTGGGCGGGCCTTCAGCCACTCTGCCCCCACCTTCTGCAACTCCATCCCGCAGTCCCTCCGCCTCGCCCCATCCCTTGCCTCCTTCAAGACCCACCTCAAAGCTCTCCTCTTTGACCATGCTTTCGATCAATCTCCTTCCCCCGCCCCCGTCCTCCACCTTTCCCAATCCCTACCCCCAGCTCGGGTCTGGAATGTTGTCTGCCCAGTGTCTTGGGAGCCAGACATGAAGGACGCTGTACAAATGTAATGTTGTTGTTGTTTTGTGGCACGTATCCTTTCCCCAGCACTCTAATGCTGTCTGATTCTCTCTCCATCTGGAACTTTGTACCAGTGCTTGAATCTTTGCACTTGCTTATCTGATGGTCCTGCACTCCAGAAGTGACTGATCTCACCATTTCTGTGGCCTTGATATTTCTTCCTGTAGTGGGCTTCACACAACCAGACTCATTGGTCCAACTATGACCCACCTAATGATTGATCCAGGTTTGCTTTTATATTACATGCTCTGTTTATAAAACTTAGCCTTCCATCCTTGATGTTTGTCTCTCTTACGAGAGGATGTGGAGGTTTTTACAGGAAGAATGTTTAATGTTGAGCACTGGTCGGCACTGGGAAGAGTGCAGGACGTGACTAGAGGTTAGAGATAACACGGGTCTGAGAATAACTCTCTGCTGAGCAGTTAAAAATAGGCACCCGGCAGATAATCACTTAATACCGGCTGGGCCTGAAGATGGTCGCGAAGACACTGCTTAAATCTTCTGTCATCCTTTGAGGTTGATTTAACTTGAACCGAATGCTCATCTACATACGCGACTTGCACTGTCCTCTTTACTATTCAACAATGACAACGCTGGGAACAACACCGAGCTCGCTGTAAACTTAGATAAGCTCTGACGTAAGGTGGGACTGCATATCTGCCTCTCGTGACTCACGTAGTATTGGGAAAATCCCAGCTCTAGCCTGCCCTGCCCTCCTCTCCCCTGCCCTTAGTCACTCTTTGGCATTCACATGGGGAGATGATTGACTCAACTAAGTTCCTTGAAGACCTGCCACAGAGACCTAGACAATCTTGTCTGCGCATACTCCCTCTTTATCACTTCTACTACTTTCCGCCAGGGTATTAAAAGGTTCATTAGATTAAGTGGTTCATTAAGTGCATCTTAAATGTTGAATTTCCTGGGGAATTTCAGATTTCAGTTTACATGCTGCGGCGCCCAACAAACTTTAATACTATAGTAATAAATCCAAGCAAATATCAGGATTAGCTTCTTATCTTGGCTGTTTGTGGGGCATCACTGTGCGCAAATTGGCTCCCACATTTGTCTACAAAATGTACAGTCACTGCACTTTAGAGTAAGTCCTGCTTGGAGATGTCCTCCTGACATGAAATAATAATTATCCTTGCATTTGATAACTAGTGCTTTTTATATCTTCTAGATGTCTTAAAGCGCTTCTCAGAGTGTACTGTAAAGTGAATTGACTGTTGCCAATTCTGCACAGCAGTGTCCAACAAACTGTCGTGGATTGAAACAGCCAATTTACTGTTTTTGGGGGGATTGTTATTATTAGGCGTGTGGAGTAAGGAAAGTTGACCAAGGTTTTGCCCTGCCTGGAATCGAACCCAGGTCTCTTGCTTGGAAGGCAAGTGCTCTAACCAGCAAGCCAGAGGACTCCACAAAAAGGCACTATATCAGTCGTAAGGATTATTATTATCTTTCCCAATGTGATTAATAATAGATGTCCTCTTCTAATTTAATCCCACCCCCGCCCACTTTCCCCCTCTGTTGCAAACGCCTGGCATTCCCCCAATTAAAGGTTGAAGTGCATTACAGGGAGATTTGAGAGGGTCAGTGGTGCTCATGCGAGCGAAGGGGACAGGACTGAGTGACTTTGGAGGGAGGCTCAGTCATTGGTCTCTAATGAATTACAGTAAAAGCCTGTTTATCCGGCACCTGATCAACTGTAACTTCCGTATAACCGGCATTGGAAAAAAAAAGGTCCGCATTCGATTAACCAGAATTTATCCGGAAAAATGGATTGAAAAAAAATAAATTATTTTGTGTTTTCGGCCAAATATCCAGCAGGCACTTTAATCGGCATTGGCCAGGTCCCGGGGGTCCTGATCAGCTCAGATAAACAGGCTTCTACTGTACTCTTCCTCTTGCAACTGAAGGCAGCAACACTGCGATTTACTGTGTGTTAATGGCCCTTTCTCCACAGTAAAATACTCAGTCAGATCAGCAGGCTCGAACCTGTGTTCAAGATACTTTCAACAATACTGGGGCCTTTGCTTGAAAGTAGTGAGTCAGGAATTTTGCACATGAGCCTAAAACTTTTTTCCCCCCTAATTAACTACAGTAAAACATGATAGACAGCCCTCTACTGGCAGATACCATGTACTCCACCTTCAGTAATGACCTGCTGTAATGGGTCTGTCTGATAGTACAATAATAATCCTTGCATTTGATATAGCACCTTGTCATGTCTTCGAGAGGTTTAAAAGCGCATCAGAGAATATACTGTAAAGCAAATTGACTGTATGGTTTGTGGGCGAACTGCGGCAGCCAATTGCGCACGCACATCAGTGTCCCACAAACAGCCATTGAATGAGCGAACAAATTTTTTAAAACTTGATCGATTACTCCCGGAAAAGCGATCCATCAATCTACTAACAATTGGGTTCCTACTGAACCCTGAGAAAACAGAGGCGTGTGGAATACTGAAACTTGGCCAACATTTCATACCCCAGACCCTCTTGCTTACGAGGCGAATACTCTAACCGCTAAGTTACAGGATTCCACAGGCTATTGAGGGATTCTACGCCTATGTCCAAATATGGAGAATATTGATCAGCGCTGTGAGGAAATGAGCTGGGAATAAAGAAACCATAAAAAGTGGTGTGAATAATTAGCACTTAATGAAGTGATGCAAGTGCATCACTTTGCCTTTTCACTTTGTGAGGCAGCACATCGCACCGCCTCGCGAAATACCACTTCTCTTCGCTACAGCGCCAATGGAGCCCTTTAGCTCAGTGGTTAGAGCACTCGCCTTACAAGCGTGAGACGTGTATTCGATTCCAGGCAGGTCAGGTCAAATCCTCGGGCAAGTTTCCTTACTCCACGAGCCTAATAATAATCGCTGGAAAAACGTAATTGGCTGCCACATTTCGCCCACAAGTATACAGTAGAGTTAATTCACTTTACACTATATTCTGTGAAGTGTTTTGCGACGTCTAGAAGGCGTGAAAAGGGCTATATCAAATGCAAGGATTATTATTATGAACAAAGCTCCTCATGGTTCTGTGACTTCCTGGAATATGCCACATCTCATTCAAAATGAAACGAAAAGTGGGGTGGGCGGGGGAGAGAGAGGCTCTTCCACTCAGAGCCATCAGACTAACCCGAGCCCTGGCCCGCCTTCAAAAGTTTCAGCCTCAAATGTTTCAACAGGGCAGACCTGGCCAAGAAGTCTCAGGTTACCACAGTACATTCCGCGACTTCGTTTATTAGTTACTTTCATCATCCGTGTAATTGCACTTTGCGTGGGAAACATCCCATCACATTGTGTCCCCGTCCCATTTTGATTCGAGAAACCGCAGGAGTTCCTGCCAAAAACCGTCCGCCCGGAGGCAGCAAAGCTCCCGATCTCGTCCCACATCACTTTCCCCAACGCTCATGTAATTATCAGAATAATCGAGTCAGAATTCAATTAGCTCAAGTCATTTGGTGTTGCGTTCACGGGGATTTCAATTAGTGATGTTGGGATTAATTGCACCCGGTCAATTTAACATTTCTGTTCGAGTGAATGCTCTCGGGTTCTGGATTGGAATCCTGGTGGGTCCAACTCCGTGACTTGGTCTTTCAAGGTTGATAAAGCAATAATGATCCGGGCATTCGATTCAGCGCCTTAGCCGGTCGTCGCGATGCCTCAAACAGCTTCACACAATATACTGCCAAGTGGTGTGTCTGTGCGCATTTTGTAGGCACCTGCCTTAGGCAGCCAGTTTGTACACAGTGAATGCCTGACAAACAGCCATTTTCTAACTTTATTCGGGGTGGAAGTGGGGTGGGGGTGGGGGGAGAATTGCTGGTTAGGATACCGGGGGAAAGAACATAAGTACATAAGAAACTCCCTCCTGAGCACAATGTCTTAAAAAAAATCACAGATGCAGCCCTGGGGGCGGTGTGGAGGGTGGTGGGGTGGGGGAAGAGAAAGAGGAAGCAAACAATCTCCCTGAGGTTTAATTACTTGGGGTTGAATACATTAAACTGTTGAAACCAGACAGACAGGCCTGCGATACTCCGAGACTGGCTGGTCAGTGAGAGGTAGAGGTCATGAGACCTGTGAGCGAAATCCTAATGATTGCTTTGTACTGATAAGAAGTTACATTAAGGACTGTTTGTCTATATCTTGATCCCAATTTTGCAGCACTGTGAGATTCAAATCCTCCCTGCTCTGGGCACAGATGACTTGAAGACTTGCTTGGCAGCTGAAGGAGAAAATTGGCTGGAAAGAACCACTTTGAAGTCGTTTTGAATTCCCTTCGACTTAATAATAAATTAGGGCAGTAAACACAGACGCAAACCAGCAAACTCAGCTTGCCAAAAACCCATTCTGCTGATTGTGGATATGGCCAGAACCTTCAAGGTGAAAGTGACGACCGAATACATTTGGATAACGTTTTAGTAAAGACGTTAATCTAATTATTTCTACAAATAACTGATTAATCAGTTACGTTGCCAACAACAACTTGCATTTATACAGCCCCTCCCACGCAGGGCAGCGTCACGGAGTGCGTAACTTAAAAAAGCACGTCTAACTTAAAAAAAACACAATCTTGCATCAACCGTGTCTTATTATGTTTAATGCACTCTTTAAATGTCACTCGGTCAAACAGGAAGCATTCTGTTGAATGATTTGCTCCACATGCCAAATACCATGGTATTTGAAGGATTTTCTTTTGGGGGTGGGGGGGGGGGGGGGCGGGGGGTGGGGGGGGGAAACGTGGAATGAATTGATGTTTCTCTGGAATTTCCATCATTTTGTGGGCACGGAGGGCATTCCCACTGTCTGAACAATGTCTCTGCGCGCGGACATTTAACAAAGCTTAACAGCTTCAACGCTGATGGCGGCGGCTTCTCAGAGCTGCTCAGTGTTAAGCATTCGGTGCATGCAGATTATTCACACAACTAATCCGGTTTCTTCCAGCCCTCTGTTGTGTAAGAGACTTTACTGATCCCGCATCAATGTCATGGAAAACTGCCTAAGTATGTAAGCAGGTGATGTGCAAATATTGGCTTATGCAGATGCACTCATATAGTCTCACGCACACACAGATCTGCTGATTGTGTTTTTGCATGTCCAGGCACAGGGTCATATACAAGAACCTTATTCTGGGTTGGTTAATGATCAACTCCTGGATTGAAAACCGACCAACCAGAATTTCTCTGTTGCTCTCTCCATTCAGGTGGATCTTAAACCATTCCTGCGTACAAGTTTTTTTTAAAATTACGCAATGTTGCTACTCACGCGATTGTTCCGTTCAAAGGGCGCCGAATTGATAAGAATTGTCGGTTAAATCCCTGTGTTCTCACAAGAGATACTGCAAGCTTCTCCTCCTCTTCCTGAAGAAAAATGACAAATAAAAAAGCAGTTTGAGGGATGTGGTTAAATGCTGATAAACTCTATCTAGCAGGATTCATACAAAATAAAAATTAAATAATTCTGCAGCACATTGGATAATTGAATAATATGTCAGTCTGTTGCCCTTTGAAGTCATTTTTAAATTCGCAGCAGAATATGACCCTTAATCAGACAATCTTTGAGCGCCTGTACAAATAGGAGCAGTGCTAGAGGACACACTGCATTGACAGAAGTTCTGCCCAAAGGAATCCACGCTTGAAACTGAGGTTTTATCTCCCTGTAGAAGTGGAAATTAAAAGTTCCCCAGCCACGATTTAAAAAGAGAAGGTTGTTTGTTCCCGATAGCCTGGCCAGCAAAATGAATCATTCACTTCATGGCTGTTTGTGGGACTCTGCTGTGCACAATTTGACAGCCTATAAAAAGACAGTCACTACACAATAGTAATTACCCATGAAGCGCTTTTTAGGCTTTTGACTTCGTAGATGTTATATCATAAAACAAAGATTGTGGTTATTAATTATTATAAAAAAAACTCAGTCAGAGGGTCCACAGAGTGGTTAATGGGGTGAGGAAGGGGAGCCAATGGAGTTAGAAGTATTATGGGATAGTGGACTGAGCTTTACTCTGTGCCCAATTCTTCTCTGCTTGACTTAGGAATGCCTGAGACGAGACGCTGCAAATGATAACACGTTCCAGTTCCTATTGTTAACATGTTTCGCCTCGATGACTTTCACAACCTTCCACAAAAAAAGTGCAATGACGTATCAAGCTCCGCGACCCCATCTCCCCCACTCTGGCCCGACTCCATTGGCTCCCCATCACCCAGGGGATTCAATTGAAGGTCCTGGACCTCGACTTCAAAGCCCTTCACGGCCTCGCCCCACCCTACCTCTGTGACCTCCTAACACCCTACCAACCTGCCTGCCCCCTCCACTCAGCAGGTTCTGGCCTATTCCATGTCCCCCAACCACCACCCCCCGATGTCCTGAAATGCACTACACACATGTCATTTTGTTGTTGTTGGATCAAATGTACATATTTTATATGAACCAATACCTTTTTGCGTTTCAACAATCTCGGGAAATACGGGCATTCATATGTGGGTCAATGTTTCCTTTCACAGTTTGACGCCGTTCGTTCCATTGGCTAAAGTTGAATGAACGGGCGTTTTGCCCGTGAATTAAGCGTAAAATGAAAATCTGCCTCTCGCGCACAGAGCAGCATCTATAATCCCGCTACACCCTGAAATAAAAGAGGGAGCCTATTTCAACTTGCACGCCAGATGGTCCAGGCAAGGCAAATAAATCCTCGAGAGCTGGCAGATTAAATGTCAATACTCAGGCACATGTGAAATGCAGGCTTTGGATCCCTTCCACTATTTGGGTCAAACTATTTTAACTCTTTCACAGGCTCGGTGCTCCAGGGAAGCGAGAGATGGCACTCGAGCAGGGGAATGGGACTAGTTGGTAGCTCTTTCAAAGAGCCGGCACAGGCACGATGGGTTGAATGGCCTCTTTCTTGTGCTGTTAGATTGTATGATTGTATGAATCTGTGGTGTGACTGCCCGAGTGTAAAGAGCAGCAGTACTGTTAAAACAGCATGTCCCTTTGGAAATCTTGGATCGAATCTGTTTCCACTATTCTTTCAGGCAGTGCATTCCAGACAGGAACAGCTCTCCAGGTCCAACTAACATGTCTCATAATCATTGCAAACCCAACTCACGTGCCCTGTTAGATGGCGAGGCGAGCAACCCAGCACTTGGCAAATTCCACTTCACACGATGCGATAATGCCACCGAAGGATCAAAAGGTGACATCGGTAGCTCGGTGGTTAGAGCACTCGCCTCGCAAGCGAGAGACCTGGGTTCAATTCCAGGCAGGGCAAAACTTTGGGCAAGTTTCCTTATTCCACACGCCTGGTAATAATCCCTCGGAAAAAAACACAATAATTAATTGGTCATTTCAATCCATGACTGTTTGTGGGACACTGCTGTGCGCAATTGACTGCGTTTCACCCAGAAATATACAGTCAATTCATTTTACAGTATCTTCTGTGAAACGCTTTGAGACATCTAGAAGACATGCTAAGCGCGATATATAATGCAAGGATTATTATTATTGTTCTTATCTCTGTGAATGTGTGGTCCACACAAGCCTGTTATCGTTGTGGTAATTAGGCTGCCAAACTTCCTGTTTACGATCCCAGTACCCTGCTTTCACACGGTCAGAAATGAAGGAATTGGTCTACTGCAGTTTTGTTCATTTTATAAAACTGTATGGTTTCAAGTGCAGAAATCTCCCTCTAGTCTCTTGCCAATGACATGATTATCACAGTTGGGCAGCCCACCTCCAACCTACGCTATCCACCTCTGCAGGACGTCCCTTAATATGCTTGCGATCAACTGTCCTTGAAAGACATCGGAAGCCCGCATTCTACTCTCCCTTAGGGCAGGATCTGTGTGGGGTCAATCCAACCCCAAGCCTTCTCCCCTCTCGGCAGTCAGTCAATGCTGCTCTTTGACAGATCTGCCAGAAGGAGGCGTGCACAAGAAGTCCTGTGGGAAATGATCCCATTTCCACGGGTTTGCCCTTCTCTCTCTCTCTCTCCAGTATGTCCTTTAAATGGAGTCTGAATGTCACTCAAGATTAGGAGTTGAACGTGAGTCTCTTCATTAAGAGTCTGGCATTCTGACTTTGTGCTGTAGTTACTGCACTCTCCAGAGAGAGCTGGTTAAGTGGTCTATCTGCAGCAACTCATTAATATTGAATGCAATGGTGCTAGTATAGTCTACTGAGGAATGGGCCAGCCTGCACACAACCCTCACAAGGCTTCGTATCATGCAATTTGCATGCCAGAGCACTACAATATTCTCACTCGCAGAGATGGCAGCCAGAAATTCAGTGTTTAAGTGTCAGTGTTAAAGTATTTAAATCCTAGTTTCACACGCGGTTTATGTCCACTCGGTTTAAATGGAAAAGGGTAACTCAAATTTCAGTAAGTTTGTTTTCCCTGGCTTTCTTCGTTCCACCATACTCTGCATCCAACTGTAGTGTTTGGTGCTTATATTGATGGGGTGGGGTTCTATTATTCACAAACACAACAATTATTTTCTTCTTAATAATGATGATAATCCCAGCATTTGGTACAGCAGCTTTCACGGCAGGAGGACGTCTCAAAGCGCTTCACAGCACTTATAGTAAAGGCGTAGTGCCTGTGCATTTTGGTAGATGAACGCAACAATCAATTGTGCCACAAACAGCCATGGAGAGATCAATTTTATCTGGAGGATTATTGGCCGAGACACTGGGACAAACTCCATTCTCTTTTCGAATCATGTCATAAGCCTGAACAGATAGATGAGCCCTTAGTTTCAAGTCTCATTTGAAGGACGGTAGCTCCATCAATTCAACACACCCCAGCACTGCATTGGAGCGCAGGTGAGGTTATTTGAATTCAAGTCCTGATGTGGGATTTGAACCCACAACCTTCTGACTCAGTGACGAGAGAGATACCACTGCACCAGGCTGACACTTGGTAAGACTGAATGGCAAGGAATGGCAGATCCGTTTCCTATCGTTCCAGAGCGGAGCATTCCAAAGGATCATGCTGACTTGCCGCCACAGAAGCAAGCGTATTAGCCATAAAACTGCTGGAGACATTAACACCATGGGACTCCAATATTTTAGAATCTGGATGGTTCAACAGTGAGTTAGATGCCAGCCTCTCATTGTTTAAGACCTAGATTCAAATGCAACTCAAACTGGTGGTTGGCAAAAAGTCTCCTCAGCGTATCCTTTGGCTGTAAAGAATACTTTGTGCCATGAATTTAGTCAGCTTCCATCCCAAACCTTACGGATTTGAGTTTGTAGCACATTTCTTAAGGTAAGCTTGATAGTCTCATCTGTTCAGTTTTATTTTCGTCAGTCAGGTCTTAACCGATGTGGAAACCCATCACTGTGTTTAAGAGTATCCAATCCAAGCTTAGAATTCTCCTTACACATGAAAATTCCAGAGATATTTTAGAATCAGTGGTTAGAGCACTCGCCTTACAAGCTTGAGACCTGTGTTCGAATCCAGGCAGATCAGGGCGAAATATTGGACAAGTTTCCTTACTCCAAGCGCCTAATAATAATCCCTCAACAAAAAACCTATAATAAATTGGTCATTTTCAATCCACGACTGTTTGGGGGACACTGCTGTGCGCAATTGGCTGCCACGTTTTGCCCACAAATATACAGTCAATTCACTTTACAGGATATTCTATGAAGTGCTTTGAGACGTTGATAAGATGTGAAAAGTGCTATATCAAGTGCAAGGATTATTATTATTATTATTGGATAGATTGTTGGAATGGAATGTGCACTCTCTCCCTGGAGAGACTCCTGTTTATCTAAATCCAGAAAGTAATAAGCGCAGATTGCCAAGAGCCAAGGCTTGGGAACCCCAGAGCGTGGTGGGGGTAACTGCTGGAGTCTAAAGCAGCTGTTCAGCTTGAGACAGTCACCCAGGTGACAAAATCAGTGTGGAAATTTAAGCATGTAAACACATTAAATACCGTAAAGAATTATCGGGCTCAGATTCCTGAGGAAACTTTACAAATCCAAGGAAAAGAAAGAATGTAATCGAGAGTAATTGTGATGAACAGAAGTGTGAGTTGAAACAGTTGGGTAGGAAGACGACTTGGGTGTGGGGGTGAGAAACGTCACTTAAGGAATAGATTTGGAAGAAAAATATGTGAATTGCAAGATAGCTCCAATTTGTGTTCCTTGGCATTGGTCCATGATAAGGCACTGGGCGTCCACACCTCTCTCAGCAGAGCATGAATAATTGATATGTTAACTTACTTTGGACCAGATGTCTACAAAGAAAATGCAAAAAGCACTCAATTGTCAACTGGAGGATTGCACACCATTTGGTTTCCAGGCTTGTCTCATCACTCTGATATCCCAGGCTTGGCTCATCACTCTGATACCCTAGTTGTGTCTAGTCAAAGAAACTTTATGGTGGCTTCCCTTCCTCTTTCCATTAACATTTAACAGAATTTTTCTCCCTTCTCCATTCTCCCCCCTGAGATACAGTCAGAATCTCAGTGATTCTCAATGGGTTGACATGAGTTGAGTCCTGTAGCTCAGCAGTTAGAGCATTCACCTTACAAGCGAGCAACCTGGGTTCAATTCCAGGCAGGTCAAGGCAAAACCTTGGGCAAGTTTCCTTCATCCACATGCCTAATAATAATCCCTCAATAAATAAATAAACCAATTGGTAATTTTCGATCCACAACTGTTTGTGGAACACTGTTGTGCGCAATTGACTGCCACATTTTACCCACAAATGTACAGTCCATTCACTTTACATTACATTCTGTGAAGCGCTTTGTGACATCTAGAAGATGTGAAAAGCGCTATATCAAATGCAAGGATTATATCAAATATAAGGATTATTATTCTGAACTTTTTTTTACTCGTTTCTGGTGATACAATGTTCCACAACCCCTGGGAGGTCCCGAGTGTGTGACAGTTTGGCTCGGGTGACAGCACTCTCGCTTCCAAGTCAGAAGGTTGTGGGTTTAAACCCGACCCATCTGGACTTTGAACTCACGTAGGCTGAAACTCTAGCACAGAGCCCAGGTGTAGTGCATTGTCAGATGTGCTGCGCTTTGGATAAGACGTTAAACTGAGGTTCCACCTGCCTGTTCAACTGGAAGTTACAGATTCTATGTTATGATTTGAAAAGAGAAGGAAAGTTCTTCTGATGTCCTGGCCATCAATAGCCCGAATAAAACTGGACATTCACTTTATGGCTGTTTGTGGGATATTGTTGTGCGCTAATCAGGTGCTATGTTTGCCTCTGTTCTTTCATATGTAGGATAGATGTAGTACTCGGCTATGGTTAGGGCCAATGTCTGGGCAGAACGCTTCTACTGACCTGCTGCTAACAAGTTACTGTACTACAGTCCAATTCTGGGATAAAACCGAAGGGGCAGTGATCAAGTTTGTAAGTAAAACAAAGGATCAAAAGGTTTCTTTATAGAGCTTTGAGTTAAGATCTCATGTCAAAAGCTGGCTGTGCTTTGCAAGGATTATTGCTCTGTGTGGCTTTCTTTCCTCATAAGGCACCCGGTGAAATGCAATCTGAAAGCACTCAGTACACATAATGGATCTCTCGCCAATACTGTAGTTAGAGACCCTGAAATGTTAAAAGGTCTGGTACAGAGAAAAGGCATTAACGTGACCTGCATCCACTTCAATATTCCACGTTTGGAGTCGTTGTTATCTGCTAACTGCTGAGACCTCCACAATAATTGTGAGAAAAGGCAACACTCGCTTAAAAGGGATGGGGGGTGGGGGTGGGGGGGTTGGTGGGGAAAGAATATTGTTCTGTTTAGAAGTGTGAGAAATGGCAAATATTTAAAGATCCTGCTCCTGGGAAATTAAGCTACAAACATATAGAACAGTGATTACAACCCTCCCCGTCTATGGGGAACGCTGTAAATTCACAGGAATAAATGTGTCCAGTTTGGACGGAAGCAGAGAGAGATTCCCGGGATTGACAGAATCAGCAGAGTGAGTTGTGGCGAAATTCCTGCCCTTATTTCATAAGTGGCTGCCCCTATGTTTTCAGAATCTAAACAACTCTAGTCACCATCCCGGCCACAAGCCTTCAGTAATTTGTACCCCAAGTTTGGATTTCTCTCCAAAAATCTTTCCGCTCCACCCTTGCCTCTCTCTGTTGCATAAGCTTACAAGATATGCAGTCACTATACTTTTTTGCAGTGTATCTTTTGAGATGTTCTACCAACTTGAAAGGCGTTATATCAAATGCAAGGATTCTCGCTATTGGTGAGGTTTAAATAATCCATGCATTTAACATAGCTCCTTTCACGTTGGGCGGACATCTCAAAGCCCTTCATGAGATTTACTGTGAATTGACTGTATTTTTGTAGGAGCACAAGGCGTCCAATTCACACTTGATTCTTGTCATTCTACTTTCAAATTGTATCTGAGTGTTTAACTAATTTCCTTTTCTTTTTGCCACCTCCCCCCACCCACTTCCCCGCTAACTCCGTCTAAACTCAAGCTCCTGTTAAGTAAAAAGTACTTTGAAGCATCCTCCAAACATGATCAGTGCTACACAAGTGGAAATTATTACTGTTGAGATGCGATGAGACAAAACACGTCAAAACACCTCATTGTATCATTTCAAACACCATCCCCAAGAAGCATCCATCTACAAAGTACACATTCACTACACTTTAGAGTACATCCTTTGAAGCGCTTTGAGTCATCTTCGGTTAAATTCTGGCCATCTATAAATGGCCAGAAAGCTGACAATGGATGACGTTCACTAATATCAGCATATCAAATGCAAGGATCATTATTATTGTTTATTTCTCGGGCTCCAAAACACTCTCCCGTTTGAAACTCCCGTTTGCACAGAGTTTGATGTGAGTGAAGAGCGGCTAAATTTCAATAAACACTGAAAATATTTACTGCAATTATATAATGATAATAAAGAAAGCATTCAAAATAGACCTTTGTGTTAAATTTCCTTTGATCTTGCAATGAAGCGGGCTTAGAAGATACGAATGACGCTGATGAGACTGCTCCCCCCCACCCACTCCCCACTCCCAATTGCCTTTATATTTTACGATCAAACACAACATTAGCTGTCTGGCAGAGAGAGATGCCCACCAGAGGAAACTCCACTGAACAAGCGATTGGAGTTCAAATATACCGGCAACACTTGCGGGAAACGAGAATGGGCTACAATATTAAAAAACTGGGTACGCATGGCAACAGATGTTTGAAATGCTAACGCCATTATTTAAGGGTTATAAGATTGCATATCAAACAGCAACAATCCAGCTAAGCCTCATTCTACTTTGTCATTTGAAGGAAAAGTGCCGGTTTGATCATCTTTGTAGATGTGAACAGAGAGCTCATGGATTGAAGCAAGTGGGTGGTGTGGTGTGTGTGTGTGTGTGTGGAAGCTCATTTTTATTCTGATGAACCAGTGGATAAAAGCCACATGGGATGAGTTTCACAAGCACCTAGACAGGGGAATTATCTACACAAGCACGTTCAATACACATAGTATTATTACTGTACTATTTTGCCTTATCAAGTCATCTCAAAGTTTTTTCACAGAATTAACTATAAAGTAGATGGATGGCGTATTTATGTGGTCCAACATTGCAGTTAATCCTGTGAAACGAGGGGAACGAGAAAAAGAGGTGCGGAAATCAGTTAGCCCAGTGGTGACCGAACTGTGGCCCTCGGGACAGAAGTGTCTCACAGTGCCGTCAAGAAGCAGCACCCCCATTCCACCCCCTTCCTCCACCTCCTACCCCCCAAATATCGTGGAGTCCTATGGCTCAGTGGTTAGAGCACTCACCTTACAAGCGTGAGATCCTGTGTTTCGAACCCAGGCAGGGTGAAACCTCGGCAAGTTTCCTTACTCCTCATGCCTAATAATAATCCATCCCTCCAAAAAACCAATGGTCATTTCAATCCACCACTGTTTATGGGACACTGCTGTGTGCAATTTGCTGCCACGTTTCGCGCAAATATACAGTCAATTCACTTTACAATTTATTCTGTGAAGCGCTTTGAGACATCTAGAAGATGTGAAAGACACTATATCAAATGCAAGGATTATTATTATTATATTCACACTAGTCTAAGTAAATTCAATTAATAGATGCGGTTTTCTTGATTTAATTTTCTAGGTGATTGTAGGCGATTGCCCTCATAATGCTCAGCAATTCTTGATTTTTGGCTCATAAATTACACCGTGAATCAAGAAATATTCAAATGCAAGGATTATTATAATTCAAGAAAATGTATTTTGTTGCCAGACCGGAAAGGTGGTGAAGTGGTGATTGGGAGTTAGTAGCGATTCTCTCCCGGGTTTAATTACCTGCCAACGACCCCTGTCTAGGATAATAATACTAATGCCTCTCATTTGATCAAAGGACGTCTCAAAGCGCTTCACAGAATATGCTGTAAACCGAATTGACTGTATATTTGTGGGCAAAACGTGGTAGCCAATTGCGCACAGCAGTGTCCCACAAACAGTCATGAATGGAGTGACCAAATATTCTTTATTTTATGTGGGGGTGGGAGAGGGATTATTACCCACTGGAAAAGCGATCACACGTGAACAATGGCCACTTGTTGGAAGGTGATTCAGGCCAGAGAAGTTGCACCTGAACAGCAGTCAACAGCTCTGGGAGAGTAGGTGATGGGGTGGAGAGTGGGGGGAGCGGTGGGCAAGAACATATACAAACAGGGAGAAGTGAGAATTGGAGCAGATGGGACTTTGTTGTGTGAATGAAAGCAGGAAGCAGGTGTTGAAAGAAGTGGGTGGCTGATGACAATACTGTACACGCTGCGAGCCATCAATCAGCTGTGTGTCTGTCCATCCCCTCACCCGACCCATCTCCACCCTGAGAGTTTCAAAGGCAACATTGGACCTACAGCAACAAATGACTCATTCAGATTCAGAACCTCGTTAACTAGACTTGCATTACGTTAACTCTCACGTGAATTATTAACCTTTTATTTTGTTCATCTCTCTAGATATTTTCAGTCATTTCTTGTTGCAATTATTAGACAAGTTACAATTACAACAACAACTTTGATTTATATAGGGCCGATCACTCAGGGTACCGTCTCAGAGTACTTCCCTGTGTGAGGGTTGCTTCAGGCAAGGGAAGAAGTGAATGCAAAGGGACTGTGGGATGGAGTTCCAGAGTGTGGGAGCAGAGAGGCTGAAGCCTGGCCACCAATGGTAGGGCGGGTGACATGAACACTGAACGGAAGGGGCGGGCATAGGTTCATAAGGAGACAGCAGGTTGGAGAGGTAGGAAGGGGGTGGGGGGGGCAAGGCCATGAATGGCCTTGAAAGTGAGGACGAGGAATCTCGAATTCGATCCTCTGGGGGATGCAGAGCCAATGGGCGAGGGTTGGAGTGATGGGGTCGTGGAGCTTAGTGCAGGAGGTCAAACAAGACACCCAGGTTCCTGATTGGCTTTGAGAAGTGGAGAGTACAGTCTTGGATGCTGATGCTGCCGGCACCTGATATGTGGAGGCACTGACGCGAGCCAATCAGGAGGGCTTCAGTCTTGCGGACATTGAAATGGAGAAAGTTCTTCCTCGTCCAGGATTCGAAGTCAGGATGTAATGTAAAGTGGATTGGCTGTATTTTGTGGGAGAGAAATTGTAGTTTTATGGTTATGCTCCATCAGTTCCAAGTTTTATTGCACCTCTCTTTCTTGGTTTACCGCTCGCTTTGGATAGAGAAATTAAAATAATCTTTATTTAAGACAGGGAAGGTAAGAAACTGCATTTAACTTTTTTTTAGATATTTAATAAATTTCAAGGATGATTATTATGTAAAATCTATATAATTACAATCAGGTAATCAGCCCGATTAAACATTACAAGCGGCCGGTAAATTCCATCAAATGCAGTAGTTTATAGCAATTATATATATTTTTTACAAAAAATAGATATTTCTTCACTGTTTAAGGTGACCAACCCTGATTAGGATAGACTCACTAGGAAATAATCCGTCAGTTTCATGGTTTAAGATTCAGGGAGTGTTGTATGAATAACAACTGTCCCAAGAGAGCACAATCTTCCCATCATTAAGAGAAGTTAACTTAAGACACAGCCTCCCTAGGGAGACAGCGGAAGCAGAAAAAGTTGTTTGTTTCAAGAACAAATTAGATAGATTTCTGCTAGAAAATAATATCTCCGGATACACTGTATGGTTTCGGACACAATATGTCAAGCCATTGCCAGGATGGGGGGGAAGGCGAATTAGATGGACCTTGATCTTTTTTCGTCTAGCAAAATTCTTATGCACCCAGCAAATATGTTTCTAAATAATACTATGCTGAGTAATAAAGACCAGAAGGATCCTGGGTTGAATGGCTGTTTGGAGCTGAGCGAGACGATCCGACCTGTGGGGTTAAAATGCCTCTTGGTGTCTTTGCTATTGGTCAGGGTTGGAGGGCAATCAGGGTTGCAGGTTCGATTCTTCTTCAGAACCATCAAGAACAGAAGTGCGTGTATGTAAGGATGGGATGATCAATGAGTGTTTAGTTTGGGAATTAACCACCACCATCACCGACTTGCATTTATATAACGCCCCTCATGCAGAGAAGAGTCCCAGAATGCTTGACTATGGTTCAGCGCACAACGCCAAGTCGGGTTGGGGGGTGGGGGGGGGGTGAGGTGACCGTTGGCACAGTCGATTTGAAAATTGGGAAGGAGGGGGCATGGCGGAGGAATAGAGGGATGAAGCCGCTAATGTTGAATGCATTTCTCTAAAACATAGTTAGGGCCACGTCAAATTTACGCAGATCACATCACAGCAATACCTGAAAGCCTCAACTAATCCAACAGCCTCATATGGCGATCTGCCAGATTAAAAAATATAGAGTTCCTACCGAAATGGGCTGACCAATTAAATTATAATTTCATATTCAAAGTGATTAAAGTACAGGGGTGTGTTGGGGGGGGGCAGTTAGCACTAAATAAATGATAAAGAGAATGAATCAATATCCCTTGCTGAACTTTATGGCAATCTCTTGGGTAACAAGTTGGTTTGGGCAATAAATAAGTTTTGTGACACATCGGTAATGAACCTGTCTGTACGGTGAAGCTATTTTGTTGTGTTCAAGTTACAGACAAGTGACCTTCAATGTACTCTACTGCTGTATTTTTCTACCTCGTGATTATGTTAATAGGATTAACTGGGAAAGGAATTGGAGTTAGCTTTAGGTGGAGGATTTCAGCTACTGCGCCCATTACCTCTGAGATTTCATCCCTCTGCCCCTCTATCTCGCCTTCTCTCTAACCCGGCTTCAAATCAACAACAACAAAATTACATTTGTAGAGAGCCTTTCAAGACGGGGTGATGTCCCAAAGCGCTGAACAGTCAGGGATCAAGACTCGAGCATGGGGGTGGGGGGGCAAGGTTGGGATGAGGGAGGGCAGAGAGGTAGGTGGGAGGCTGAACACGGTCAAAATCCCACCTAAAATGTACTTCTTTGTCATTCCCCACTTCTCTTTCCCCTCTCTCTTGCTCCTCGTGCACCATATCACCACTCCATCCACCAAAAAAATGAATTGAATGAATTGGTCACAATCTACGACCGTTTATGGGACGCTGCTGTGCATAATTGGCTTTTCACCCACAAATGTACAGTCAAATTCACTTCACAGTATTGTTTCACTTCACAGCATATTCTGTGAAACGCTTTGAGATGTGAAAAGCGCTATATCAATTGCAAGGATTATTATTATTCTGTGAAGTGCTTTGAGACACCGCAAAGACGAGATAAGGCGTTGTATCAAATGAAAGGATTTTTACTATCATCATTATTATTATATTATATTATCATCATCATAAGTTTAGAAGGTGGTCCCACTAAGATTACTTCTTTAAAGTAATTGAAAGTGATACGTATGAGGGAGATCAGAAGAGTTTGTATCTCTTGACTGTTACACTCTAATACTTCCAGAAGAATGTACCATTTTTTGAACTTAAACTAAAACTGTTTCCCTCTCCCCTCGCAAAAAAAAACAGACAGTAGGGAAGAGACAGATGGAGAAAGACACAAATACATGCAAGGCTAGAGAGGTAGCTCCACACTTCACTTTCACATAAACATGGACAATTGGATGGTAACATTGGATTCCACCGAGAGACTTATAAGATGCCACGCTTACGAGTTGAGGTGCATTGTCCGATCAGACATTGTCCAGTCAATAAGATTACCAGCCAATGTACTTAACAGGAAGCTATGTGATTTAAATTGTTTTGGGGGTATTTAGATAGGTATCTGACACAATCAGAAAATCATCACCAGTATCCAAACGGAGAGTTCCATATATCCTATCTATAAATGGAAAATCCTGTGCTTTGAATGAAATAACACATTCTCTCCCTGAAGGGCTGCATCCTGTTTACATAATTCCGGAGAATATTAGACACCTGGAGATCTCAGTGAGTTAGGAGAGTGAGTACATCTGTACTCTAATGCTGCATATTAATACTGATGTTGACAACAAGGTGAAGGAGTGAGGATACTGTGGAGAAAAAGCCTTGATCTTACAATCAGTCTCATCTATAAATATGGAAATTAATCAGACGTAGTGTTAGTTTCAATAAAATAAGCACGGAGAATATTAAAGTGCTGGATCATGAATGCCTCATGAAAATTGAAAGAAATTTAACGTCAAATAAAGCAAAAGTGGACCGGGGGCTCAAGCTACAAAATGTGTTTTGCATAATAATAGACTCATTTGATCAGCAATTCAAGTCAATCTTAGATTTGTGGAGTCCGGTAACTCACTGGTTAGAGCACTCGCCTCGCAAGCGAGAGACCTGGGTTAAAAATGTTAAGGCAAGTTTCCTTACTCCACTACGTCTCTGTTTACCCAGCAATAAGTAGGAAACTGGTTGTTATTGGATTGACGGATCGCTTACCTGGGGATAATAATCCTTCCAAAAATAATAATAATTCGGTCACTCAATCCACGACTCTTTGTGGGACACTGCTGTGTGCAGTTGACTGCTGTGTTTCGCTCACAAATATACAGTCAATTCATACATTTTACAATTCATTTATATTCTGTGAAGCTCTTTGAGACGTCTGTAAGACATGAAAAACGCCGCATCAAATTCAAGGATTGCTGGTACGGTTATTTCCTACTCTCAGCTGCTTGCTTTGTCTACATGGGCCATGTACCTCTGTGCACTGGAGATGCAGTGAGATGTGTATATGAAGGACTCATTAAGCTTGCAATACAAAAGTTGGGAAAAGTAACAGAAGAGAAAGCAGAGTGTTGGGTACAGTGGAGTCATGTGGTGCAGTTTTCACTGAAAATAAAGGACTTTTTTTGTTACTCAAGAACATGAGAAATTCTCCTCTCTTTTCGAATAGTGGCAGGGGTGGGGGTGGGGGGGGGGGGGTCCTTAAAATCCACTTGAACAGGCAGATGGGAGAACCACAACAACTTGCACAGATACAGCGCCCTCCACGCAAGGTAGGGTCTCAGAGTTAAACCTGGGTTCAAACACGGCACCTCGCACAATGCAAACCCCACCCACACTCCCCAGCACTGCATTGAAGTATCAGCTTAGGCTCTCTTGAGTTACATGTCCCGACGTGGGATTTGAACCCACAACCTTCTGGCTCTGAGGTGAGATCACTGCCACAGCCCGAGGCTGATACTCGGCAAGACTGAGATGAAAGATTGGCAGACACGATTCTAATTCCTATCCTTCTATAGCACAGCATAACATTCCACAACCTTCTGGTATTGACAGAGCCGAGAGTAAGCCAGCCTATGCCTACCAACTAAACTAGTCTATAGCAGTTCTCCTCAGAGGAACACAAAAGATCACATAGTTTAACAACACGGCTTTGGTGAAAACACAGCTCCTAGGAATATACACCCACAGCAATGTTTCAGCCAGAGATGGAATGGCTGAATAAGTCCAGGTTTCCCCGCTTTGCTCAGTAAGAGTGTGGTATTTACACTTTTTTTTCCTGAAAGTAAACTAATCCTCACGAAGTTCACTCGAAACTTCGAGTAGCTTTTCATCAACGAATTCTGCGGCGTTCAGCCTTGTGGCAGAGCAGCTGTCTTTCCGAGAGCCAACAAAGGAGGGAACGATAGTAACAAGCTTTCAACCCACTCCAACTCTGCTGTCGGGCCACCCTGCCATTCAGAGCCTTTGTCTGCCTGCCAAAATCTGCAACGGGTTTGTTAAACACACTTAGCATTCGCTATGGGGACACTTTGATCTTCCCCTCTGTAGAAGAATACATTTCTTGCTGGGTTAGTGCATGGCTGGGTCAGGAACTGACAATGAACGCTGAAGATTTATTGGACTGTCATGACATCATTGCTATAAGCGGTCACAGGCTAAGACGTATGCTGCAAACTCAAACCCCATCTTTAATGGGTGGTGAGGTGAATTACATTGGCGCAAAAGTTAGAGCATCGCCTTACTTTAGGGCGTTATAAATAAACTTTAACTAGTAGCTGATATAAAATGATACTGCAAACAGTGCCTCTAAGTTAGTATGGCTTCCACCACCAGCCAAGACCTTCAAGGCACCTTGGGACATCCTCCTGACCTGAAAGGTGCTTCATAAATGTAAATTTGCATTGTATTGCAGCAAATGCAAATGCAAATGAGTACAATGCCACCTGCTATGTCTTTTGTGAGTGCTTTAAAAATAATAACTATTTCATGCTGAGCCTTGCATTCGACATAGCTCCTTCCGCGTTGGGAGGATGTCTTACAGCTATTCCCAGAATGTACTACACCTTGTAGCGACTGCATATTTTCTGAGGTACACTATTCTATGTGTAGAAATTGACCAATGGTGACCATTATTAGCCAGGGAGGAAGTGGCGGTAGTGAGTGACGTAGCCCGAACTGCACAGGATCTGGTCAAAATCGGCACAGACACGATGGGCCGAATAGCCTCCTTCTGTGCTGCGTAATTCTACGAATCTCTCAGGGCATTTTCAGTCTCTGGAGGTTTTCAGTCGTTCTTGTAACTCACACTGCGTCAACACGTGCTCTAACCGCGCAGCCATTTTACATGATGATCAACTCGCTCTCGTAGTCATGGAACGGAAATCAGCGGTGTGCAGCACAAACACCATTAGGCAAATTGCAACCGTGAAGACCCGAGTTCAGTTCCCAGGCATGACAAAGCCGAGGCAAATTTCCATACCCTACACGTATACCTAGCAGTAAGCAGAAACCTGGTTGTTAGTTGATTAGCAGATCGCTTTGAAGGATAATGATCCCTTTTTAAAAAATGTAACCACTCAATCCACGAGTGTTTGTGGGGCACTGTTCTGCGCAATTAGCTGCCACGTTTCGCCCAGAAAATATGCGGACAGTTCACTCTGCAGTATATTCTGTGAAGCGCTTTGAGACGTCTCGGCGATGTGAAAAGGCTGCTATATCAAATGCAAGGATTGTAAATTGATGCCAAAGTATGAACCCACGCCCACACCAGCCACAATGATTCTGCAGCTTCCACTGCAGATGGCAGCATATTTGATGGTGACATTCAACCAACAATCAATCGTTACTTGGCCCGGTTAAACATTTTTAAAATCCAAGCATTACGCAGATCAGCGCTAATCAATGAACCAGCTTGTATTTTATATGTAGTTCTGAGTTGGATTCCACAGGCTCGCTGCCATCAATAACCTGTGGGTAGCTCTCGCTTGTTAATTATTACACTGTACATTTATTTATTCATTCAGTAACAACAGAAGACACTTACCAAATATTATATGTTTTATGCAAAAGTTGATTAGAGTTCTAATTCTCCTGGTAGTTTGCCCAGTGAGAATTATTTATAGCTTCCAAGCTGTAAGTAATTGTACGAACGGGTTTCCATGTTACCAGTTAAGGAGGCAAGCTTGCACATCAGGGTGGGAAGGAAGAGAAATATTTGTCTTCACAAAATAATCCGGGTAAAATACAACCTCACCGTTTTACACAAGGAGTTGTGGGAATGTTGAATTCACCAACCTCAAAATACATAGTCAATCCACTTTACAATATACTCTACGAAACACTTTGAGACGTCTCAATAACATGATAAGGCACTATATCAAATGCAAGGATCATTATTATTACTATTATTAGCTCCATAAGGTTGCAATCACCAGGCAAAATGAAATCTTTGGGCAGGAGATGAATATTTGTTGGTTACTGGTCATTCACTACATGCCTGTTTTTACATGATAAAGTTCTACATATCAAATGCAAGGATTATTATTATTATCAAATGAAGGAGCTGGAACTGAGAATAAAAAGATTTATATAAGGTTAACACAAGCTTTCGAGGGTTTGGCAGAATCCGTTCTAACATGTTATAATGTATAATAGTGCCTTCGATTGAAGCCAAGCCATAGCTCAATCTCACCCAAGGCTTTCAGGACAGGTATTCTTATCAAGGAATAATTAATCTTCCCGTTTGCTATTCCCATAGATGCCAGCGATCAGAATGGGAAAATATTGCTGTCAGAGGCAAACAAAGTAATAAAAAGGTATACTTCATAGATTCGGTGAAAACGGTATCCCGGTAGATTATACTTAATGGGCTGAAGTTTGGTTCAGTGCAATCGTAAAGTTAAATAATTGGAAAGACATGATAAAAGTGTTTGCAGTAAAATCAACACACTGCTTCTGAGGTTCTGAGACTTTCTGAGTCATCCACTGGGTTATTTTCATTATCATAGTTTAAAAGCGGAGTTTTTTTTAAAAGAATGGTATTACATTGTGTAAAAATATATATTAAAGCTCTGGCTGCACATTATTCAGTGAAGCCGTCGTGAAGGTAGCCAAGGGTTATGTTTTATCTGCAGAATCACTAAAATTACACCAACAAAACCACCAAAGTATGTTGGCTTTGAACTGTAGTTTGCTTTAAACTGGTGCCAAAGTAACCAACAAGAGGTCTATCCGAAATAACACTAGCAAGTAGTAAATACCCCAGAAGGAGAAATGTGCGAGCCATCTAGGATCTTGGGACCTCCAGCGCTTTGGGACGTCCTCCCGACGTGCTCTTTAAACATAATTTTGTTGTTGTATTTTGTTGCTGTTGACCCTCTGTGCGTATACTGGAGATCATAGAAATGTAAATTGAGCAGGATTTGGCTATCCTATTGTACAGGATGTCGCAGTATGTACCTGCACCATACACACACACACATACACACACACAGAATAGTACAACACAGTAATAGATCACTTTACAGTAAATCCTGTACAAGCAGATGAGAGGTGTAGGAGACGATCAAAGAGCGAGGGGGTCTAGGGCCTGAAGGGATTTAATAGGTGAGACTAAGCACCTTGAAATTGAAGCTGTAATAAGGTACAAACAATACTGTAGGGCATGTCAGGTTGCAGACTGGAGAGTTAGATAAACCCTGGAATCATTCCACTGTCACTGCAGAACATGAACGGAGTGTGGGGGATGGAATCAATCGCACATGAAATCTTGGCACCAAGCTGCCCAGAGAGAACGGATGGTTGACTGAAACCCTGGGTTATCAGTGCTTTATTGGCAGTGAAGAGGGGTGTTATCCAAGGAATAAGGTGACCGATGTGGCAGGTGGTTTGCTTAACGACTGGCGTTCTCGTTGGTTTCGTTAAAGTGGCACCAGCTTGTCAGCACGACTTTGCGAGTTTTCATCTCGTTTGTCAATGTGAGAATTAAGAGGTGGGCAGATGGTCCGTCAGTATTAATACTCCCTTCATCTTTCTCCTCCTCCCACCCCCCACCCTACCCAACCAGGAATTTGTGTGTGGCGGGGGTGGGGGGGGTATCTATACATCTTCCCCCAGTGGCATATTGTGTAATAACAATTGAGTTTTGTCTTGTCAGTAAGTGAAGTCCTGTAGCTCAGTGGTTAGAGTACTCGCCTTGCAAGCGAAAGATCAGGGTTCGATTCCTGGCAGGTCAAGGCAAAACCTTGGGCAAGTTTCCTTACTCCACACACTTGATAATAATCCCTCAAGAAAAAAACAATACACTGGTTACTTCAATCGTTGACTGTTTGTAGGACACAGCTGTGCGCAATTGACTGTCATATTTCACCCACAAATATACTGTCAATTCATTTTACAATACAGTATATAATAATTATCCTTGCTTTTAAGATACAGTAGCGCTTTTCACATCTTCTAGACGTCTCAAAGTGCATCTCAGAATATACTATAAAGCGAATTTGACCGTATATTTATGGATGAACTCGGGAGCCAATTGCGCACAGCAGTGTCCCACTAACAGCCAAGAATTAAAATGACCAATTCATTTTTTTTTTCAAGGGATTATTATCAGGTATGTGGAGTAAGGAAACTTGCCCAAGGTTTCTCCCTGCCCCGAATCAAACTCAGATCTCTCACTTGCAAGGTGAGTCCTCTAAACACCGAGCTACAGGACTCCACAACTGTATTCTATTAAGTGCTTTGAGACATCTAGAAGATGTGAAAAATATTACATCAAATGCAAGGATTATTATGATGATTTGGTGTATTGACTACTTAGCTCATGCTTCAGGTTGTGTGAATCATCCAAGTATGTCATCATCTGAGATAGAACCCTAGCAATGAAACATTTATAGCTCTAATCCTTCTGTCTCTCTCTCTCCCCCTCCCTCATTCCTTCCTTCTTTCTTTCCATGGAAAACTGCCTCACCTGGCAATTGCTGACTGATGCAGATTAGTGCTCAGGAATCATCTGAATATTTAATTCCCCTAAACAAATTCAGCTCTGATGCAATAGACACTCAGCTTTCCACCATAAAGCAGCAGAGGAGATTTGTGTAATTAAATGCGACATTACAGAGTGTGGTACACGTAATGTGTATGTATGTGATGGGGGGCATGCGAAATGAGAGTAGAGCACAGAGAAACGCTCCGGAAGGCAGATGAAAAAAGATTTGTGTCATTTTTGCTCGACGCTAAGTAGGTCACAAATTCAATGTAAGTATTCATTAAAATTTATGATTGCAACCATTTTTCATTTGCTTGTCTATTTCAACATCAATGAATCCATTGAGCGGAATCAGCTTCGAACCTTCTTCCCCAATAGCTGGCTTGCTTCTCAACTTCCTTTCTCAACACGCATTTCCATTTCTTTCCCCTCCACCATCCATCCTAACAAGTGGCCCCCATCCCGTCTCCAACAACATTGGGATGCAACATATCAGCACTCTTTCATCAAACTTTGCTTTCTTCTGAACTCTCCCAATTTTTTTTCAAAGATCGGAGGAAAATTCTGTGTCTAGTTTGAGACTTTTAGTTGGAAAGCTACGCATGTCTTCTTCCTTCTTAATCAATCCTTCCATTGATGCTACAAATGATCATATGTTTCTAAAGAGAATTGGGTAGGGCCTTGAAAATAACTAATATGTAGCACTATGGGGTAAGAGCGGGGAGTGCGACTAGTTGGTAGCCCTTTCAAAGAGTCGACACAGGCACAATGGGCCGAATGGCCTCCTTCTGTGCTGTAAGATTCTATGATTCTATGAAATGACAGCTGCCTGCCAAGCAACACATTGCCGTATTTTTGAATCCAACCATCTAAATCCACCCTAGTGGTCATCCCGATGCTCCTCAGGCATTCCAAGTGCCAGCTTTATGCTGCAATTTTCCAAGCTCATTAATTCCAAATTTTCCCTTGGACATACACAGTGCGTAGTCTCACTGCTTATTTTATACTCTGCGCCAAATAAGTTAATATGTTAGCGGAGTGTGCCAAGAAGCCTAAATCTTGGATATAAACATGCACTGCACCTGAAGTTTACCATCTGAAACTCTTTAATGATATTGGCCTCTTTCATATTAGCATGAAGGAAATTTTCCAGGAGGCATCCGTGTGAACACCCAACAGTTTTTACTGGCCTAATATTGTGTAAAGTTTAATATGCTGCAAACGCCAATCTGATAATGGCATTAATAGTAAACCAGACATTGATTCATTCCACAAATTGTGCAGCTAAATTCCATGAAGCGCCTTGAGACGTCTTGATGCTGTGATAAGGCGCTGTATTAAATGTAATGATTATTATTATCTTTGGTAGGCATGATTCATTGAAAGACAAGCAGAAACCGCTCTTGTGACAGGTGTGTTTGCATCAAGAGTAGATGCTGTGCAGCTGAATCCTAGTTGAGGATAGTTGTTGGAACATCCTGATAGAATTGTCATAGGGATCAGGAGGTATTTACATGAGAATAATAATCCTTGCGTTTGATGTAGCGCTTTTTCACATCTTCCATACTCTTTGACTCTCGTCGACGTCTTCAGTCCCGTGGCTCTCACCTCCTCCACCTACCCAACCTGCCCGTAAAACTCTCCAAACCCGTACGTAGCTTAGGCATCAGGTTCGACCCCCAATTATCCTTCCTCCTCACCAGCACCGCTTTCTTCTATCTTCGACACATTGCCCGTCTCCACCAATATCTCACCTAAAAGCTGCCAAACTCCTGGTCCATGCCTTTGTCACCTCTCGACTGGACTATTCAAATGCCCTCCTCGCCTGTCTCCCCTCTGCCACCATTTATAAAATTCAGGTGATTCAAAATTCCGCGCCCGCATTCTCACCCAAACCAAACTTCACTCCCCAATTACCCCCAATTAGACTTCACTGGTTCCCTGTCTTGGAGCGGATCGTTTTCATATTCACATCCCTCCACTCCTCTGCAACCCCCTACCTCTTTGACAGCCTCTCTCTTCACAGAATTACCCGTTGCCTTCACTTTACGGGGTTTGACCTCCTCCTTGTCCTCCGAATCTTCTATTCTACCAACAGCGGCTGTGCCTTCAGCCACTGCGCCCTTCAGCCAAGGCTTTTGAACTGCCTTCCTCAGTCCCTTCGCCTCGCTCTCTCCTTTCCTATTTTCAGGTCACACCTAAAGACTTTTCTTTTCGACCGCGCTTTTGGTCACCTTCCCCCTGGCGTGGCCCCGGGATCCGCTCTAAACGACTCAGAGCGCTTCACACAAATTGACTTTATATTCTGTGGGCGAAACGCGGCAGCTAATTGCGCGCAGCAGTGTCCGACAAACAGTCATGAATTCAAGTGACCAATTTATGATTGTTTTTTTTTGAGGGATTATTATCAGGCGTGTGGAGAAAAGAAACTTGCACACTCAAACCCAGGTCTCTCACTTGCAAGTCAAATACTGTAACCACTGAGCAACAGGACTCCACACTCCAGACTCCAACTTCTCCTTAGATAATTAGAAAGGGTGGGGTAGAGTGCGCATTCTGATGTATATAAGCACATGGTTTTCAGAAACACTGGATTCAATGTATTGAATCGGTCCTTTTCATCCTCCATATATGAATCCACACGATTCATAGAGGTGCAAATGTACGTAACAAAGCAATCTCCCACATCACGTGTTCTGGGCTGTTTTCAGCAAGCATTTGGGTTCTTTAATGTCCAAATTAGGCAATACTCAGATTGGTTTGGGAATAAACTGTGATCAGAATTGTTTGTGTTTGAAACTCCACCTTCAAAGAAGTTCCATTTGAACATTATGTTCAGTTTTGTATGTTGAGTTTCGACCATAATTTTGGTGAACATGAGCACTTGAAGTCTCCAAGAGATAATAATAATAATCCTTGAATTTGATATGGCACCTTATCATGTCTTTGAGACGTCTCAAAATGCTTCACAGAATATCCTGTAAATTAGGTTGACTGTGTATCTTGTGAGTAGTGAATTCAACATTATAAATCTATCTCTCTGCCTCTACCCTCGACTCCAGGACTACCACTGTCTTGACAGACTGTCTGTCAGACATCAAGTCCTGGATGAGAACTAACTTTCTAAGGTTTAATGTCAACAAGACAGAGGCCTGACTGATTGGCTCAAACCAGCGATTTCATGCATCAGGCGCTGGCAGCATCAACCTCCATGGTTGCCCACTCAACCTCACCAAGCCAGCAAGGAACCTAGATGTATTGTTCGACCTTCAACTGTATTTCCTCCCCCACATCCAAGCAATGACTCGCTCTGCCTTTCCCCATCTCCGCAACTTTGCCTGACTCTGCCATTACCTCAACCCCAAAGCTGCTGAAACTCTCATTCATGCCTTCATTACATCCCGGATTAACTATGCAAACGCCCAGCTTGTCGGCCTTCCCAATTCCTCCCTCCACAGGCTGCAGATAATCCAGAACTCTGCGGCCCTTGTCCTCTACTGTTCCAAACTCCGCGACCCCATCTCCCCCATCCTCGCCCAACTCCATTGGTCCCGCCATCCAGAGGATCCAATTCATGATCGTGGTCCTCACATTTAAAGCCCTCCACAACCTCGCCCCACCCTACATCCTTGACCTCCTATTCCCTTACCAATCTGCCTGCCCCCTCCGCTCAGCAGGCTCCGGCCTGCTCCACTTCCCCCTCCCCACCATTGGCGGGTGAGCCTTAAGCCACTC
Source organism: Hydrolagus colliei (assembly GCA_035084275.1). NCBI lineage: Eukaryota > Metazoa > Chordata > Chondrichthyes > Chimaeriformes > Chimaeridae > Hydrolagus > Hydrolagus colliei. Next base: position 4,277,110 of record CM068764.1, on the reverse strand, counting down.
TATCCCCAACCTCTGGAACTCCAGCTGGCAGTCCCTCTGCCTCACCCCCGCCCTGGCCTCCTTCTAGTCCCACCTCAAGGCTCCCCTCTTCGATGGACCCATCGGTACCACCTAATCCCCCTTTCCCTCCCCACCCCCTGTCCTAAGATCAGATCTGAAGCAGTAACTGTCCAGCGTCTTGGGACGTCCTCCTGACGTGAAAGGTGCGATATCAAGTGTAATTTTGTTGTTGTTACCCACTGTGCAATGTTGAATCACTGTGCATTTTGCCCCCTCCCTGGCCTCCTTCAAGTCTCCCCTCAAGACTCTCCTCTTCGATGGACCTATCGCCAACTCCTGATTCCCCCCACTCCCTCTACCCCCTGTCCTCAGCTCAGGTCTGAAGCAGTGACTGTCCAGCATCTTGGGACGTCCTCCTGACTCCTATACTATACAAGTGTAATTTTGTTGTTGTTGTTGTTGTTACCCACTGTGCAACGTTGAGTCGCATTTTGCAGGCGAAACATGGCAGCCACCTGTGCTTAGACTCCTAGAAAATCAAGAGAAATGTAATGTCACTTCACACTTCACTGAACGCTCCTCTTCTGTATTCTAAAACCACTTGTATGAGTTTGCATTCGATATTACTTGTTAATGCGGACCCAAGACTGACACTGTCAGAAAATGTCAAGGAAATAAAAGGCTTTGGTCTATCGTAAGGCATTTATCAATACAGTACTGAATTCTCCATCTCAGAATATAGTGGTGCATAAATTGCATTGACTGCAGAGCAGGGATTATCAACAGTTTAGTATCAGTCTTTGTAAATGTTTGTCATATTGAGTTTATCAGGGGACATTACTGTCCTTGGGAAATGTCAGATTGAGAAGAAATATGACTGCAGTATGTCATTAGCACTACAGGGAAGGCAATTTCTCTACTCAGGGAAGCATTATACTAAAGGTGCTGCGTGTTTTTCTTGATGTGATGTTTGACCTTGTTATGGTAGTAAACCATGTAAAACAGCTACAGAGCAAATCAGATTAGAATAATCATCTCATGCTGTCTGCTTGTCTGCCAACACTTGTTAGATAAGAAAAAAGCGACTACATGAATCACTCACATTTTGCTTTGCGAAGGGGGTTAAAAAGATCTTCAGGTGATCAGCTAACTTTATTTCCATTTCACAGTGTAACACATGTTAAAAAAAACTAGCCGGAATTAAATAATCTTCCCGTCTCTTTCTCCCTGAATCTCTCAGTTGTGCTGCTGTACTGTGGAGTCTTGTAGCTCAGTGGATAGAGCATTCGCCTTACAAGCGTGAGACCTGTGTTTGAATCCAGGCAGGTCAGGGTGAAACCTTGGGCAAGTTTCCTTGAACCACACGCCTAATAATAATCCCTCAAAAAAACACAATAATAAAATTGGTCATTTCAATCCACAATTATTTGGGACGCTGGTGTGCGCAATTAGCTGTCAATTCATTTACAGTTTATTCTGTGAAGTGCTTTGAGATGTCTAGAAGACGTGAAAAAGTGCTATATCAAAATGCAAGGATTATTATTATACCAATATGGTCAATGCTCATCTGAACTATTCTCTCCTGTTTCACTTAAGCTTTGAGGCCACTCTTCCTTCCTTCCTCACCATGTTGAGATCAAAGTCCTCTGCAACTCCTTATCTTGTCGAGGGGGGCGCAAAACATATGTTTTGTTTCTTATTCTTAAAGATGAGTTGGCTTCACATAAAAATGTCTGGGCAAAATACAGTAAAAGCCCGTTTATCCAGCATCCAATCAACCGTAACTTCCATATAACCGGCATTGCAAAAAAAAGGTCCGCATTCGATTAACCGGAATTTATCCGGGAAAATGCATTATTTATTTATTTATTTTGTGTTTTCAGCCGAATATCTAGCATGTGCTTTAACTGGCATTGGCCAGGTCCCAAGGGTGACGGATAAACTGGCTTTTACTGTATTTGTGTCAGGGGCAGAGAGGAAAACCCAGAAGAGAGTTATGTTCCTTCATCAGTGAAGCCCTTTAGCTCAGCGGTTCGAGCACTCGCCTTAGACGCAAGAGATCTGGGTTCAATTCCCAGCAGGGAGAAACATTGGGCAAGTTTGCTTACTCCACACGCCCAATGATAATCCTTAAAAAAATTGGTCATTTCATCCACGACTGTTTATGGGACACTGTTGTGCGCAATTGGCTGCCGCATTCTGCCACAATCATGTGAAAGTGATGGAGTGATGATATTGTAGGAAAGCAATGTTACTTGTACGTGTAAAGAATGTACAGCATTTGCCAAACCCTTATTCCTTTAATTTTAAGTTGCCACATTCCAATCTGAATGCTCTCTGCTACCCTTCGGAAGTCTCAGTATTTATCACATTACACCACAGAATCAGTCAGTGGCTCTTAACCTGCTGGACTCTGGTATCTCCTTCTTCCTGTCTGGTTTATTCAAATTGCTTAATTATTTGGTTCCCTGCGGGGAGAGATCTTTGTGGCCTTGAGATCTCAGGGAAAGAACTCAGCCAGCACACAGTGGGAATCCCCGAGGTGAACTACTTTCAAAACATGCATAACAATGAGGTAAATGCGTAAGTAATTAAAGGTCATTGTGAAGCCTGACATTTGTGTGCGAATCTGTAGAGCCCAACATGTGCATGTTAGAATTTTTTTTATACTACTATATTATTTGATTATTTATAAGCTATGAGGACTGGCTAGCTTGGCTGACTGACTGACTGACTGATTAACCACCTGTTTCATATAGAGGAGTTATTTTTTTACGCTACATTTAACCCCTCTCCCCACCCATCCCCCCACTTTTTTAACAAAAATGACAAAAAGAAAGGAATTGTGTATTCACAGTGGGTGGTCGAGAAATCATCACAGACGCTGCCTTGGATAGCGAGGGCAGTGAATTAGCATCAGTAGTCGCTTCATTGATTGTATGGTTCTGACGGTGTACATCAATTCAGTTCCCTCACTCTGTCGAGCTCAGTGACTCAGTAACTCCTCCAGTCTTGTTGCCCGCAAAAGATGTCGGTAACGCTTGCTCGGCAAATATCATCTTTTATGAAACTGCAAACTATGCAGAGGCATTCTTTCCCCTGCGTACATTCGGAAATGACTGCTCAATTCAATCCTCCACCATTTGTGGGACGCTGCTGTGCGCAAATGGCTGCCACGTTCCTCCCACAAAATATACGCTCTAAGGAATATTCTGTCAAGCGCTTTGAAACATCCTGAAGACATGACAAGTCGCCGTATGAAATGGAAGGGTTACTATTATTATTATTGATGGAGATTTCAGAGGCAAAGCGTGGACCGGTTGACCCGAGGGTTGGCGTAGTCTCTGAAGCAGGAGAATCTCATCAGCACAGCAGGAACTCTGCATGTGAATGTACCTGCTGATTTCAGCTGGAAATCAAAAACTCAGCGTGCGCATCAAACAAGTAATTTAATAGCTTCAGGCACGTGGACTGAGCCGGGTCATTCATTAGCAGAAATCCTGAGGATCAAATGGCCCTTGGTCACGACGGTGTGAAATGTCACTTTCGCAGGGTGGTGCAAAACATAAATGAGGTGAAGCATTTAACAAGAGGTTAAGACATTCATTAGCAATAATCCCTGCATTTAATATAACACCTAATAACATCGAGGACGTCTCAAAGCGCTTTCGCGACGTGCGGTGTCTGTGTGTTTGGTGCCAAAAGCAGCAGACAATTTGCGCACAGGAATGTACCACAATAGCCACAAAGTGAGACCAATTTTATTTGGAGGATTGTATTGGCCAAGGCACTGGTAGGAAACACTCTGCTTTTTGGGGGGAATAGTGCCGTGGGATCTTTAACATCTACATGAACAGATAGAACTTTGGTTCCAACGTTTCATCCAAAAAATTACACGTTACGATTAGAGTGTTTTAATCTTGTTAATAAATGTCTCTTCCTTGCTCTTCTCTTCATTAGCTGAATTCTATAAATGAAATTTTGTGGTTGTCTGGTTCTCTTCGAGAATATTTATTGATTTCAGGCACAGTGAGGTCAGAGTATGCCTTCCCAAACACAGACCTTAAATGAATCCCGAGCCTACGATGTCATGGATAGGAATGAGTTTGAAAGCACAATGCTGCAACACGGATGAGAGTCAAAACACTGCCCCATCAGTTAATATTCAGGCAAAACAGAGATACTCAAGAGTGTCTGCATTGATGAGAGTACAGCTTCATCACAACTGCTACGCAACTGATTTTGTTCAAATTTTCATTTGGGAAGATTTCCTTTGAACACTTTATTTAATAATAATAATTATTATTTGGTCAATCCAACCACGACTGTTTGCGGGACACAGCTGTGCACAATTGGCTTCCGCCTTTCGCCCACAAAATGTACAGTATATTCTGTGAAGCTTTTTTGAGACGTCGCGATGAATCGATGAGGTGCTATATTAAATGCAAGGAATATTATTAGGATTATTCTTTTTTCAATGTAGCCCAGTATGATATTGTTGTCACCTCACACTGTCTGGACAGGTTGAGTAATTTGACACCTTCCAGCTTTCTCTCTTTGGACAGGCAATTTCTATCTCATTCATATATATCCCCAATGTAACCTCGTATTTTTCTTACCTTTGCTTTGCAATCTTCCAGGTGACTTACACCATGAGCCTCCATCCATCACCAGACCGCTTTCATAATAAAACAATGGGTCAAAGTGAGGCACTCTGGATTGCACGATTGCCCTGTCCACTTGCTGCTGATAAATAATAATAATCCTTGCATTTGATGTAGCGTTTTTCTCGTCTTCTGGACGTCTAGTGTGAACAGATGACATTATGAGCCAACCGATCAAAAAAAGGATTGACTGGCTGCTCCAAGCCATCCCAGCACAAACCCACTCACTTTTAAATTACAGCCACTTTTGAAGTGCAAGCGAAACACAGCGGCACTCTTGGCTTGAAGCCACAAAATATATAAACCCACCTCTCTGCAACAGGCAAATGGAACTGGATCACTTGACAGCATCACCCACACAGCACACATGTCCACAATATGGCATGTGAGATTCTATACACTGGCCTCATAACACCTATAAGCTCTTTGGAGCTCCCGTGGCTTAGTGGTTAGAGCACTTGTCTTGCAACCTGGGGAGACTTGTGCTCGAATCCAGGCAGGTCAGGGCGTAAACCTTGGGCAAGTTTCCTTACTCCACACACACGCCTAATAATAATCCGTCCAAAAAAACCACAATAATAAAATTGGTCATTTCAATCCATGACTGTTTGTGGGGGACACTGCTGTGCGCAATTGGTTGCCACAATTCGCCCACAAATATACAGTCAATTCACTTGACAGTATATTCTGTGAAGCGCTTTGGGACGTCGATAAGATGTGGAAAGCGCTATATCAAATGCAAGGATTATTATTATTATATAAGGGATAGAATGGTATGTCATTCTTTTTGTGTTTGGGAGTGGAGCAGGGACACTGACCCACACAAAAAACATCTCCACCCGTATGTATTTCCAATTCAAACTATTGAATGTTACTGTAATATAAATTTCCCCCACTTGTTTGGTGTGGAGTGAACACAGTTTCCCTGGATGCACACACCCTGCTTAGGTTTTGCAAAAGAATGATAAAATATTTTATGGTCAAAAGAAAACAGCTTTCAGACTGCGTAGCTCATCTAAATTCAGGCAGCAGCAATGCGTCAGCCTGGCTGTGATGAGAGCACTTGGGGTCACAGGGTTGCGGGTTTGGTTTGTCCATTTGGGTGGACTTTACATAACCTATGACCCTCTCCTGGGCAAGAATCCTCCAAACAATACAATTGGTCATTTACGCCTCAGTTGATTATGCAACATTGCTGTGCGTGTTGTCCACACCTCACCCCAAAAGCTGCTGAAAGTCCACCCTTTGTCACCTCTCGGCTGGACTATTGCAACGCCCTCCTCGCCGGTCTCCCCTCCACCACAATCCACAAAATCCAGCTGATTCAAAACTCACCGCATACTCACCCGCACCAAGCTTCGCTCTCCCATTACTCCAGTCCTTGCCAGACTTCACTGGCTCCCTATCCCTGAGAGGATCGACTTCAAGATCCTCACCCTTGTTTTCAAATCCCTCCACTCCTCTGCACCCCCCTACCTCTCTGATCTCCTCTCCCCCCAAACCAGCACCTGTTGACTTCACTCCACCGGGTCTGGCCTCCTCCTTGTCCTCCAAATCCTCCGCTCCACCCTCAGCGGCCGTGCCTTCAGCCACTACGCCCCGAGGCTCTGGAATTCCCTTCCTCACTCCCTTCGCCTCGCCCCCTCTCTTCCCAGTTTCAGGTCACAGCTAAAGACCTTTCTCTTCGACCGTGCCTTTGGTCACCTTTCTACCCCTGCCCCTGGCTCAGTCCCGGGATCCGCTACTGTGAAGCGCTCTGAGACGCCGTCCGGCGTGGAAGGCGCTATATAAATCAAAGTTGTTGTTGTTGTTGCATTAACAATAATCACTTTCAAATATTGTGACATTATAGATGCTATATTAATGCAAGCATCAATATTATTATACAAATGTGCAAGGCATATACACATTTTATTAACGGTTTACAACATCAGGCTATTTCTTGGTACAGTATTATTAATAATAATACCCACCAACAGCTTGACATAGTAAACAGGAATAGTCACACTAGCGTGATTATTTGGGAATGATTAGGGTCAACAAATGGGCCAAAGGGTCTTCTCAACTGAAACTCTCCTGTTAATCTCATATGCGTAAAGTCACAGATTTTCCTGTGCTGATAAAAGCTCCAAATAGTGCACACTGCCACTCAGTGATCATCTGCTGAATTACAAATGAAGTGAACCTCTTTTTAAGCACAAAAAAACAACATTCAAACAACTTCCACATTGGGAGGACTAGGACGACAACAACAACTTGCATTTAGAGGGTGCCCCTTGTGCAGGGTAGCCTTACAGAGCAGTTATATACTTATAATAACCTTTGCATATTATCGATTCAATTCAAGATCCTGGTCCTCATATTCAAAGACCTCCATGGCCTTGCTCTACCCTACCTCTGCAACCTCCTCACCCCCTACCAACCTGCCCGCCCTCTCAGCTCAGCCGGCTCCATGTCCCCCGAACCACCCGCCCCGCCATTGGCACCTTCAGCCATTCTGCCTCCAACATCTGGAATTCCATCCCTCAGTCCCTCCATCTTAGAATCATAGAATCATAGAATCATAGAATTTTACGGCACAAAAGGAGGCCATTCGGCCCATCTAGTCTGTGCCGGCTCTTTGAAAAGAGCGATTCAATCCCACTGCCCTGCCCGCTCCCCATAGCCTAATAGACCCGTTCTCCCTAAATAAAGATCTAATTCCCTTTTAAAAGTTGTTATCGAATCAGCCTCCACCACCTTTTCAGGCAATGCATTCCAGATTCGAACAACTCGCTGAGTGAACAAATTTCTCCTCAGCTCCCCTCTACTTCGCCTTGAAACTATTTTAAATCTGTGACCACGAGTCACAGATTCACCCACGAGTGGAAATAGTTTTTCTCTATTTGCCCTGTCGAAACCCCTCATGATCTTATAAACCTCTATTAGGTCTCCCCTCAATCTTCTCTGCTCCAGAGAGAATAACCCTAGCCTATCTAGCCTCTCCTCATAGCTGAAGTCCCTCAATCCTGGCACCATCCTAGTAAATCTTCGTTGTACCCTTTCCAATGCCTTCACATCCTTTCTGTAGTGTGGTGACCAGAATTGAACACAGTATTCCAGCTGAGGCCTCACCAAAGTCCTATAGAGGTTAGTCAGCACTTCCTGACTTTTGTACTCTATACCCCTATTTATAAAGCCTAGTAGCCCATATGCCTTCTTAACAGCCTTGTCTACCTGTCCTGCCACCTTCAACGAGTCACTAACACAAATCCCCAGGTCTCTCTGTTCCTTTACACCATTTAAAATTGTACTATCTAGCCTATATTGCCTCCCTTCATTTCTTCTTCCAAAATGCATCACCTCACACTTCTCTGCATTAAACTTCATCTGCCATGTGTCTGCCCACTTTACCAATTTGTCTATATCCTCTTGCAGATGGCTACTATCCTCCTCACTGTTTACTATTCTCCCTAACTTAGTGTCATCTGCAAACTTGGAAACTGTACTCCGTACACCCAAGTCCAGATCATTGATGTAGATTACAAACAGCAATGGTCCCAAAACTGATCCCTGTGGCACACCACTGCTCACTTCCCTCCAATCTGAAAAGCAGCCGCTCACTACAACTCTCTGCTTTCTGTCTCGCAGCCAGTTGTGGATCCATCTTGCCCCTCCCTGGCCTCCTTCAAGTCCTACCTCAAGACCTTCCTTTTCGACAGTCCCATCAGTCACCCCAAATCCTCACCTTACCCTCTACCCTCCCCATCCCCAGCTCGTGTCTGAAACGTTGACTGTCCAGCGCCTTGGGATGTCCTCCTGACGTGAAAGGCGCTATGCAAGTGTAATTTTGTTGTTGTTGTTATACCAAACCTCATTACTTTGCCAAAACATCCCTAGCACTTAGCAACATAATGCTGGGTAAGGAATGGAACATGATGGGCAGAATGAGGCACAGCTGCGACATCCCAATCACCCACAAAATATACGGTCACTCCAAATTATAATAGATTCTGTGAAACACTTTGAGATGACTTAACGACGCGATAAGAATCTATATCGTATGCAAGGATTATTATTAAGTGAAATCCAGTATGTTAGTGATTAGCATATTCACCTCGCTAATCAGAGGCCCTGGGTTCGATTCCCGGGCAGGGAGAATCCTTAGGGAAATTTACTTACTCCATACACCACTGTTTACCTAGCAGTTGGTAGGTACCCAGTTGTTAGTCAATTAGCGATTTGCTTTTCTGGAGGTAATAATCGCTTCAAAAAAATATATATTCGGTCACCCAATCCACGACTGTTCGTGAGACATGACTGTGAGCAATTGGCTGCCGAGTTTCACCCAGAATATATAGTCAATTAAGTTTACAGCATATTCTGGGACAAGCACTTTAATGACATGATAAGGCGCTATACTAAAAGCCAGGATTATTATCATTCATTATTATTAGCAAATAGCTTGCAACCACTCAGTGCCCAGGCTTACAAGGAAAAATAAGTCACTTGGGGGCGCTCCATGCACATAGAACCGTATCACAGATCTTTGGGACAGGAGAAAACAACAGCATCTATATCACAATATTGTAAAGTGATTATTGTTAATGCAGTACCTTGTATGCAAACACAGCAGCTGATTCACGCACGGCAATGTTTCATAACCAATTGCATTGTTTGGAGGATTCTTGCCCAGGTGGAGGGTCATAGATTATTTAAAGTCCACCTGATGACAGATTTAACAACTTTTGAGAACCTTGTGGGGAATGTGGATGAGACGTTAAACCGAGGTTCTGTTTGCCTGTCCGAGCATCAGAACACCAAACGAGAAGGGATTTCATCCCGGTGTCCAGGCTAATAATCCTCCAGATAAAAGGAGGAACTCACTTCAAGACTATTTGCACTTTGCCATGGGAAGTCCTCCCGACGTGAAAGGCGCTCTATAAATGTAATTATGTTGCTGTTGTTTGTGAGACATTGTTCTGCGCAAATTGGCTCCAACATTCAAAATACAGTCACCGAACGTTACAGTAAATATCCTTTGAAGTGTTTTGAGACATCCTCCCAATCTGAAAGCTGCCGTATCAAATGCAATGATAATCAGTCCTGTAGCGGTTAGAACACTTACCTCGCAAGCGAGAGGACCCGGGTTCGATTCCTGGACAGGGCAAAACCTTGGGCAAGTTTCCTTACTCCACACACTTCTGTTTACCCTCAATAAGTAGGAAAGTGGTCGTTAATTGATTGTCGAATTGCTTTCCGGGGGCAATAATCCCTTTAGAAAATAATAATTTGGACATTTAATCCACGTTTGTTTGTGGGACAATGCTAAGCACAATTGGCTATCGCATTTCACCCACAAAATATACTGTCAATTCACATTACAATATATTCTGTACTTTGAGACATCTCAATCATGTGATAAGGCTCTATATCAAATACATGGATTATTATTATTTAAGATAGGATGGTGTTGTGGTTACATTGTTGTTTCACCATTGAGATCAGAAGTTAAATTACAGGGTTGGCAGTTAATGGTTGCCAAGTGAAATGATATCCATATGGAACTGTATCTAATCTTTGCAATGATTGATTTCCAAGCAGTGTTTCATACACATCAAGGAGTTCAATCACCTCTCAAACAATCAGATAGATTTTGGCACTTAAACGTCTTTCTTGAATGCAAAGTATGACCAATAAATCCCACAAGTGTAGGGTGGTTCCTATGTACTGGTTATTGATTCCCAATCACAAAGTTTGATCAGGAAAGGCCAAAGGTTTAAAGCATCCTTTTACTGCTTGAAGAAGTGGCAGCTTAGTTATATAGGAGGGCAACACTGTTCAAAGCCATTGAATAACACTCGGATTTCTTATTGAAGGCTCTAAATGGGAGCTTTTCTTCAGGGAAGAAAAAAAATCATTTTGAAAGTCAAATTCCAGTTTGGAAGCTAAGCTGGCCAGGCCCTGTACCCCTCAGGAATTTTGCCCTGGGAGTTCCTTTCTTGTGGCTGATAAGAGCTTTGCTCTGCCAGCACTTTAGAAGTATAATTAGCAGTTATCGCTGTTGGCTTCTTAGACACTGGACCCAAATTCATGTCATCACCTGTAATCCTGGCAATGAATGAAACATCATAAAGTAAGATTCACAAAAAGCGTGGGAGTGGAACAGAATGACACATTTCATACAAAGAAATTTACTACGGAATACTGCAAGTTAAATCCATTAGTCCTGTAATTCAGTAGTTAGAGCACTCGCCTTGCAAGTGAGAGACCTGATTCAATTCCCAGCACAGCAAAATGCTAATTTTATTTAGCAGTAAGCAGGAACTAGGTTGTCAGTGGAGTGACGGATTGCTAATACCTTCAAAAACAAATTAAACGACAACTTTTATAAGACACTTTGCTTCAAGCGCTGGGATTGGCTGCTGTGTTTTGCCTACAAAATACAGTATACAGTCCATTTACTTTACTCTGTGAAGTGCTTTGAGACGTTGCAAAGACATGATAAAGCACAGTATCAAATGCAAACAGTACTATTATTAATAGAAGGTGAAGAATGACATGAATGCAGGTTTATAAATATGTATAAAATATAAAGTCTGAAATGTATAAAATCTCACCTCATTAAAGATCTATCGCAAAATCCACCTCTTTGAAAGCACTTTAAGGTCATCTTTCCACTGGACACCACCCTCAGCTCCCACGTCTTGCTCAAGTGCCAACCCACAATTATGAAGGGCCACAGACCAGCTTCCAGATATGAAAAGCGCTGTTTAAATGTTAATATGTGTTGCAATTTGGATCGTGTTGAGGAGTTCATGTGATTGCAATCTATAAATATTATTTTTCCTGACAATATTTTCTCTCTCTTTTCCAGAGATTACAAGATCGGTGTGGATGAAGAGGATCTTTTGATCACTTTTAATCTCATTCCTTCCAGAAAATCCATCCAAAGGCAATGACGCAGATCAGTTTTGATCACAGGAACCAGCTTCCCTTGGTTCCCAATGCCCAGTCTCAAACTCCATGATTCTATTGAGTACCAACAAGAATGTGCTTAACACTAGAACTGCAAGAATTACTGAAAGGAACAGCAACATTCAGTTAAAAGCCAGGAAATGCATCATGAGACCTGTACTCCAGGTCAAGGTCTAAATTGTCTTTTGTCCTCCAAATGCTCCAGGATTCATTCAATGACATTTGAAATTCACCACAAGTGTTCTAACAAACAATTCGTTTAACACATTTCCTTGGAGTTGCAATGTGAAACAAACTCTTTGAAGTTCTGCTTTTAAAGGTAACGCCATCGTCATTCAGGTGACGTGGAAGATTTTAATTATGCATGGGCAGAGCGTGTTGAAATTACACTGGAGTTCACTTGCTGATAAATAGTCACATATTCGTATGTGGCTATCTATCCCGCTCGCAAGAACTTCAAGGGAACATGCTAACTTTGAGTTAAAGTGAATACAACAACAACTTGCATTTATACAGCGGCCTTCATGAGGGGTAGCATCCCTGAGCGCTTGGCAGTGGCGGAGTCTGACCTTGAGCCAAAGAGGGAGGGAGGAGCGAGGTGACGTCAAATACAATTAAAAAAAATACATTTTATAACAATATAACACAAAGCCTTGAGACATCCTCCCAAATGTCAAAGGCACTATACAAATGTAATTTTGTTGTCGACGTCGTTGTTGCCAAACAAGCACCAATAACAGATGAAGATCTTGCCCAAACTGTAAAGAACAGAAAGATGCCTTATTTACTTCCTGGACAAACAATAGCGTCTGTTTGATGCACCATCAAACCTATGACTCTAGAACTATTTGTCCGACCTTCCATTCACTTGGGTAATAAACCTGTACTTATTCTTAGTTATTGACTTGGTCACTCCAATTAATTTAGTTAATTCGCTGCGTTATTTTCCAGGGACTTCAATTATTACTAAAGGTTCCAAGTTAGAGAGAACTGGTCTTTAGAATGGTATGGGCTTTCTCTGTTCATCCAGGCCAAGTAAAGCCTACCTTTTTTATGTATAATAAATACATCCTATGATGTACTCAGAACACACAATAAAAATAATAATCCTTGCTTTAGTCAGGACAGGACCCGAGCAAAGGAAAGGGGCAGGGCAGTGGGTAGGGGCAGGAGAAAGTTAGGAGGGGAGGGAGAGAGTTGAGAGGGTAGCAGAAGCCACGGTCAAAGAGAAGAGTCTTGAGGCCGGCCTTGAAAGAGGAGAGGGAGGGAGCGAGGTGAAGGGACTGTGGATGGAGTTCCAGAGTGTGGGAGCAGAGAGGCTGAAAGCCAATGGTAGGGCGGATTGGGCGAGGGACACAGAGAAGTCCGGAGCCCGCTGAACGGACAGGGCGGGGAGGTTCATAGGGGGACAGCAGTTCGGAGAGATTGGGGGGGGGGGGGGGGGGGGGGGCAAGGCTGTGAATGCCCTTGAAGGCGAGGACAAGGATCTTGAATTCGATCCTTTGGGGGATGGGGAGCCAATGGAGCTGGGCAAGGGTGGGAGTGATGTGGTTGCGGAGCTTGGTGTTGGTGAGGACACGAGCTGCAGAGTTCTAGATGATCTACAGCATATGAAGGGAAGAACCAGGAAGGTGGATGAGGAGGGAATTTCCATAATTGAGCCTTGATGCGATGAATGCGTAGACGAGGGTTTTGGCAGCCTGAGGGGTGAGGCAGTGGGGGAGTATAAATGTGCGGGAGACATACTTAATAAAGGTGTGCACATAAGATTAATCAATGAGGTGTAACAAGGTCTCGTAGCAGTCTGAGAATTTGTACCTGATAAGCAGGAAGGATTTCATATCAGCAGAAGAGAAACTGCTGTCACTCATCCTCCCCAACCCCCAGTTCTCTGATAGCAGCAAGCACAATACTGTCATTGTGTTTGGATAAAGTTAATGTCTGAAATGTTGAAGGGGGTGATGTAAGTTTTGAATGTTAATTCAGTAGGGCAGCAAAACTCAGGAGATTGAACAATGTGATAGCCTCCTCTCCTGTTGGCACTTAACATAACCACTGCGGTCCCTGCTCCGCTGAAGATTAGTTAAAGCAGTACTGAGGGTTACTTCTTTATTTTTGATCTTGATCTTTTCAGTAGTCGGGATCAGGCAAGTGCGAGAATGCAACCAGCCAGAACATCAATAGATCCTACTCTGTGTTTTAAAAAATCGACACCAACGGGGCCTCGAGGGTCAAATAGAATACAATAAAATAGTTACAATTGTATATACAAAATGCAATACTATTTAGATTCATATTCAGTGGTGCCTTTCGGGTTGAGGACACATCCCAAAGTGTTGCATAGTGGCAAATGGGCACCAAAGCTGGTGGCATGAATCAGGCCATTGTCCTCAGAGTGAAGGGATTGGCCAGACTGTTGCAAGGGTTGGGTGGGGAGAGAAAGTGAAAGGGGGGTGGGGGTGGCGGAGGCGGGTTTCCTATACATTAATTATTAATTCCTAATCATAAAGTTTAATCTGGCCAAAGGTTTAAAGCCTCCTGCAGCTGCTTCGAGACGCCGTTTAGGTATACAGGTGGGCAACTGTTCAAAGTCATTGAATAACACTCAGGCTTTTTATTGAAAATTGACATTTTTCTTCAGAGAGTGGCCGAAGAACATTTCGAATGCTCTGAGAATTCCTGAATGTTAAGCATGTCTAGTGTTAAGCACATTCTTGTTTCTACTAGACAGAATCATAGAAATTGAGGCTGAGGTTTAGATACAAAAGAAGATGGTTTCTGTGAAGGAAACGCCAGTGTCACACAAACATTCGTGATGTGAGTGACCAAATTAACATTATTATTTTTAAGAGATTATTATTGCTGGAAAAGTTATCCACCAATTGACTAAAAACCAGATTCATACTTACTGCTAGGTAAATAGAGGCCTTTGAGTAAGGAAATTTTTCACCCTGCTGGTAATGGAACCCGGGCCAATTTGCTTAGTTCATCTAACCTCAAAACAACTAGCCCAGACATTACACGTTGCAAAACAGAAGCCAAAAGCCATTGTATATATTGTTTAAAGATGTAATCAAGTTATGAATTAACCAAGAAATGAAAATTACATCATTGATAACACCAATAAAGGTTGACTGAGTACCATTAGATTACAGATTAGATTACGTAGATTACAGCCTCGAATTTGCTTCCTGATATTTGTCAGAAGAAATTGAAAACGCAAGTTGGACAAACGCATGAGGAAGGGAGTTAGAGGGTGCACAGAAAGTGCAAAGTATTGAGATTATGAGGGATAATGATAATCCTTCAATTTCTTATGTCACCTTATCACGCAATTGAAATATCTCAAAGTGCTTCAAAGTACTGTATTTTAATGAAAAGTGCAACGACTGTCTAAATAATAGAATAATCCTTCCATTTGATATAGCACTTTTCACATCTTATCGACGTCTCAACGCGCTTCACCTAATATACTGTGAATGAAATTGACTGTATATTTGTGGGCGAAACACAGCAGCCAAATGCGGACAGCGATGACCCACAAACAATCGTGGATTGAAATGACCAATTTTTAGAATTGTGATTTTTTTGGAGGGATTATTATTCGGCATGTGGAGTAAGGAAACTTGCCCAAAGTTTCACTCTGATCGGCCTGGATTCGAACACACGTCTCACGCTTGTAAGGCGAGTGCTCTAACCACTGAGCCACAGGAGTTCCATGAGCCACAGTCTATTGTTGTTGGCAAACATGGCAGCCAATTTGTGTAGAGCAAAGTATCACAAACAGCTATAAAGAGTATGAGCAAGTGTTGTCTGGAGCATTTGTTGACTAGGACACTGAGAGAAGCCCATTTTGAAATAAGCTAGTCAGGAACCTAGGTGTCACTGTCTTTTCTCCCCCACATCCAAGCCATGACCCACTCTGCCTTGCCTCACCTCCGCAACATCGCCTGACTCAGCCGTGACCTTACCCCTCAGGCCACTGAAACTCTCATTCACACCATCACTTCCAGGCTCGACTTCGCCAATAGTCTGTTTGTTGGCTTTCCCAACTCCTCCCTCCGTAGGCTTCAGATCATCCAGAACTCTGCCGCCGGTGTCCTCTACAGCTCCAAGCTCCATGACCCCATCTCCCCCATTCCCGCCCGACTCCATTGGCTCCCCCATCACCCAGAGGATTCAAGATCCTAGTCCTCACCTTCAAATTCCTCCATGAACTTGCCCCACCCTATGTTTGCGACCTCCTAAATCCCCTACCAACCTGCCCGTTCCCTTCATTCAGGGGGCTTAGTGACCCCGACCCACCCGACCCACCATCGGCGGGTGAGCCTTCAGCCTCTCTGCCCCTAACCTCCATCCCGCATTCGCTCCCCCTCGCCCCCTCCCAAGCCTCGCCTCAAGATCCTCCTCTTTGATGGTCCCATTGGCCACCCCAAATCCCCCTTGTTTCCCTCCAGCCTCCCCAATTCAGCTTGGGTCTGAAACATTGACTGTCCAGTACCTTGGGATGTCCTCCCGACGTGAAAGGCGCTATACAAATGTAATTTTGTTGTTGTTGTAGTATGGGGGGGGGATCTTTAACCCCCACCTGTACAGGCAGATGGGACTTCACTTCAACGTCCCATCTGAAGCACCGTGTTTTGGTCAGTTTTTGTACCAGCCTGGCTGCGTCTAAATGCAACAAAACGAGAAACATCTGCTGATGGCCTCACAGTTTCCTCTAACTGGGTTTGAGGAAACTGCCTGTTTGGTCTGTTATCACAACAGATTTCTCCACGCAACCCATTTCACAATTGAAAAATCCCGAATAAGTCAGCGGAATGCATTCTTGCGTGCTCGGAAACTTAGTGTGTGTCCATCAGCTGATAACTTATACCTCTTAATTTCAGCGTCTCTCTCTCTCTCTCACGACTTGATAAGTTATAAGTTAAAAATAGCACTCATTAAAGACATACAGTAAGAAGTAGGAAAGCTGGTTTGAGGGCTTTCCCGCATTGTATTTTGTGGGTAATTAAAACCCTCCTTACAATGCATTAGTATTGTATTAACATGGCATCGGGGAAGGAAGCTGTTTCCAGCTCTTCCTTGTTCCTTTACGGAAAGAATACAATGTACAGAATAAATTGGTACAGTTAAAAAAAAGTGTTTTTGTCAATTTATTTAGATCTATTTGACATTAGTACAACAACAACTTGTTTTTATATAGAGCCCTTCACGCCAAATGGTAGCCAGTCCACAAACAGTCATGGATTGAGTGAACAAATAATTATTTTTAAATGTTTTAAGGTATTCTATACAGAAAAGCAATCCACCGATAGACCAATCACCAGGTTAAGGAAAGTTGCCTAAACTTTCGCCCCGGCCGGGATTCGAACCCACATCGTCTCAGCCACAGCTAAAGAAAGCCATGTGAAGCTTGGCTAGGGAATGTGTCCCGCTGGCTGGCAAATATGTCGGCAGGCACTTAAAGAAAATGGTGCGGCGGCTGGAAAGGGATCGCGCCTTTAAGTGGAGTTAAAGCTATGTGAAGCTTGTCTAGATCACGTGACTGTGTGTGCGTCTGGTCGGGCTGGCCGCGAATTGTGTCGGCGGACGTTTAAAGGGAATGGTGCGGCTGGAAGGGGAGAGCGCCTTTAAGTGGAGTGACCGTTGCTGAGGCTGACAGCAGCCTCTCCCTCCCGCCGGGTTCAGGCCTCGACACCGGGGGGGGAGGGATTCAGGTACACTCTAGCCCGGGGCTTTTGTTTGTAGGGAAGGCCTCTGCGACGGCTTGTGTTATCGTGACCGGTTGTCATTTTTTTTCTTTATTCGCCCAGGGCTGGGGGGGGAACTGTCTCTAAAGGAGAGTTTGGGGCCCGGAGTCCAATATTAACCCCAATATTAGACTCCCGCCAGCAACAACAACAACAACAACTAATAATACCACACAGCCCAGAGAGGCCGGGTTAGGGTTAGGGCATCTTGGAACTGTGTAAGGAAATGGTCTTGGAAGGAGAGAGAGAGAGAGGATGAGAGACCTGACCCAGAGCTACTCTAGCCACTGTGAGGCACAGGATTCCACAGGGATTATTGATTAATAATCTGGCCATGTTGATCACTTTAGCCTCCCCTCCCCCCCCAAAAAAAATTCTCCTTCCACCCCGACCTTCCATCCCAACATCAACCCACTGTTCAACCCTCTAGTTCTGAATCAAACAGAGGGTACGTGAAGCGCTCTGAGGCGCTGTCCGGTGTGGAGGGCGTGATATAAATCAAAGTTGTTGTAAATGTACAGTCAATTTTCCGACTTTCCTTCCCCCCCCCAACCACAACCCCTCCCCTGGGTTCAGGCCTCGACACCGGGTGTGGGGGTTCAGGTACACTATAGTCTGGTCTGGTCCCTACCTCTTCTCCCCCCTTTCTTCCCTCTTGTCTTCTCCCTCCCCCCCCCCCCGCTGTTCTAGTCTCAACCTTGGGATGTTGTTGTATTCTGTGAAGCGCTTTGAGACATCAATAAGACGTGGAGAGCGCTTTATAAATGTAAGGATTATTATTATAAAGTCCTGGATCTTTGTTAGTTTGGAACTTTTTTTTTTAAAAAAGCTTATGATTTAAATTTTGTTCGGTGGTGGGTATGGGGCAAGGTCATGGACGGCTTTGAAGGTGAGGGCCAGGATCTTGAATTGAGGTTTCTTTATGTCACTTCGCCATATGTCACGTGTTGTAAATAATAATAATTCTTCGATGGAGGGATGTGACAAAGCACTTTGCAAGATTTTTCTGTGGAGTGGAATGACTGTTGGATTCACACCCACTCTTCTCTGTTTTCAGCAGACTTCCTCAAATCCACTCCTATTTTTGTTTCTCCGCCCGCCCACCCCTGTGTACAACTGGTGTGCATTTTATATCGCGCGGTTCTGTTATTCTAAATTTACTGATTCCGCAGACCCACTCAGCTGGTGACTAAGTTGCCAATTAATTTTGCTTACGCAGACGTTGATACACCAAAAGCCTTGACGTTACCTAAACCTAAAATAATAATCCTTGCATTTGATATAGCGCTTTTCACATCTTATCGAACATCTCAAAGCACTTCGCAGAATATACTGTAAAGTGAATTGACTGTATATTTGTGGGCAGAATGTGGCAGCCAATTGCGCACAGTAGTGTCCCCCACAAACAGTCGTGGATTGAAATGACCAATTTTTATTGTTGTGGATTTTTTGGATGGATTATTATTATTATTAGGCGTGTGGAGTATGGAAACTTGCCCAAGGTTTCGCCCTGACCTGCCTGGATTCGAACTCAGGTCTCACGCTTGTAAGGCACGTGCTCTAACCACTGAGCTACGGGAGCTAAATGGTGACATTGCTTGGCTTAATGTTTAAATCGTATCCTTGCAGGTTTAATAACGGGCTCTTTCAGGACATACTCGGGTGTGAAATGCCCCCTTTGCCTGGCGCAGAGTTGGTGCAGACACCTCTTCAGTTATATCGCTATCTCCTTCGGTGCTGCAAGCAACTTCCTGCAACAAATATGCAACAACATTACAAGCATGCCATAAGGCAGGTGTGTGTACATCCTTTTGAAGTTAATACGGGAAGTTAGTTGTGCAACTTTGTTGTTTGAACTAACACACTTCACTGTGAGCTCACACAATAAACCTGTTTTTCCCTTGTCTGGGAAGACACCAGGAATGAGCAATGTTTTGGTTGATGACTCTTGTCTCTCGATTGAGAGGGTATGGGTTCAGTGTCATCAATCTGTGCAGATTTTGAAAGTAAATTGTGTGGGAGCAGTGTTTCCACAGATCAGAATACTGTAATACATAATAATAATTAGTCTCTCAATACCTAGCTCTTTGTGGGACACTATTATGTGCAATTGGCTGCTGGGTTTCGCCCACAAAATACACAGTCAATTCACTTTATAGTATATGCTTTGAAGCATATACACATCTCAATCTCAAAGGTGCTAAAGTAAAAGGTGCTACACAAATGTAATTTTGGTTAAACTGTTTCAACCCTTGACCAGTTATGAACATAATATTGGTCCTGAAGATTATTACCAAAGCAATACCTTAACAACAATAATAATGATATAATAATCCTTGCATTTGATGCAGTG
The DNA here is from genome assembly GCA_035084275.1 of Hydrolagus colliei. NCBI lineage: Eukaryota > Metazoa > Chordata > Chondrichthyes > Chimaeriformes > Chimaeridae > Hydrolagus > Hydrolagus colliei. The sequence goes on along the minus strand of CM068764.1, from coordinate 4,257,383 downwards.
CTTCTCATGTCGAGAAGAAAATCTCAAAGTGCATCACAGGATTTCCTGAAGTTGCACCTTTGAAGCAGATGATTAATTTTATCTGGAGTATTTAAGAGAAAACTTCCCTCCTTTTTCATATCAGGTGATATATACCGTCTACCTGAACAGGCAGACGGGATCTCAGTTTAACATCTTAATCCAACAATGCAGCCCAGCATTGCACTGGAGTGTCATAGACTGCGAACTCAAAATCCCTACGTGGGACTCCAACCCTCCAACAGAAAGGCAAGAGTGCTGCCAACTGAGCCAGGATATTAATAATAATCCTTGCGTTTGATATAGCGCTTTTCGCGTCTTCTAGACGTCTCCAAGCGCTTCACACAATATACTGTAAAGTGAATTGACCGTATATTTGTGGGAGAAATGCGGAAGCCAATTGTGTGCACAGCAGTGTCCCACAAATAGTCATGGATTGAAACGACCAATTTATTATAAGTGTGTTTTGGGTGGATTATTATTAGGTGTGTGGAGTAAGAAAACTTGCCCAAGCTTTTGCCCTGCCTAATTCAAAACACAGGTCTCACACTTGTAAGGTGAGTGCTCTAACCAGTGAGATACAATACTCCACATACAAAAAGTTAAGCCATGCCTTGGTGACATTGCTCTTAAGATATCCAATGTTAATGATAAACTCCTTAACCAAAGGTTGGCCTAGTTTTGACTAGTATTCATATTTTCCTGCACCAAATTTCAAGCCTACTAAAAAGACTGTCCACCCGACTGTCTTCCTGAGAAGATCAAAAGCAAAATAAAGCTGGAGATGCAGACCAAGTGAATTGGAATCCGAAAGCGGATAGATCAGCATTTCAGTTGAGACTCCTCATCTAATTTAGCTATAGGGAAGTGCTGGAGCAATACATTTTTTACGATAATAAGTCTCTCAGAAGTTCCTCATTTGAGTATACTCCCTCGCTCCCACCCTCCCTCGCTAATCCCTCATGTGTTTCCTGTTATGGGGGTTGGAATGGTTTCAGTGGCTTTAGCTGGGACTTGGAACCAGCTCATAGGGGAGGGAACTAGGGACTGCCCTTTACCTCCCCTACTGTATACAAGTTGATGTGATGATCATCACAAGTTGGGAAGAGGTTTTAAACTCGCTCACCAAAATGAGTCTGTGTGATTGCCACCAAATCAGACCCAATTTTCTTACTATGAGGAAGCAGGGATCAGGTAGCAATGTAATGTCTTCAGGCAAAATATATTCCTTTCCAAAAGGGGATTTTTTGAGCAAAAATGTACTTAGTCCCTATCTCCTCCCCCATCCCAATAAACTGGTTTGCTCACTTTAAAAGGGCTCATTCCTTAGGAATTTTCAATTGAATCATGTTAATGGACAACACAGGGAATTGGTGCTCACAATAGGATCTTGTCACTTGAGTCATGGTAGAACTTGAAAAACAGGAATAAGAACGCGAAACACAAAAGAACATTTGTAATTCCAGTAGACATTGCTTATAAAAAGTTAAAGGGAGTAAATCAAGGGTGCTATATCCTTATCACTGTCATTGGAAGAAAGAATAAACATGAGCACCTCAGGTGAGATTAAGCTCAGGTTTGCAACATCAATCAAAACTTACATTTATATAGCGCCTTTCACGTCGAGAGGATGTCCCAAGGCGCTGAACAGTTAGGTGGGGACAAGAGCAGGTGGGGGTGCGGGTGGGGGTGGGCTTAGGGCAGGACAAAGAAGAGTAGGAAAATTGACTGTATATTTGTGAGCGAAACTCGGCTGCCAAATTGCGCACAGCAGTGTCCCACAAACAATCATGGAAGTGGGATCACCAGTGAGCAAATAGCCTTATTGTCCAGAGTCATGCATGGCCATTTGTGGAGTCCTATAGCTCAGTGGTTAGAGCACTCGCCTTAGAAGTGTGAGACCTGTGTTCAAATCTAGGCAGGATAAAACTATGGGCAAATTTCTTTACTCCACACGCCTAATAATAATCCCTCAAAAAAAAAGTTGGTCATTTCAATCCACGACTGTTTGTTGGGCACAATTGGCTGCAGCGAAACGTCCACAACTGTACAGTCAACTCACTTTGCAGTATATTCTGTGAAGCGCCTTGAGACACCTAGACGATGTGAAAAGCACTATATCAATTGCAAGGTTGATGATTATTATTATTGAACAAGCTACTGAATAGCTGTGGAACTACTAAAGTAAATGATCAGTGACCAATGTAAATATATTGAAATACTGCCTTTCATGTTGGGAGAACATTCCAAGACACTTGGGACCCAAGGTGGGGGCAGAAACCAAGGGGGTGAGAAGGGAAAAGATGACTGAAGGCACAAACAAGTAGGACTCAAGAAGGACATTGAGAGTTGGATTTCATATTGCATATGATATCACATCCACCTCAAACATTTCCAAAAGAACAAGGGATTAATGGCCAATAATAATAATAATAATCCTTACGTTTGATATAGCACCTTATTATGTCTTTAAGACGCCTCAAAGCGCTTCACAGAGTATACTGTAAAGTGAATTAACTTTCTTTGAGGGTGAAACGCAGAAGCCAATTGCTCTCAGCGGTGTCCAGCAAACAGTCGTGACTGAGTGATTGAGTGATCAACAATCAGAAGTCTTGGATTGTGTTGTTTTGTGATTTTAAACCTTGCATCGTTATTGAATGAAAGATGGTCTTTTCACACTGCAGAATTTTACGGTCCATGCCGATGAAGATAACCCAGAGCGAATTCGACAGATTATCAAAAGGGCAATTGAAGATGCTGACTGGATCCTGAATAAAGTAAGCATGGGGAGTTTTAATTTCGGCAACGGCAAGTTTCTGTTGACATTGGGGTACCAATTTATTACTGTTACAGATACAATTGGTCACTCACTTTATGGGACGTTGCTATATTCAGTTTTCACCTACAAAATACACAGTCAGTAAACATCAATGCTACTAATAATAACCTTAATAATAATAATTCTTGCATTTGATATAGCATGCCGGGATGCTGTGCTGCATGTCGGATCCTATATAAACGCAAGTTGTTGTTGCTGTTATCACATCTTTGAGACGTCTCAAAGTGCTTCACGGAATATACTATAAAGTGAATTGACTGTATATTTTGTGGGCGAAATACAGCAGCCACTTCCCCACGGCAGAGTCCCACAAACAGTCCTCACTCCTTGAGCACTCCTCACAAGGATAAAATCTAGCCTGCTCCTTCATGATCAAACCTCAAGTCTCCCAATGCATAGGATACACGGTGACTATCCAAAGCACCACCTTAACGGCTCCCTGAAATCAATGAGATACCTTGGTAGTTCTTGGTCTCACTTGGGTCACCCAAGTAGATAGATGCCACCAGCATTCTGGAATATTGGTGTGTGACTCAGAATAAACTAGTTTACGTTTAGCCCTTTCACATCAGGATGTCCCAATCGAAATCCTGCTGATGAGCCTTGAGAGGGCAACTCCAAGGCAAGTTGTTGGTTCCTTGCATTGATCTGTAAAACTGTCACCATTCTCAGAGCAGCTTTTGAAAACTTTGACATTAATACCATTTGCACCTGCAGTCATATCCATAACAAGGCCTGACAGTTATAGTATTAGATTTACCTTCTATTGTGAAGCTTTGAGATGTACTCCAGATACAAATACAAATGCAAAGGTTATTACATTTCCCTTCTTTAGTATTATCATTTGATTTTTACTAATGGTAAAACATAAATCAAATCCCACCAAAGAAAGAGAATCATTAGGTAAACAGAAATGGGGACAGGGGCAAAGCAAAGGAGGATTGAAGACCTTTTGGGCAGCTGAGAAGTGGGTGAGGGAGAACGCTTGTTCCTTACGTTTCATGGCGGTTGATGACCTACACCATTTTTTTAACACAGTAGTTCCTTATCTCTTTGCAATGCCTCAAAGCTCTTAACAGCAATTATTAACAAGGACAATGCCTGTTTGTCAACGAAGGGACAGTTGATTTTGTGCCAGCGAATTGTCAAAACATCTTAGGACAAGTCTCCAGGCGTTGTTCTTAAAGAGAGACAATAGTCTCTCTTTAAGAACAACGCCGAGTTTTACCAATTAATCAGGACTGCTTTTGTCTAGTTTTTCTCTTAGCCAGTCAGATGTAGAAACCTGATAGAAACCTGATGTTGTGCTTAAGGCAGAGTTTCAGATATGCATGCCGCATGCACATGGAATTCTTGTTGTATCTGGAATGGAAATCACACTCTTTCTGCTCGGGATTCACCCTCCTTACTTCATTTGGAGTTTGGTGAAAGTCAAGACCCCAATGTGTGTGCTGCTGGGGATTAACCATCGTAAACAAAAACTTGCACTTATTTAGGACCCACTCAGGGTAGCATCTCAGAGCACTTAACAGTCACGGAAGTCTCACTCTGAGCCAGGGAGGGTGGTGGGAGGTGGCCGCAAGCACGGTCAAAGAGGATAGTTTTCAGGCTGGACTTGAAAATGGATAGAGGGCGGGAGGCGGAGGGATTGAGGGAGAGGGTTCAAGAGTTTTGGTGTGTAGTAGCTGAAAGCGTGATGTTCGATGGTGGGACAGAGGGCATGAGTGATGGGTGGAGGCACCAGGTAGTGGTTTGGTGAGTGAGGAGATTTGGAGAGGTAGGGAGGTTCCAGGAGTGAGGGTGTTCACACAGCTATACCATGCAGCTTGCCATTGCAAGCTTTACACTGCTAGTCTAGCTAGCAGTGTAAGGAATCGGACTATTGAGGCTAGACTCAATTCTCACCTCGCATTGACAAGGAAACAAGTTTGGGATTCCTTACTTTGAAAATAAATTTAAATAAGATGAATCTGTAAATTACTTTGTGGTGCTTTGGAGAGAGGGCAGGTTAGTTTGAGTTTTCCCAACTCGCGTTTCATCTGAGTCATATAACTGACGGAGAGCAAACACCTAGAGAAAGAAAGAAAGTAGGTTGTGGCATTCACCCAGTTTTTCCTTCTCCCCTGGATGAACAGCCAGATGATTGAAAGGTCTTTGAGTTGCTTTGGTGGGCGGGCCTTTAGCCTCCATCCTACACAGTCCCTCTTTCAAGACATTTCCTCTTCATTTCCTCTTGACAAGGCAACTTTGGTGACCCACTTACCCCTCCCCACCTCTCCTAATCTCAACCACCAGCTTGGGTGCAGATCCCTGACTGTCCAACGCCTTCAGATGTCCTTCTGATGTGAAAGGCACTATACAAATGTAATTTGTTATCGTTGTTACATGGCTTGTTTGATTCTCGACATAGAAAACTGTTGCGCTGACATGGGGAGAAAAACAAAAGATTTGCTTGTTTGGTAGACATTGTTCAACCTTTTCACCTGTTCTGCAGTACAAGAATCTGAAGCAATGAAGTGAGGTCTGAAGTGGCTTAAAGAAGAAGAAATACCAAAAGGACAAATTCTTTGGGCCGGTACTAAAGATACATAAACTGCAGCCCAGCAGTGATGGCAAAAACGTGGCTTACAAGATGACATGTACTACGTATGGGTTGTTTTTATAGGTCAGCGGACACATATGGAAACAATGTCAGCTTTTGTTCAGTTAGTTGTCTTTCAGGCTACACCTGTTGCTGAGACAGCAGAACTGAGAGCATTCAAACATTCATAACAAGACTGTGACATTGATGGACAAGTTAACAATGCAATTAAGTTATTATTCTGGAAGATTTGCAATGTTGCATGTTTCTCGGTCACTCGGGTTTGAATTATCAGCTGCCTGCGCTAACGTACAAATGCGATACAAAATTACATTTTCATAGGTCGGGAGGATGTTCCAAAGGCTTACAATTGATTCTGTACAATACTCCACAGAAAGAATTGCACCCTCAAGCCCTCTTTGTAGTAATTCACTGTTTGGATCCCAATATTTGGAGGATTGTTAGCCAAGACACTGGGCAGATAGGGCCTCGGTCAAAGATCTCATCTGAAGAACCATACTTCAGGTCATGCAACACACCCATTGGAATATCAGTTTTCAACCCAGAACAGCTAGAGCTGATTAAATAACTGTTTCTTTATTTGATACTTGAGGTTAACAGGTATAAGGAGTATAAATGCCAGGCAGGGATTATAAATCTGGCAAATTCGAAAGATCTGGTGAAACAAGATCAATGGCCTAAATGGATTTGTTTTCCTATGTTGTGGAGTGCAGTAGTTTAATGGTGAGAGCACTCACCTCGCAGGAAAAATGATCCAGGTTTGATTCAAGGGCAGGGCGAAATGTTGGCATGTTTCCTTACTCCACCTTGGCATTTCCCTTGCAATATATCACTGGCAGAGAAAGGAACTGGGTTTGTTAGTCAATTGGTGGATCAATTTTCCAGGGCTAATAATCCCTTAAAACATTTTTTTGTATTCAATGCCTTCCTTAACAGAAAATTGCCTTCAAATTTAGGTTTGTAAGAATTTTGCCAGTTTTGAATTGCTACACGACCGCACCAAATTCTGAGATTAAAACAGTCAATGTTTGTTTCAATACAGTTTGTAGGTATCTGTGCTGTACCAGTTTATGACCACTGAACAGTGGCTAAATAAAGACTCCATTTATTTACATCGTTTGTCAGTCTGTGTCATGGCATTCAATGATCGTACTTCAATACATGACACCGCATTGCAGCGTTGGTGAGTGCCAATAAAAGTTTCATCTGTTTCGCAAAGTGATTTGCTAATTTTGTTGGGGGAACAAACCTGTTTTATAATGTGGTTGCAAGAAATACTTCACAACCCTGATTTATAATGTGGTTGGAAGAAACGTGCCCTGCATTCTGAGTGGAAGTTTTCATCTACATCACTGAGAAATGTGGGAGGTGCTTTGCTGAAAATAGAAATGTGATTCTACACTTTTATGGTTGATAGAACTCAAAGTGGAAAAGATACTATCCTACATATTTTGGTCATACACACACTGAAACCAACAACAACAACTTGCATATATATAACGCCCCTCACGCAGGGTAGCGTCCCAGAACACTTGACAGTGCACAACACCGAGCTAGGAGGTGAGGAGGTGGGGAAGGCAGAAAGGTAGGCACAGTCGAATAGGAAGGTCTTCAGGCTCGACCTGGAAGGAAGGAGGCAAGGGGACAAGGTAGAGGAAGAACGTTCCAACAGCAACAATTTGGATTTGGAACCCGGGGCCGAGCCTGTGGGAGGGGGAGAAAGGTGACCAAAAGCGCGGTCGATCAGAAAGGTCTTCAGGCGTGACATGTCCAGAGATTTGGGGCATAGTGGCTGAAAGCGCAGGCATCAATGGTGGAACGGAGGGTATAAGGGACATGCAAAAGCCTGAGGCCAGTCTGGCGGAGGCAGCGGGTTATGGGATGGGGGTTAATCAGGTAGTAGAGTTTAGGAGGTGCCAGGGCATGAAAGGATTTGAAAACAAGTTTTAGGATTTTGAAATTGATTTGTTTGGGGATAGGGAGACAGTGAAGCCTGGCCTAGAACTGCTGTGCTGAAGTTTATTATGGGTGAGTATGCGGGCAGGGGAGTTTTGGATCAGCTAGATCCTGTGCAAGGTGGAGCTGATGAGACTGGCAAAGAGGGCATTTGAGAGGTTGAGTCACTGAGCTAAAGAATATTCAAACCAGTTTGAGTTCTAGGTAAATCACTTATACATGAAAATCCTCAGGTCTGGAAAGGAATGTGCACTCACGATGGAATGATTCAAATGCTTACCTAATTCTGGCAAGTATTAACCCATAGATGGGAAAATAAGCTAGGCAAACTTTGCCTTCAAACAATCCCACTGCCTTCTTCTGCCACATAATTTCCATGAATCATTAATAAAACAATCTGGCAAGCTCTCAGGCAATAGCCTGCCTTAGACATTTATTTCAGAAATGTCACAAAATGAAACAATTTACTGTTGATACTGATGCATGCTCATGCAATAGAATTTCCAAAGAATGATTCAGAGATATGGAGGTTGTCATCGCAGAACAGTGGCAATTTCCATTGATATAACACCCTTCACATTAGAGTGCTTCCCAAAGGTTAGAGTCAGACACAAGCTGGGGAGGGGGTGGATGAGGAGGAAGGTTTTAGTTGACAGGAAGGATTTAAAGCCGTGGTGTGGTGTGGTGTGGCATGATTAAGGGGTAAAGGGAATGATGGATTTTCAGAGAGCAAGGTTGTGTTCGTCCACAAAAATCCTGTGAAGCGTTTTGAGAAATCCTACATCAACTACACTACCCTCGTCCACCCATTCCTTTATCAAAAAATTCTATCAGATTCGTCAGGCAAGATTTGTCTATAGCAAATAGGTTTACATTTGAATCATAAAACATTCCTTCAGAATTTTAGAAGGCAAGAAGCCAGTGGAACCCGCATAATGGGCGTGTGGAATTCCATGTGAAAATGTGAATGGTTTTTTGTATTGTATTATAACAGATGGAGATAATGGAGCGGAATAGGGAAGTGCTTCTGAGAAGTCGTGCTACGAGGCAGATAAGGGTTTCAGCAGCATTTGGAAAGGGCAAAGGCAAAGAAAGGTGGTATTGGTGTGCAACAGGATTGTGAAGGAAGGAGGGAGGGAGGGAGGCGCTAAAGCCAAAGCTTATGCTGAAAGCGCAGTTAACAATAACACATAACAAATGTTGCAACTGTAATTAAGGAATGTGATTGAACACATAAACAAGTCTCCATTCAGGTGGTAGAATCAGTGCTACAATTTCAACACGACAATATGCACTCAGTACCTGCAAAGGCCATATGCACTTTCCAGTATGAAAACTAACAATAAAATCATTTCAGATTCAAATGGTCATAATGAGGGGAAATCTGTAGTTAGCAACTCTTACAATGTAAAATGGATATTCTAAATGACACCTCTATGAGAGATGAATAACTCAAGTGTTATTTGAAAGTGTAAAGTACATTATGCAAGGATGTCAGGTAGATAATGTCCTCTGTATAGCAACGGGATTCGCCCAAAAAGTATTCAGTCAATTCACTGTACAATTTAATCTGTGAAGTGCTTTGAGACGTCTCGAAGACTTGTTAAGGCGCTATATCAAATGCAAGGATTATTATTATTCATTATGTATTCGGATGAGCTGCACAGTGATCTGCTAAGTTTAACTTTATTACTGCACAAGACTTTGATCGCATCAACTAAATGTGGACTGCCAGTGGCAGAAGTCAGCAGAGAGGAAAGCAAATGAGGTTCAGCCTCGGTGTCAGAGGGATGAGCAATGAGGAGTTACTGGATAACCTGAGACTCTTAAACCTTGAAAATAATCTTATACCTTCACCGAGGTATAAAGCGATAGAAAACATCCCAGAAGAATGCTTTTAGATACCACACAACAGAATAAGAGAGCAGAGGGATCATGGTAGTGAGACATACCAGGAAATATTTATTTACACAGAGATTAATCATTAAGGGTGCCCGAGGACAGAACAACAACTTGTTTCAGAACCGGACCGACATTGACGCAAAAGAGCAAGCTGAAATTCTGGAAGGATTAAATCAAATTAGCCAAAGGACTTTGAAGGAGCAAAACAGCACATTCACTAAGCCAGTCGTTTCCAAATTGTGGGGCGTGCCTCCCTTGGGGGGCGCTTACCATTGGCTAGGGAGGGCATGGCCGTTGTTCTTATTACAGGTAAACCCTGTTTAACGTTGCGATGTTCGCTAATACATCGTTCGCCAGCGGGTGGAAAGGGGGCACGACGGCGCTAGGTCCTGGGAGTGAGCCAGGCCGGCAGCGAGAGAGCGAGCCAGGTCAGCAGCGAGTGAGACCATCAGCGAGTGAGTGAGCCAGGCAGTCAGGGAGCGAGTGAGTGAGTGAGTGAGCCAGGCAGGCAGTCACAGAGAAACTTTGCGCTGAAAAGCAAGCTCACACACCACACTAACAAATTCTGAGTGTTCTAAATTTCACAATTTTAATAATTTATTCATTTAACATTTTTAACAATTGAAATGTTTTTTGTTAATACTGTACTTTAAAAAAAGGATCAAAAACAGGTAAAGAAATTATAGAATTTGCTGTTATCATTTGTGAAAATTATTCAATGTGAAGGGATGGGGGGTGCAACAAAAACTTTGCCGAGTTAGTGGGGGTGCCATTATTCAAAATTTGAAAGCCACTGCACTAAGGAATGTATCCAGCGGGATCCAAATACATCCTATATTTTTAATGGTTCCATGATTATAAAGGCAAATATAGAACTAGAAATTGTGAATACCGTTGGGGCAGACTTAGTGCAAAAATATTGCATAACAAAGCACTAACATTTGTGCCAATATTGAATAATAACAATGATAATAATAATCCTTGCATTTGATAAAGCACTTTTCACATCTTCTAGATGTTTCATGCTTATTTGTTTGTTTGACCTAACCGTTTGCATAATCTTGCTCAGTGATCTTGTTGAAACCTCAAGCCTCATCTGGTCCATCACTGCTTTGAAAAATCTAGCGTTAAGGAATTTTGAAAAATTACAGTGTTTCACAATAGTTCTCAATTTTAGCAGAGGTGAAACACTTCTTTTTGTATAACCAATGCTTTCCAGGGTTGGGATGGATTGACAATATTTTTAGCCTCGTTTTCTTTACAGCTTGACAACAATGACAGTCAAGTGTTTGTCAGCCCAAAAGGTTAGTTTGGATGAACACCAACCATAGCCCTCCAATCACACCATTGAGCTGTTATTTTCAAATGAGTCCAGTTGGCTTCAACTACCCTTCCTGGTAACTTGTGCCAATCATTAATTACCCTCCATGTAAAGGTGAATTTCCTGGGCTACTTCAACATTTCCCTCTACAACTCTAAACGTCAATTCTTCTACTGTCTTGCTGCATCTTAAAGTATTGTTCTGGGTTTACTTTTTCAATCCCATTTGAAATACACCTCTACAAAATCCCATGTGAGACATCTTCACTCAAGACTAATAAGCACTAACCTGTTCAATCACTGCTCATTGTTCCTTCACATAGGGCAGTGTCTCAGAAATAGGGGGACATGTAAGGAAGGAAATTTCAACAACAACAAATTGTTGTATTATATAGTATTGTTCTGGGTTTACTTTTTTTTCACGTCAGAAGGACATCCCAAGGTGCTGGACAGTCAGTTAGTTTTTGGAATGGAAAGAGAACATTAAGAATAAATAGAACATTAAGAATAGGGTTCAATAATCTTTCATTTGAAGTGCCATATAAATGCAAATTCTTGTAAACACAGAGCGGTGGATGACATAATAATTAAATTCTTTGATTTTATGATGCAATTTGGACAGAATATCCTTCATTTGGGCTCCACTCTGTTCTCTGGGGGGCTAAAATGAAATCTAGATATCACAGAACGCCCAGTGTAGTTTCCCTCCGATCTCCTGAAATTACCGGCTGTCAGTTTGGTTGAGTTGGGAGCAGATTGGTCTCTGAGTCATCAAGGTTGTGAGTTCATTAAGAGTTTAAGCAATCGAGGCTACAATACAGTAAAGTGTTGCAGTGACAGTGCTGCCTTTCTTTGGGTGAGACATTAAAACAAGGGTTTGTTCAGATGGATATTAAGCACACCTTAATAACAATAATAATTATTGTGTTTAATGTAGCGCTTTTCACGTCTTCTAGTCGTCTCAAAGCACTTCACAGAATATACTATAAAGTGAATTGACTGCATTATTTGTGGGCGAAACGCGGCAGCCAATTGCGCACACAGCAATGTCCCACAAACATTCGTGGATTATCCAACTAATTTAGTATATTATTATTTATTATTCAGAAAGATAGGGGAGCTTATTCTGGTGCCCTGACCCATTGCTTAATATCAAACATTTTTAAACTGGTCACATGTTTCAGTCCTGTCATTGAACATTGTTTGCCTATAAGGGAACAATTTATTTCCCTGTTGACTCTGCAAGATAAAGCTCGACAGTTGACGACAATTGGAGTGTCAATAAAATTACTGGATAGTGTTCTTAACTCTGTGATTTTAACTGGTTTTTTTTGATCAGCCGAGTATCTGACACATGTGGAAACTCATCATTACCGTGCTTAAGAGTGTCCAAACCTAACAGAGTTCCATGCATCCTACCTTCGCATGGAAGCTACAGAAGTGTTTATCCTGTTTACCTCATTTTGGAAAATATTTGGTGCAGGTTGACTTTTAACTAGTTATACAACAGCATTTTTTCAGGAGTTAAGCGTGAACTCCTGTCAATCTATGACCTGTACTCTCTGGAACTTAGCGAAGCGTGTCGCAACCAATTTAATTCCTTTCTAGATAGAAAAAAATTCCACACTTGTGATCTGGATGCCTAAGCAATGGGATTCTATCACCTTGCTGACCACAAAAAAAAAACCTCACAGATAAACTAGGACATGCCTTGAGATGTTTCCATTTGATAAGGCAAATGTAAGAATTATTTCTAACCAGCAGTGGTTTTGAGTATGAATTCAGTGTATCGTCTGTGACCTGGAGATTCTTGTACAATGTCCTATATAGCAGAAGTACTGTATTGGTGCAATTATTATTTATTTCACAGTCTGGATTGTCTGTCCTTAAATAGAGGGAGTAGTAGCAGAGGTTTCCATGACTGTATGGTATGTATCGCATAATTTCTATATGAATGCATTAAATTAAGGAACTTCCCTTTTCCTGTAATAAGCTTACAGGGCTATTGATTGCATGTTGATTCACTCAAGCTATTACATTGAGCCAATTTTGAGATGCCAACCTCACACAATACAAAACAATTTGTGCGATTGCACAGTGCTGTTCACATCGGGAGAATATCCCAAAGCGCTGCCCAGTACAATGTTTACACTCGAGCGTATCTCTCCCATTTGACTGCCGAGAAGCTAATCCACATTTTCATTACTTTCAGATTAGATACCGCCAACTCTCTGCTTGGCAGACTCCCTTCAAAAGCTGTGGACTATCCGGAACTCTTCAGCTTGTGTTCTTTCCCAGGCTTCGTGAGCTATCTCTCGCATCCCCACCTTAACCTTCAAATGGCTGCATGGTCTCACCCCACCCTACCTCTGTGAACTCTTCAGATCCTGAAAAACCCAGTCGAAACCTTTGCTCAGCAACAACAAGAACAAGTTATGTTTTGTTTTTGCGCCTTTCACATCAGGAGGATGTCCTAAGGCACTAAAGCTTCACATTCCCCCATCCCACCCTCAATGGAGTCAGTTATTCAATGTGTCTGGCACCACTTTGAGATGTTTCGAGGACGTTAAAAAGTCACTATATAAAATGCAATGATTTTTCTTATTTTTTAAAATTATATGACACCAGCGCTCCTTATTGAAAAACAAATGTGAAAGATTGATTCATGGAAACTCAACATATAAAATATAAACCTTGCATTTGACATAGTATCTTACCAAGTTGCCCAGACATCTCAAAGTTATTCATCTGAGTTATTCACCTCCTTCAAGTCTCGCCTTAAGACTCTCCTCTTCGATGGCCTTATCGGCAACAACTAATCCCCCACCCCCCCCCCTACCCTTCCCACCACTGTCCTCAGCTTGGGTCCAAAGCAGTTTCTGTCCAGCTCCTTGGGATGTCCTCGTGACGTGAAAGGTGCTGTACAAATGTAATTTTGTAGTTGTTGTTTTAAAGTAAAGTGCAATGACTGAATTTTGTAAGTGAACACAGCAGCCAATTCTGATACAAAAATGTCCCTACAAAGTGAATGACTAATTTTATTTGGGGAATTAGTCGTTGGGAGGTAAGGAGAAACTCCCTTCTCTTTTATAAAAGTGCCACGGAATCTTTAACATCCACCTGAATTGGCAGAGCAAGTCAGTTGCCGCATTCACCCACATAGTGTGGTTTTAGCTGGTCAGACTCCAGCAGTTATCCCACCACGCTAGACAACTGTGACTAATATTTTCTGGAATTAGGTAATCAGGTTGCGTCACTCGAGGGAGAGAACGCACATTCCATTCCAACAATCTATCCCTGGGATTTTCATGTGTAGACGGCACGCATGGAACTCTCAGTTTGTTTGGACATCTGGCTGAAGCGAAAAATACAAAATAAAATTAGGATTCTAACCAAGATTCCACAAACTAGCCTTTCCCTTTCTGTTTTTCTTGGACTGCCATCCAAACAAAACAACTACTACTGCTTATAATAACAATCCTACTGTTTGATGTAGCGCTTTTCATGTATATTTTGTACGTTTTCTGAGCAAAGTGCAACAGCCGAATGCGCACAGTAGTGTCCCACAAAGAGTGAGCGACCCAATCTCGGCGCCAGACCCGATCATTGCGAAGCGTTTTGAGATGTTATCCTATACTGAGTGACCAAATTGTTATTTTATTGATTTATTTCCTTGAGGCATCTTTATCAGGCGTGTGGATTAAGGAAACTTGCCCAAGATTTTGCTCTGGCCGGGTATCAAACCCCGGTCTTTCGCTTGTGAGGCAAGTGCTTTAACCACTGAGCTACAGACCTCCAACTAATACGGTATAAATTCTTAAAATGGCAAATATAATTTACCTGTACATGGAACATTATCCTGAATTTGCATCAGTTCAAAATAATGCTGTTCCTTGTTATCTTATATTACCCATGTTCTTATCATATCTGCTTAGTATAAATTACTGCAACCTGAGTTGCTTGCAATAGAAACAAGGGACTAATGAAACAGAGCAGCAGCTATAAAGAATGAACCTCCCGAAATAGGTTCACTTTGGACCTTCTTCCCAACCTCTCTTGTAATCTTGAGCTTAGTCTTTTGTAGAACATTTTGTGACAACAATTCTTTATCTAGGCTAACATCTCAAATCGCTTCACAAAAGCCACGATCTGACGCCGAGCAAGTGAGAGTGGGTCGGTAACCCGAGGACAACAATTTAAAATAACAGTTAAATGAAACAGAGGGGAAGTGAGAAACATTTTTTTCACGCAGCCAGTCGTTCGGATCTGGAATCCATTGCCATGAAGCCGATTCGATAGCAACTTTTAAGAGAGAAGTAGACAATTATTTGGGGAGGACAAGTTTGCAAGGTTATGGGGAGAGAGAGAGAGAGAGCAGGAAATTAATTTGGACAGCTCCTTTCAACAGCCACACAGATACAATGGCCTCCTTCTGTGCTGTTAAATTCTATGTTTCGATAAGAAGGGGATTGTGACCATAGTTTCAAATATATTTTGGGGGATTTAACGACAGTGTTGGGGGGAGTGGGCAGGCGGGCGGTGGGGGGAGAGGTTTATTAACTGAATGTTCAGCTACCAATTGTGTCAGAGTTAGCTGAGCAGAGGTGGAGAGCGGAGAAGTGGGATAGGAGAAGATGACAGGAAGAACAAAATTCTAAAGGTATAAAAATCACCTACAAAATGTAGACACCAAAATTCAGGCAGCTTCTAATCTTTTGGGGATAATTATGCTATTGGTATAAAAAGTATAGAATAATGTGGAGTCCTGTAGCTAGCTCGCTGGTTAGACACTCACCTTACAAACAACAGATCTGGGGTTTGATTCCAGGCAGGGCAAAACCCTGGGCAAGTTTCCTTACTCCACACACCTAATAGAGAAAAAAATAAAAAGTAAATAATAAGTTGGTCATTTCAAACCACGACTGTTTGTGGGACACTGCTGTGCGCAAACGGCTGTCGCGTTTCGTCCACAAATGCACGGTCACTTCACTTCACACTATATCCTGTGAAGGTCTTTAAGATGTCTAGAAGAGTTGAAAAGCATTATATCAAATGCAAGGATTATTATTATTAACAATCTTTACATTTGATATAACAACAACAACAACAACAGAATATGCATTTATACTTTGCGAGGATGTCCCAAGGTGTTTCAGAGGATTTGCTGTGTGTGGTGTGGTAACTGTGCATTTTGTAAGAAACAAAATGTGATGCTGAAACAAAACTTTCCAGCCGTTTGAGGAAGTGGTAATAGCTTTGACTGAATGGCAAGAAACCTCTTAAATTACATTAAAATACAAAGTGTTTTTCCAGGAAATGGCTCAATTTTGCTCACAGGAAGTAAATTCCCGTATTTTACACAACCGAGTCATGGAGTTTTGCATTCACACTACAAACAGAGATTTTATAATTTTACTTATCAGATTTAATTATGAATGCAGCTCAAGACATGTGAAATCAGTTTCCTATCTTTCTAAGATGCAAGAGTCCTAATCAAGTTTGAGCAATCGGCATACCCGATTATATATATTTCTTCCAACGACCATATTATTGAATAATAATAATTCTTGCATTTAATGTAGTGTTTTGCACATCTTCTAGACGTCTCAAAGTGCTCCACAGAATATACTGTAAAGTGAATTAACTGTATATATGTGGGTGAAATGCGGCAGCCCTTTACGCACAGCAGTGTCCCACAAACAGTCATGGATTCAAATGACTCATTTGGTATTGTTCTTTTTGAAGGATTATTATCAGGTGTGTGAAAGCAAGAAAACTTGCCCAAGGTTTCAACCTTCCAGGAATCGAACCCAGACCTCTAGATTCTAGCCACCGAGCCACGGGACTCCATAATAGAATGGAACAGAATAATATATGGTTAGGAATGGGATTGAGGGCATGATATTAAACACATAAAGAGATAATAATAATACTAATCCTTGCATCTGATACAGCATCTTACCATGTCTTCGAGACGTCTCAAAGTGTCTAACAGAATGCACCGTAAAGTGAATTAACTGTATATTTTGTGGCAAAAAAAATGCTGAAACATTTTCTGGAACTTGATGGTTTAACTGACACGATCACTGACAAAACCATCAGTTTTAACATTGTGTAATGTAGAGTTTCACTTAATTTTTCCGTCAAACAAAAAGGCTTCACAAAATTCCTTATCAAGAGGCAAAATAAGTAAGATGATAGTGCATGACTCAAACACTGTCTATAATTGGGCTGAATGATCTCTTTATTCCTGCGTAATGTTTTTGCTATTGATTCATAACATGCATAACTTTCTTATGACTCATTTAATTTGTAAACTCCTTCATTGACACATAAGAGTGAAAAATGTCATGAAGGAAACACAAAGTGTACCTTAGTAGTAGTCATAATCCTTGCATTTAAAATAGTGCTTTTCACATATTCTAGACGTCTCAAAGCGCTTCACAGAATACACTGTGAAGTGAATCGACTGTATGTTTGTGGGTGAAACGTTGCAGTCAATGGCCTACAGCAGTGTCGCAAAAACAGTTGTGAATTGAAATAACCAATTACTGTTGTTTTTTTCCAAGGGAGTATTATCAGGCGTATAGAGTAAGGAAACTTTCCCAAGGTTATGCACTGCCTGGAAGCGAACATAGGTCTCTTGCTTACAAGGCGAGAGCTCTAATCACTGAGCTACAGGCTCTGAGATTCCGTCCGGCGTGGAGGGTGCTATATAAATCGAAGTTGTTGTTGTTGTTACAGGACTCCATCTTGACCTGAACAGCTGTTTAAGAGCCCTGGAATTCGAAAATCTCTGAAATGAGAAGCTTTACAGATACTATCTCATTACAGTCACCTAGGTGAACCATTGAATTATTTGAAGTTTTTGCATGCGTTGAGCTAAAACTGGTATTACTGGGCGTTTTCCCCATTTCCTTGTATCAAAAACAAATGTCAATGGTTCAGCTTGTTGGTGTTGTCCTTGCCCAGAGTAGAATTGGAACACAGTGACCAGAAAGATCTGAGTAATAATAGAGATTTTTGTCAACTGGTTTCATTGTTACTGGGTAGAAAAACAACAACAAAATTACATTTGTATTGCACCTTTCACATTGGGAAGATGTTCCAAGATGCTGGAAAATCAGCGGGATTTAGGACCCGAACTGGTAGGTCAGGCTTGTGGAGGGTGGAGAGCAGAAGGGGGAATGAGGTGGCTGAAGGCACGGTCGAAGAGGAGAGTCGTGAAATAGGTCTTAAAGGAGGCAAGGGAGTGGGCAAGGCAAAGGCATTGCAGGATGCAGTTCTGGAGGGTGAAGGTGGAGAGCAAAATGCCCGCCCTCCAATGGTGGAGCAGGGGACATGAAGCAGGCCAGAGCCCACTAAGCGGAGGGAGCGGGAAGGTTGAAGATGTAGTGGGGAGCAAGGCCATGTAGAGCTTTGAAAGTGAGGACCAGAATCTTTAACTGTATCGTCTGTGGGATGGGAAGCTAGCGGAGTCAGACAAGGATGGGGAGATGGGGTTGCGGAGTCTTGTGGGGGAGAGGACGCAGGCTGCAGAGTTCTGGAGGATCAGCAGCCTATGGAGGAAGGAGTTGGGGAGTCCCAACAAGCAGGCAGTTTGTGTAATCGAGCTTGGAGGGTATGAATGCAAATGGAGTTGAGGGAAGGAATTAAGCGGTTATGCTGACTCCTGATCTCTTGCCAGGGATCTTGCTCCTAGAATAGAAGAGCTTCCTAAAAATTATTGTCAAATGTCCAGAAGTTGCAAACTAAAATTGGATTAACTGAGTCACAAAATAGTCACTTCAAATGCTGCGTGTTACTTAGTAACTCAATAACAATAATAATAATAATAATCCTTCCACTTGATGTAGCACCTAATCATGTCATAAAAATATCTCGAAGCCCTTCATGGGAGTTTTACTGTAAAACGTTATGACTGTGCGCTTGTAGGTAAAAACTGCACCCTAATGTCCACACATAATCCATGAATGACTAATGCTTTCTGTAAGACTGCTTGAAATGACAACAAGCGAAACTCCAACACACTTAATAATTACACCCAGATTCATTCTAGACCTCTATTAATGGATACCACTATTAATGGATAATGGATAGATAAAAATGAACATTTTTCATTGTGCACATATGTAGAGTTCATGGGTTTGAACACTAATCTGCAATGATATCAATATTCATCAGCCACTCCTTCATCAACTGATTTAATAACAATAATCCACGACTGTTTGTGGGACACTGCTGTGCGCAATTGGCTGCTGCGTTTCGCCCACAAATATACAGTTAATTCATCTTTCACAGTTAATACACTTTACGCCGTGGGGGCGGTGTGGGTGGTTGGTGTAGCGGAGAGAGAAAGGGAAGTTGGTCAAAGGCATAGTTGATAAGGTGGGTTTCCAGCATAGGGAAGAAGATAGAGGGCAAGGTAAAGGAACTCCAATTTATAATTCAGGTTTTGTCAACAAAATCAATCTCTCCATTAAGAGATTATGGAGAGATTTACTTTGTTGAAAAAACCTGAATTATAATGTTCCTTGTATTTGATATAGCTCATCTCAAAGCACTTCACCAGGATTGTTACTGTAAATCACTGTGACTATGAATCTGTGGGCAAGAGTGTCAGACAACCTACACACAACAAAGTCCACAAACAGTCATGAAGTGAATTTACTGATCAACAGAGAACAGAGGCAGTACGGCTGAAGGCTTGTCCAATGAATGGTAGGGGAGAGTGGGCAAAGAGGTTGTGGTAATCCATCCATCTCTTCCGGTGGTCACTGGAAGACAGACCCTATAAAAGAAGAGGCCTGACAACAGGGAGAACAGGTCTATTAGGCTATGGGGAGTGGGCAGGGCAGTGGGATTGAATCGCTCTTTTCAAAGAGCCGGCACAGACGAGATGGGCCAAATGGCCTCCTTTTGTGCCGTAAAATTCTATGAATCTATGAATCTATGAAACATGTAAAACAGTGACATCCAGACAATAAGACCATTTTTGACCATGTCAGGAGAAATCCCAAACAAGTAAGCGAAACACAGCCTTCGTACCACAGACATCAACAGAAACTCCCTCTTTTTTCTCGGAGTACCGTGGCACAATCTATGTCCACCTTAACAGATAGGCTAACAAAACATATTTTATTGCAACATAAAAAGTACAATAATTAAAGTTATCTTATTGTTTTCCACCCACAAAATATACAGTCAATTCATTTTACAGTATGTTTTGTGAAGTGCTTTGTGAGACATCGCGAAGTCTTGATAATGTCCTATATCAAATGCAAGGTTTATTATTATTACAAAAAGGGAATTCATCAACAACAACAACAACAACTTCGATTTATATAGCGCCCTCCAGGCCGAACGGTATCTCAGAGTGCTTCGAAGCGCTCGACTCCGAAGGCAATCTTGTCATTAGCCAACAGCTCTCTGAGTCAAAAGGTTTCTCCTATGCCTCTACCTAAATAAACATTGATAGAAAGAGAAAGGGTTGGCGGGTGGTGCAGCATTCTGATACACTGCCTACCTGAAGGGTGTTATATAAATGTAAGTTGTTGTAAGAGGCTGAACAGCCTTCTCATGTTCCTATGGCAGGAATTGAGAAGAAGTGAAAAGCACTGTATAAAATGCGAAGGATTACTATTATTATTACTATTAGTGGCTGCCACATTTCTCCCACAAAACATACAGTCAATTCAGCTAATATTTGTTTTCATACAATTATAGGTTACTTCATCTTGAAGAAGAACATTGTGTTTTTTAATGACAGATGAAGCTTCACAGTCCAATGATATTGTTATTGAGCTGCTACTTCAGTGAGGTCGGTGTACATTCATTCGCACTCTGGTTCGAATAACAATGAAAGCTCACATTGTTCCGTGCAAACAATACGAATTGTGGCTGATAGACATCTTTAATGCAACCCATTAGCTCCATGTTTCAGCTTAAAATGAACTCCAAGTTCTCCCAATAGAAGGTGAGGGACATGGTATCGCAACAGAGCAGGAGGCAGGGACAGTGTTGAGTTTCAACGAGCTAAAATACAACCATCTATAGGACCCATTGCACAACCTCAGGAAACAATAAGACAGAGAAACGTAGCTGTGACTGTGGGGAGGGACGTCCGAGAGACAGAGTAAAGAAGGTCAGCAGGAATAGATACTTCCATGAGTCTGAGGGACAGGCTGGCAAGGTTACGGAGGTCAGAGCTGCAGGACAGGGGGAGTAATTGGGTTAAAGGAGTGGTGGAGACTGGGCACTGATAGAAGCCGTGGTGGAATGAGGGGGTGGTGGAGATGTTTTGTCGAAAAAATATGACAGAGGGTTTGGAAGAGGGGGCGCGGGAGGAGAGGGAGATGAGGATATGCTCTGAGATGGTCTTGTCTATGGTGGACAGGTTCTAGCTGTCAAGGCCGTGAGTGATGAGAAATTCACTGTTGTGGGTCAGAGAGTTTACCTGGAGGGCGAGTTGCAGAACAGAGAGGTGGGAAATGTCGTTAGAGGAGAATTTGCTTTCAATGGGAGTGTTCGAGTCATACCAGAACAAAACATATAATATTATCAGCGGATTAACAACGCCAGAACAATGCAGCCCAGTATGTGTACTCATAAGCCTCAGAGGAGGAAGGAGAGAAATTGAAAATACATATAATTGTTTCTGGCAACAGGTGACTCAGATTAAACAGAATCATTACAGATTCATTGCATTATTTCAGAAGTTCGCAGTACTGTGTTCAGCCAATGCCTGCAAAAAAAAACACAACCAAGTTCAGAACGACTGCAGCTTTCAAGAAAGAGCAATGAAATCACTTTTCCGTAAACTGACCTTTTTCCACATGAAGGGCAGTGCGATGTCAGCTGGTGATTGTCAGAACAGATAGGATTGTTTTTCTCGGTATACCTGCCGAAACACTGAGAGTGAACTTTAACTCGGTTCCACTTTTTGCCAACTGCAGCAAACTTCAAGTCGCTCCTCAATTGATTTTGTGTGTGAGAGAAATGAAAAATTTTGCAACGCTGTCAAACAGTAAACTATTTGGTCTTTGGAATAGTCGTACGGTTCCAGAGATCTAGCTATTTAACATACATAAATAGAACAATACAAGTATATCAATAATAATGGTAAAGATCCTTGCGATTTATACAGCACCTTTCACATCGCCTCAAGTGTTTCACAGGATTTTACTGCAATTGTAGCAGCTGTGTCCTTAAGAGTAATAAATTATCAGTACATTTGATATAGTGCCTGATCACGTCATTGATACGTCTCAAACAGCTTCACAGGATTTACTGGTTTGTGCGGCGCTGTGTGCTTATCGAACGCAGCAGGCAAAGTGAGCACATCAATGGCCCACAAACGGCCATGAAGTGAATGAACGCTAAATGGAGGATCGTTGGCCAGAAGACCGTGCGAAACTCCCTTCTCTAATTACTAGCGCTCAGGGGTCTGTAACACCTGAACAAGGGACCTTACGAAAGGGCAGTACAAAAACAACAAACAACAACAACTTATGTTTGTATAGCGCCATGGGGCTGTCCGAATCTGAAGGCAGAACGCAGAGTGAGGTTCCACATCTCATCCGAAGGACGCGTATCTGACAACGCAACACCCCACCCCTGGCATTGCACTGAGGCGTCAGCTTGGACTGTGTGATGTCCCGACGTGGGGGCTCGAACCAACAACCTTCCGACTCAGGCGAGAGAGAGAGAGAGAGAGAGAGGGCGAGAGCGCTACTACTGAGCCAGTACGTGTATATTTTTTGTACATGTCCACATCAACGTGATAAGGTGCTTTATCAAATGCAAGGATTATTAATGTTTGATTATCATGAATTATAATGACTCTAGTGACACGTAAAACCTTTTTTTTAAAAAAAGCATTTGGATGGATTTTTTCCATTCTTCCCAAAGATGTCACAAGCCAATACAGGAATTTGGTTTTAGGTTTGGATTTACTCCACTCCCCACAAAAAAATTTGAATCAAGAAACGTAAAGCAAAAATTCTTGACTCCAGTACGTCAACAGAAAGGAAACATTTCAAAAGGGCTTGTTTATCTTCCATTCCTATCATATTTGAAATCAGTTTGCAACCTGATATGTCTGACCGTAAAACCTATTCCTTTGTGCATGTCTACAATCACCCATCCTGTGGTCGACCTGTGATCCTGCCTTTGTGAAGTACTCCAAAATGTTACTCTATGTGGTTCTACGAGTGCAAGCTGTTGATGTTATTATGCATAGCTTTGCATAAGAGCTTCAAAAAGTAACTGCATGACTGAAGGTTGTCACTCGCCCAATCTATAATAATACTTGCATTTGATATAGTGCTTTTCAACACAGTTACAGGTAAATAATAAATGTAATTCAGATTTACAGAAGGTGAAACCTCCAGGATTGATGCACCTGTAATCTTTTGTGTGAGAAATTTTGCCTCAAGTAGGAAGATTTAGTTACATTTTGTTTATAAGTGAGTTGTGAGAAGTACTGCCCACCCCACCCCCAAATCAGGGTAGGATCGATTACCATGTTCAGCCCAAAACATAAACAGTAATATATTGAAGGTTTAGTAGATCACAATTGAATATCTGGGAGTTGCAAACATATAATGCACCCAATACCGTGGACCACGCCATCTTCCTCCACCTCCCTCACCTCACTTTCAAGGTTCTGTCCTTGATTCAGGTCTTACTTTTCACACTGTCTCCAATTTGTTTCCAGCAATGGTTTCTCTTCCAGACCCTGCACAGTCTTGTGCAGTGTTCCTCAGGGCTCTGTCCTCGGTTCCCTCCTCTTCAATCTGAAGATGCTCCCCCTTGGTGATATCATCCCCTGACATGGGGATCAACCTCCACATGTACGCAGACGAAACACAACTCTATCTCTCTGCTCCCATTCTCGACTCCAGGACAACTGACGTCTTGACAGTCTGACATCAAGCTGTAAGGTAATATAGTAATAATCAACATATCACACCATATGGGATACACAAACAAAATGCATCAAGATAAACAAGCTTATCCTCTAAGGATTAGAAACTTAACTACTCCATATATGTATACCGCTCTCACCCCACAGTGTATGTGTGCAATATACTAAAACAACGTGAAAGGCGCTATACAAATGTAATTTTTTTATTGAAGCGCTTTGAAAGTCTAAAAGGCATGAAAAGTGCTCTATCAAAGGATTATATACTGTAACAAACAAAGCTGAAAATTTGATCTTCTTAAGGAACTGATCAGACAATGTCAGATTTGACTTGAATTTATTTGGCCAAAATTCTATCTCATCATAAGCCAACAACATTTCTGCTTTCAAAGTTCACATGATATCTTGGAGGAACAAAACTGGGTGGAAATGAAGCTGTGGCATCAAGTGGCAAAAGTGGGCTACATTTCATTCAAGAATCCATTAGTTGGTTAAAGAGAACACTGTGTGAAGCAAAGGTTCAAAATATGTCTGCACACAACTCTGTGCTTTACAGAGGACTGGGCACGTAATTTGGGGAGTGCATTGAGATGGGGCGCATTAATATGCAGTTTGCATGTATTTTGTGAAGTTATGGCTCCACTGGCAAGATCATTGAAAGGACCTACTATTGGCATTGTTTCCAGGAAGAGTTTCTCAATGAGGGAAGTTGCGAAAATTTGAGGGGAACATGTACAGCAATGATAATAATAATAACCTTTGCGTTTGGTGTAGGCGCTCTTCGCGTCAGAAGGGTGTCCCAAATTACTTCATAGTTATACTGCAAAGTGCATTTTGTAGGCAAAAGCGGCAGCCAAATTTGCACACAATGACATCCCTTGAAATAGATCTGAAATGAAGGACCAATTTGTAGCCGGGGGAATCACGGCCATGACCCTGGAAGAGAGAAACGCACTTCTCTTTTCTAATAGTGCTGTGGGATTTCGAACACGAATCCACCTGAACACCAAGATGGCACCTCCATTGGAGGACTGCACCGCAAATAAAACAGCACATCCCCGGATACTGCACTGGAGTGTGAGCCAAGTCGCGATCTTCTGGCTCGGAGTTGAGCGCGCAGTCCTGAGTCAGGCTGAGAAGATGAAACAAAAACAGAAGTCCCTGGAAACACTCAGCAGGTCAGGCAGCATGCATGGAGAAAGGAAAAGTGCGTGAACGTTTCGAGTCCACGACCCTTCGTCAGATAAAATTGACAAGATGATGTGCGTGGCAGCACATAGTGGTCTTGAGGTTGTTATTTTTACTGTTGCAAAGCATGATTTCATGAAAAATTCCCAAAGTGCACAACCAGCTGCTGTCACAGCTGAAGACACAACCCTGCTGCCAAAATACTGCAATGATTCTTCCGTACTGGTTCAGGCCAATTGTATAATAACTACATCAATGTTTGTTGCTGAGTCATTCTTGGTACAGCAGAGAGATTTAGATTAAAATAGAATCCAAACATTACTTGCGAAATAACACACTACAAAGTTGCTCATAGGTACCAGTCATTCATCAAGTGAGTTTTGTGTCAAAAGACCAATGAGTGACTATCCTCTGGGGGAGAGAGAAGCATTCCCTACCCCCATTGACTGGTCTGCCATTCTAGGTCCTGCTGATGAATTGGGCTAGTTGTACTGTCATCAGCAGTGTCCTGAAGTATTACAGACCCGCCTGCCTCAGCAACCGGACTAGAGACCGCCACAGAGGGCTGGCTCAATCCTCATTCCCTTGCCAAGCATGTTCACCTTGAAGTCAGTTCAGCTCCAAAGGAGACCACTCTTACCTCATCCTCCCCACCACCACCATCCAAGGAGAAGAATAGGTTGTTTCACATCTAACCAGCATGGGTTTTAAACTCAAGGTGGATGATAGTTACCAGGAACTCTCTGCCAGTTCCCTGGCAGGTAAGGTAGCTCAGAATGAAATGTGCGAGAGAACTAACACCACCTTACTGCCCGCAGCACAGACACACATTTCTTCCCATTGAGCGATCGTGGGAGGGGCTGCGAAGTTTACGCAATAGTTCTCTGCAGGCCAATCAAGGTGGATTCTAACAACAACTTGCATTTATATAAGTGCCCCACTCAGACTATCCACCAGAGTGGATTCCAGGTGGTTACGTAAGACGAACGCATGTTCATGAACTCGGACTCCACATAACACCTTCCAGCAGCTTTTTCTCCAAGCCTCAGAGTTTCCCCATCAGCTATCTGGCAGACATCTGCCTTCAGTAAGTGGGGAGGACCATTACGGGACAATAATATTTATAATGTGGGCATATCGCCCAGAAAATATCCAGTCAGTCCACTTTATAATATGACCTGTGAAGCACATCGAGATAATAATAATAATCAACATCATTGCATTTGATATAGCACTTTTCGCATCTTCTAGACATCTCAAAGAGCTTCACAGAGTATACTGTAAAGTGAATATTTGTGGGCAAAACACAGCAGCCAATTCCACAACACAGCAGTATCCCACAAACAGTCATGGATTGAAGTGACCAATTTGTTATTGCTTTTTTTCATGAGGGATTATTATAAGGCATGTGGAGTAAGGAACTTGCCCAAGATTTTGGCCTGCCTGGAATTGAACCCAGGACTCTCGCTTTAAAGCAAGTGCTCTCATCACAGAGCTACAGGACTCCACGTATATATCAAATGCAACGATTATTATTATGTGGGATAGGTCCAGGTGTTTAAGAGGAAACAAAACTCTCAAAGATCTGTACATTATAGAAATTTGTTGACAAGCTTGCTCTATGTGCCCAGGGGATGGGAGGTAGTGGAATAATGAAAACATGCTAATTGTTGTTAAACGATATTAAAATTGTTGTTGAAGTTGTTAAAATTTGATATTCCTCTATTTGATAAGCAGCAAAAATGCTGGTTACATACAGAATATTCTCTGGATACAAAAGAGATAAAGGAGTATGAGTTACGCAGTCACAAAAGGTGTCAAATAACCAACTATTATCCCCAAATTAATCATGAAATGACATTTTCTATTCAGATTGAGTTTGCTCAAAATACCAGCTGTCAATGGTGGAAAGAGAGGGTTGGGGTGGGTGGAAGAGGAAAAGCTGTACTGTGAACAACAATAAAATTATATACACAGTGTCTTTCACGTCAGGAGGACATTGCTGGACAGATAGGGTTCCACACCCAAGCTGGTGGTTGGGATCAGGAGGGGTGGAATATGGAGTTAAGGGTAGGGATGACAGAAGGTATGATCGAAGACGTTGGTGCTGAGACGGGTCCTGAATGAGGCAAGTGAGGGGGCAAGGCAGAGGGTCTGTAGTATGGAGTTCCAGGGTAGCCTCTTTTTCTCCTTGAAGCAACCAGCTCACCAGATCAAATATAATAATAATAATAATAATCCTTGTGTATTTCTTATCTTCTAGACATCTCAAAGTGCTTCACAGAATATACTGTAAAGTAAATTGACTGTATACTTGTGGGCAAAACGCGGCAGCCAATTGAAGACAGCAGTGTCCCACAAACAGTCGTGGATTGAAACGACCAATTTTATTATTGTGTTTCTATGGAGGGATTATTATTAGGAGTGCGGAGTATGGAAACTTGCCCAAGGTTTCGCCCTGACCTGCCTGGATTCGCACATAGGTCTCACTCTTGTAAAGCAAATGCTCTAACCACTGAGCTACAGGACTCCACAGAAAAGGTGAAGTATAATGTGTTGTATTATTGTGCAAGGCTGAATATAGCGCAGTTGCACTACACTATCCAACCTCGAGCACCAAAATGGCAGACTTCCACGTCATCAGGTTCCCGCTATTGTCACTCCCAGTTCTGGGATGTGACCCTGCTATACACATGCAACGTGTTGCTGTGGTTGTTGTCACGTCTTGCTTTGCTGCCTGCTCCATTTTATTCTCTTAGGAATGGGACTTCGGTCACCACAACTACTACAGCATCAATAAAATACCATTATATTATGCCTTCCATGTCACTAGACCATCCCAAGGCACTCAGTCAAAGCCGCTGTCGTGCCTTGTTGTTATTTAATGGCACAGGACAACATTGTATTTCACCCCTGAATGAGGTTGGAAATGTCTCCATTAACCCACGAGGAGCTACATGGTTTCCTACAGTTTCCTACAGTTACCAGCCTGCGTGTACTAACTCCATGCATCAAGCAGCCGGTGCAACCAACTAAAACAGACAGTGCTGCACTCCAGATAAAGGGGAATTTCCTACTTGGGTGGAACTCTCAAGTGTCTGGTCTGAATACCCTTCAGCATAAACATGGGTTTACTCGACAGATGGCTAGACAAAAAAAACATTCAACCAGTCAAGTTTCTTTTTGACTGAAAACTGTATTCCGGTTATAATGATTAACATCTGTGGTCTTATGATCCTATGGAAAAATGCTTTATTACAGTTCCTGAATGAGTTTCAACCAAGTGTTTAAACCATGTGGCGTGTGAACCACAATCACACGCCATATATGTTTTGTTACGCTTGTTTGCCTGGTTATTGCCTGGAGAGAAAACCCCCAATAATAATAATAACCCTTCCATTTAATATAGCGCTTTTCACTTCTTCTAGATGTCTCAAAGCACTTCACAGAATATACTATAAAGTGAATTGACTGTATATTTGTGGGCAAAACATGGCAGCCAATTGCACACGGCAGTGTCCCACAAATAGTCGTGGATTTAAATGACTAATTTTTTTTTTCTTGCCCTTGAGTTCAATATTCACTCATCAAGGCATGAGGTTGCAAAATCTTGCATTTTGTGGAATAAGTCAGAATTCGGAAGGTTGATTTTATCATTCAGTTTTGTTTTTACTGCTTCAGTGTGTGGCAACTGTCCGCTCATATTACTTTCAAACCCACCCAAAGTGAACTTGTTTTTTTTAATATATAAGCTTGTCACGTCAACTGATCCCAAAGTGTTTTGCAGTAATTATTGAAAATTGAGGGGATCCGTTCAGCCACCTCTACCCCATCTATTGCTACCCCTTCATTAACTCTCCCTCATGACCCAACCTCCATCCATCCCCCCCTATATATACCTTTGACCCTATCTCTTCCTCCTCGCTCACTGCTATCATCTCCAAAATGAATTGGTGACATCATCTGCAGATATGGGGTCAACTTCCATAGGTATGCAGATCACACCCAACTCTATCTTTCTGCCTCTACCCTCGATTCCAGGACCATATTAATGATGCTGTCCTGACAGTACTGGCAGCATCAACCCCCATGGATGCACAATCCACCCCACCAAGCCAGTCAGGAACCTATGTGACTTGTTCGATCTCTAACTGTCTTTCCTCCTCCACATCCATGTCATGACTCACTCTGCCTTCCTTCACCTCCAAGACATTGCTCAACTCCGCCACTACCTCAACCCTCAGGTCTCTGAAACTCATTAATGCCTTCATTACATCCAGGCTCGACTACACCAATGCCCTGCTTTTCGGCCTCCCCAACTCCTCCCTCCATAGGCTGCAGATCATCCAGAACTCTGCAGCCTGTGTCCTCTCCCACACCAAGCTCCGCGACCTCATCTCACCCATTCTCGCCTGACACCATTCACTCCCCATATTCAGAGGATTAATTCAAGATCCTGGTCCTCACCTTCGAAGCCCTCCATGGCCTTGCCCCCACCCCACCTCTGCGACCTCCTAACCCCCTACCAACCTGACCCACTCCCTTCTCTCAGCAGGCTCTGGCATGCATCATGTCCCCCAACCCACCCATCTCATTGACGGGTGAGCCCACAACCATTCTGCTCCCAATCGCTAGAATTCCATCCCGCAAACCCTCCGCATGGCCCCCTCCCTAGCCTCCTTCAAGTTCCGGCTCAAGACCCTCCTCTTTGATGGTGCCATCGATCACTCCCCTTCCCCTCCATTCCTCCACCCTCCCCGTAACCAACCCCAGCTCAGGACTAAAACATAGACTGTCCGGCGCCTTGCGACGTCCTCCCGCCGTGAAAGGCTTTATACAATTTTTTTTTGTTCTTGTTGTATTGTCAATAACAAGTATCATTTTACCAGCATCAAGGGCCTGAAATAGACAATTCATAGGCTATTGGTTAGAGCATTCACCTCTCAAGTAAGAGGAGCCAGATTCAATTCACGATTGGGCGAAACCCTAGACAAGTTTCCTAGTGGTAAGTAGGACACACCTACACACCTGAATCGATTGGTGGATACAAATACAGTGAATTCTGTGAAACGTTTTGAGATATTCTCCCAACATGATAACGTGCTATTTCTATGTGGAGGTGGCACAGATATGTGGAACTTTCAACCTGGTTTGGATTTAATCAGAGTGATTAATCATTTAATCTTCACTTGGCAGACATCCAACTGATCCAATAAAGAAAACAGTCACAAGTTGGATGACAAATGAATCTGGAAAGCAGAGGTAGACTTCTCTTTTTAAGTAGTGTTATGGTTCTTGAAGAACCCTTGAGGACAAGCAGACATGAACTTGGGTTAATGTGTCATTTGTTGATGGCAACTTCACCAATGTGGTAATCCCCCAGGAAAGCACGCTTACAGGCGAGTTGGCCAAAGTCTGCATGGTGGCTACACTTTATAAAAAGAAACAAGAACATTACATTTGCATAGCACCTTTCATGTCGGGAGGATAGTTTGTGAAATGTTTATTGGTGTTAAATCACATTGGTTTCCAACAGCATCGAAATGTTACCATCTTCCAGTCATCAGGTTTCCAATCAGCTAGAGATGGACTCACACATTCTCCTGCCCTTAAAATCTACAAACATGTCATTATGTTTAGCCCACAAAATGTACGGTCCATACACTTTACAGTATTCTGTGACTGGCTTTGAGATGTCTTGAAAATGTGATTAGGTGCTATATCAAATGCAATGATTAGTGTTATTATTATTGTCTAATCACTACTGAGGTAATATCTCATTCTCCTTCCCACTTATATCTATCATGCACTATAGCCCTTGATCAAGTCTTCGCCATAATAATAAAATCTCATACAGTGGCGATGTAATGGAGAGGACATGGAAACTATACTATTCGCATAAAACATGATACATTCACAGTGCCTCAGGTGTGTCATTGATTAAATCTATTCTTCAAAATGGGTCAAATGTTATTTCATCCTATCAACACACATCAACTTGTTTTATGGGGGTCACGTAGGTAGAGTAAACAACTATCATACATTTGTGAACAAATACAGTCCACCTTACAATAAATCCCGTGAAATGCTTTGAGACATCTCAACAATGTGACAAGTCTCTATGTAAAATGCAAGAAATATTATTAAGTTGACCTAATTCCTCCGTACTGTAATGTAGGGCAACAATTCTTTGAGAATTTTGATTTCTTGTCTCACAAGCGAGAGGACGTGGGTTCGATTTCCTGGCTAGGCGATTCCTTAGACAAGCTTCCTTACTCCACACTCACTCTGTTTACCTTGATGTTAGTCGATTGGCAGGTTGCTTTCCGGGGTTAATAATCCCTCACAAAAAATACAGTCGCTGCTCATTACAGTATATGCTGTGAAGTGCTTTGAGACAACTAAACAACATGATAATGAGCCAAATGAAATGGAAGGATAATTCTTATTATTATCATACAACTTGAGAAATTTATGAATTTGAGGTGGGCTGCCCACAATCCTACACAGTATAAAACAACAACAAAATTACATTTGTATAACCCCTTTCATGTCGGGAGGACGTAAATTGAAAACTGTTTATAAACATAGGCGACAACCAAGCATCTAGAGCGTCTTCTAGACGTCTCAAAGCGCTTCAGAGAATACATGGTAAAGTGAATTGACTGTATATTTTGTGGCTGAAATGTAGCAGCCAATTGCATACAGCGGTGTCCCACAAATAGTCATGGATTGAGTGACCAATTTATTATTATTTTGAAGGAATTTTGCTCCCAGACATATGGCTTGCTCCCCCATTCCACTAATAACTGGGTTGCTGCTTCCTTTTTGGTAAACAGAGGCGTATGGAGCGAGAAAGCTTGCCCAGCATTTCAACAGCCAGGCTTGCAAGGCAAGAGCTTTAACCAGTAAACTTCCAGAATCCACAGTGTTCACATCATTGACACCTATGAATGACATCAGTTTTGCCCACTGTATTGTATACACAAAGGAGCATTGTCTAAGATTTGCAAAAGTCTTGTCTTTGGGATGTTTTTGCGGCAAGCTATTTTTATCGTAGCCTGTTCCACTGTTAGGTTATGACCCACTTCCTGCACTATATTCAAATCTAGTTATCATAATAATCCCTTCTCATGTTTCAGTCAATGCTACTCTGCAATTTACTATTTGAGCTATGCGGCTTTGTAAGGGAAACCTTCCCTGACTACATGGTTCATGAGAAAAACTTGCAAACATGAGAAAACTTGCAAACTCAGCCATCACAAAAGTGCTCAAGGTTTCTTTCATCACATTTCTTTAAAGGATGCGATTGGGGTTTTATCCCAGTTATGGAATTGTTTGCTGCTTGTCAAAGCTACCAGTAGAAAAGCAGACTCTGCGAATATATATCTGTTGGGCTAAAGTACAGGGCTAAAGTATGTTGAAGTCCACTTCAGGTGTACTTTGTGGTTCTGAATGGCAGGGAACTTCCCTTCTTAAATTTCCTGTTGAAATGCATGAAGAAATCTATTCCTTCCGATAAGTTCGTACCACATATCCATTACAATTACAAGTCCACAATAAATAATCTCAACAGATCTAGCTGCAAAGAAATGATTAATCACCTCAGAGCGCTTTTACATGGACTCTGTTGCACATTCACTGAAGTAAAATAAGTTTATAGCTTCCCCGCCTCAATTAACTGCACCATTAAGGTGCTACTGATCTATTGATCGCCAATGGCAGTGAACATGAGACAGTCAACATATTGACCAGGCAGATGGTCCTGATTTTGCAAATCTCTGCGTGTCACTGCCTGCACCGTTCTATTGCAGAATATAGCCAGAAACTCCGCCGCCTGCATTCTCATTCGCACCAAACTTCATACCCCAATTACCTCAGTCCTTGTCAAACTGTACTGGCTCCCTGTCACAGAACGGATCGACTTCAAGATTCTCATTCCTCTACTGCTCCCTACCTGCCTAACCTCCTCTCTCCAGGCAACAGTACCCACTCTCTCCGCTCCATTAGGTCATTGGAACTCCCTCACTCAACCCTATTGTCTCACCCCCTTCTTTCCCATCTTCAGGCCGCGCCTGAAGACCTTTCTCTTCAACCGCGCTTATGGTCACCTTCTCCCCCCCCACCACACCCCCTGGCTCGGCCTCGGGCTCCACCACTGTGAAACACTCTGAGACACTGCCCAGCATGGAGGACACTATATAAATGCAAGTTATTGTGGTGCTTGTTCAATGGTGAATTGTTTCTCACGCTGATATCTCACACTGAAATGCTAGATTCGCTCCTTTGAGCCTGTTCCACCATTTAATTAGATCATGGCTGATCTGCACCTCAACTACTCCTTTCAATTCCAATTTCCCGTTTTCTCCCCATATCCCTTAATACCCTGACCTGAAACCTCACTATTGAAGGTGTAGATGGAAAGCCACTTGGAAAGGACGCAGAGAAACTACTGCCCATTGTAACTTAGGTTTGCTTATAAATATAGCAAATTCAAGGATTAATATTATTATTATTATTACATGAGAGGATCTCTGAGGGTTTCATTGGGTTTAACGCATGAGGTTAATGCACCCATTGCATTTACTTGCAAATTCTATTTACAATGCATAGCCTGAATGTTGAGAAAATCTCCCCATGAATTGCCTCAAAAATCTGCTGTGCGCAATTGGCCGCCGCATTTCACCTACAAATATACTGTCAATTCACTTCACAGTATATATTCAGTGAAGCGCTTTGAGACGTCTAGAAAACGTGTAAAGTGCTATATAAAATGCAAGGATTATTATCATTATTAATTACCACTGATATTGAACTGGGAAGATGGTGCCAAGTGAAGTCTTCACAGGAGGCTTGAGCAGAAAGTTTCAAGACCCTCCTCTTCGACCACGCCTTTGGCCACACTCCTATCTCCCTGCCCTGATTCCAACACATTGCTCTGATCCATATGACTGTCCAGCGCCTTAAAGGGGTCAATCACCTTACTCTAATGAATCGCCACAGGACCAGGGAGAAATGTAAATGCAGCGAAAAATAATTTTAAAAAAATAGATTAAAATAATAAATAATTGAATTATTATTTGTGTTAGTGTTATTATTACTAACAGAGGTAAATCTCACTGAACCAAACTGTTCCTGGCGACTTCCTATTGTAAATCCTTATTTTCTCTTTTTCTAAACTGGTAAGTTTTTCCCCAATTTCCTCCTCTCCTCAAAATCGGGACTCAACCTTGGCTACAGTTCCACACCTGATAATTACCCTCAGCCAACTTACTAGTCTCTATTTGAAAATGCAATGAGTCTTCTGGACAATGTTAGAAGGGAGTTGACAGGCTAGCTTGTTTGAGGACTCACCTTGATGTATACGTCAACACATGCCAAGTCTTCCTCCCATGACAGCTGTTTCTGTAAAGATGGCAGGGCCCTGGTTTCAATCATACTTCCTGGAAACATCTTACACCTTGCACCTTCTAGCTGTGACTACTCCTTGGTACCTTATCCTAAAATTGCTCCTCTTAACATAATCCCTGTGGTCTCTTGTCCTATCGCTTTGTTTTATCTGGAATTAATGCTGTTGTAAACAAGTTTAATTTGTCTTATCTGTTTTTTTCAGAATATACGATTCCATCCTCTGGCTCTAGTCACCCTAAGGACCATAGGGTGGAATCATATATTGAATCAAATGGAGATTACTGGAAGATGCACAACTACAAGTAGTTGATAATTATCAAATTGCCAGTGTCAAGTGAAACACAATTGAATCAATTACATTGACAGAGAGAGTTTAAACAATGACAATCAAATTTGATTTGCCCCAAATAATGCTTTTAGGTACAGAAGAGACTGGGGAAACTCAATATTTCATATACCTATCTGATACTGGGCTGAAAAATAGGAGCGTTAGCTAATGGCTGTACAGGGAGGTTCAAAGGCATTCATGTCTTTCTGCCCCCACCCTCTTATATAGCACCCTCAGGCTATATAAATCGAAATTGTTGTTGGAACTTCATCTCACAGTTCCTCCGCCTTTCCCTCTTGCCTCCTTCACGACCCATCTCAAGACCCACCTCTTCGACCATGCGTTCAGTCATCCTCCTACCCCTACCCTCCCCGCCCTCCACTTCTCCTGATCCCAACCACCAGCGTGGGTGTGGATCCCTGACTGCCCAGTGCCTTGGAAAGGCCTCCTGAAGTGAAAGGCATTATACAAATGTAATTTGTTTTTGTTGTTGTTTTGCTGTTGCAAACATCTGTAGAAGTCTGTCTCTGGTTACAGCCAAACCCTTGATGGTCTTGGCCACGAACCACTGACTTAAAAGGTAAGATTGTGTAGATCAAGTGCAATAATTGAGGCGTCAATTCTGAGTTTTACAGCTTTATGGAGTTCCTCAATGTTTGCAGATACCTTATATGACTCACATACTGAAATAACAATCGTTAAATTTTTTAACATGCCTACTCATTCAGCTTAACCACCCTGTGTGTAAACCATTCCAGTTGAATGATATTCTGTGATGTGGTAACAGTTATATATTTGCTTCAATGTTTTTATTCAAGCCATTTGTAACATGAGATTATTACATGTTTCACATCTGATTTAAGAGTCACGCAAAGTACAGCCACAGGAATTTCAGCAGCAGAAACATTTGAAGGGCACCCATGTATAAGAGAAATAACATGACGTCAAATTGATGAGACATAGGAGGCCATTCAGCCCATTGAGCCCATTTCAATTTAGCAGTGGATCAATCGATCTTTTAAATCCATGTCCTACTTTTCCCCGCAAGTTCCTTCATACCATTACTGCCCAATACTTGTGTATGCTCATCCAATGGAAAAACTACACATGGACTCATGAACTAATACTGCTTTCCTATTGAGAACTATTATATTGATTAAAGGTTGGATTCCTACAGCTCCTTAATAGCTCAGTTGGTAAAGGTACAATGCGGACAGTACCTGTGTTGTCTATCCTGTCCGTCAATGTCCTCCCTCCCCTCCCTCCCAATGATTTTAATAGCTGGCCAACACTCTCTGTTTCCAAGCCATCACTCTGCTGTCAATGTCAAAGACAGCCACTTGGGTGATTTCACATCACATATTCATCAGAGCTGGAATCAGAGCCTTAAGAAAAAGCAGATACTGCAGAGATGATCTGTCAACAAGTGTTGTGAAAGCATCCATCTCAAGATCCACACATCATAAGTGGATGATACAGCCTATGGTGTTTCCCAGACACTCCCAATGTCAAGTTCTGTATACAGTACAGGGAGGGGTAATTAAGGTATAAAATCCTATTTCAAGTGTCATTTACTAATAATGGGTGTAAGTTTTTCAAGGACCAAACAAGCTATGTTACCAGTTGGGATTTCTTGTCTCCAACCTTTTCTGGTTTAGCCTCAGGCATAATTGTGATCCCTGTAACTAGAGAAGGAGCTGTTATTTAATCTTTAAATATTGTGCACATTAATACGCTCTGTACATTTACAGTAAAGATGAATCAAAGAAATAGAAAGAAGAAATAGGAGAGGACCGTTCAACTCATCAAACCTGTTCCATCAGTTTATTTGGTTACGACAGATATTGTAACCCCATCTCTACATATATTAAACTATATTAGATGGGAATAGTTTGGGTGAACCATAGAATTTTATTACACAGAAGACCTTTCAGCCCATCTAATCTCATTCCTCCAGACTTTGTGGAGTCCTGTAGCTCAGTGGTTAGAGCACTGGCCTTACAAGCATGAGACTTGTACGGGTTTACCATAGACCACCAGACAGCGGGAAGGAGATAGAGGAGCAGATCTGCAACCAGATTGCGGATAGATGTAAGGCGAACAGAGTTGTGATAATGGGGGATTTCAATTATCCCAATATAGACTGGCAAAATAGCAGCGCCAAGGGCAAAGCAGGATTCACAAACTGTGTACAGGAAAATTTTCTTGAGCAGTATGTCTCTAGTCCTACGAAGACGGAAACATTGCTGGATCTAGCCCTGGGGAATGAAATAGGTCAGGTTGAACAGGTTTCGGTAGGGGAGTGACCATAATATTATTAGATTTAGATTACTCATGAACTGGGACAAAGTACAGTCAAGGGTGAAAATGCTTGACTGGAAAAGGGCTAATTTTGATGGGCTAAAAAGGGACCTAGAGTTGGTGGACTGGCAAGTAAGACTCGCAGGTAGAACGACTCACGAGCAATGGGAGATCTTCAAAGATATGATAGCTCAAATAGATATATTTGAGCTATCATAAAATAGATATATTCCCACAAAAGGGAAATGTGCGACAACCAAGCCAGCCTGGATGACCAGGGATATTCTGTCTAGGATGAAAAAGAAGAAGACGGCGTACGACAATTGGAAGACGCAAGATACTGAGGATAGCAAAGCGCATTATAGAGAATGCAGGAGTGATCTTAAAAGAGTGATAAGACAGGCTAAAAGATCGCATGAGAAGAGGTTAGCGGATAACATAAAGGGGAATCCTAAAATATTTTATAAGCACACAAAGGAAAAAAGGTTAGTTAAAGGTAGGATGGGGCCAATCAAAGACAATGACGGCAATCTTGTTGTGGAGGCAGAGGGCATGGCTGATGTACTGAACGAGTACTTTGCATCTGTCTTCACAAAGGAAATGGATGCCCCAAATGCCACAGTATTGGATGAGAGGGTACAGGAAATAGATCAGATTACTATAAACAGAGAGGAAGTTCTGAAAAGATTGACTGGGCTCAAAATTGATAAGTCACCAGGACCAGATGGGTTTCACCCAAGGTTGCTGTGGGAGATACGGGTTCAAATAGCGGAGGCTCTGGCCATTATATTTCAATCTTTATTAGACACAGGAGTGGTGCCAAGAGACGGGAGAGTGGCTAATGTTACCCCCCTCTACAAAAAGGTGCAGAAAGACAAATTACAGGAAATCCCGGAAATTACAGGCCAGTCAGCCTTACTTCGGTAATAGGAAAACTACTGGAGACCATAATCCGGGACACAATCAATTTCTACTTAGAGGAACACGAGGTAATTAGAGACAGCCAACATGGATTTGTTAAAGGCAAATCTTGCCTAACAAATCTAATAGAATTTTTTGAAGAGGCGACTGCGAGGGTTGATGAGGGAAATGCGGTGGACGTTATTTACATGGATTTCAAAAAGGCTTTTGACATAGTACCACATAAGAGATTAATAAAAAAAAATGAGAGGCTCACGGTATTAAGGGCAGTTTGGATGTTTCTCGAAATGGTGGGAGGTGTGCAACAGTGTCCCCCAGGGATCGGTATTGGGACCACTGCTCTTTCTAATATATATTAATGATCTGGACTTGGGCATAGAGAGCACTATTTCCAAGTTTGCAGATGATGCAAAGTTAGGTAGGGTAGTAAATAGTGAGGAGGACTGTAACCAACTGCAAGCAGACATACACAGATTGGCTGACATGTGGCAGATGGATTTCAATATGGATAAGTGTGAGGTGATACACTTAGGTAAGAAAAATGATAGGAGGCAATATAGACTTGGTAGCTCAATCTTAAGGGGGGTGAACGTACAGAGAGATCTGGGTGTTCAAGTAAGCGAATCATTAAAGGTAGCAGGGCAGGCAGATAAGGCAGTAAAAAAAGGCATTTGGTGTACTGAGCTTTATCAGTAGGAGCAGAGTATAAGAGTAGGGCGGTTATGGTTAATCTGTACAAAACACTGGTTAGGCCTCAACTGGAGTACTGCGTCCAGTTCTGGGCAAACCTTACTTCAGGAAGGACATTAAGGCACTGGGAAGGGAGCAGAGGAGATTCACGAGAATGATGCAAGGAATGGGGAACCTTAGCTATGAGGACAGGCTGGAGAAGTTAAGACTTTTCCCAATAGAGCAGAGAAGGTTACGAGGGGACCTGATAGAGGTCTTCAAGATCATGGAAGGTTTCGACAGCTAGATAGAGAAAAGCTGTTTCCACTGGCAGGTGTGTCTGTGACCCGTGGTCACAGTCTTAAGCTATCTACCAAAAGAAGCAGAGGGGAGGTTAGAAGAAATTTTTTCACGCTGTTGTGCTAAATTGGCTGCAATTCGCCCATAAATATACAGTCAATTCACTTTACAGTACGTTCTGTGAAGCGCTTTGAGACGTCTAGAAGACATGAAAAGCACTAGATTAAAATGCAAGAATTATTATTATTATTGTAACCACCACTCTACCATCATCCCGTCACTGCATCGAGTTCAACCGCCGTTCTTGGTAACTGGTTGTTATTAACATTCTTGTGCTCAAACAGCTCCCATATTTGCCTACAAATGTTACCCTGCTGTTTCATATAATAGCAGTTATCAGTCAAGGACTTAAAAGTGTTCCTAAGTCATCAAGAACAAACGTCGAAAAAGCAAAGCTAATTATTTCCTCTTTGACTTTTCTGTTCACTCAGAAAATTGCCCACATTGAGTTCTGTCACAGACCCAAAGAGAAAAAAAAACAGAGATATATTGTCACTTGTCTGTGGTGAGTCAGAGGATAAAATTAGCCTTGGCTTTGCCAGGATTACAAGATTCACATTGGTTTGGGTGAAGACATCTGATCTCACCCCTCCACACAACGCATCCAACCATCGCAGCATCATATTGTTTTTCAAATGAGTCCGAATTTCTCCTCCACCCTTCCTGGAAACCTTTGACAGTCAGCAATTGCAATGAGTAAAAATTGGGTGGGGACGCCGAGAGGTTCACAAAATATTTAATATTTCCCGCCAACTGCGTCCCTGATACCGATCAAAAGAGCTCAGGCATCCAGCCACTGTATGTATAGTGTCCGGCGATATGGAATTTTTCCGATATCGATATATCGGTGGGCTCATATCGATGTATACCGATATATCGATATCACCAGGTTTGTTTATCCTGTGCATGCGCGCGCATTCGGGTGTCTGTGCGCATTCGGGTGTGCGCGCGCATTCCGATATGCGTGCTCTACGCCTAGGAGGTTTGCAATGCCGGTGACAAGGTAAGTTGTACCGATATAACCGATATATCATATATATCGCCAGACACTATATACCGATGTTTTGTGATATGCCGATATTTTTTATACCAAATTTTTCGATATACTGATATATTAAAATTTCCAATATCAGCATACCTACCGATATGAAAAATTATACCGATATAACCGATATGTCGCCGGACACTACGTATATAACAGCAAGATGTTGTTGTTGTTAACATAGATAATACTAATCCTCGCTCTTGCTATAGTGACTTATCACGTCTTCGAGACGTCTCAAAGCACTTCCCAGAATATACTGTATTGTGGATCGACCGTATATTTTGTGGGCGAAACGCAGCAGCCAATTGCGCGCACACAGCAGCGTCCCAGAAAACAGCCGTGGATTGAAATGATCGCATTTCCAAAGGGATCATTAACCCCAGCAAAACGACCAGGCAATCGACTAACAACCGGGTTCTTACTCAATTGCGAGGTAAACAGAGAAGTTTGCGGAGCAAGTTTGTGGAACTTGCCTCAGGTTTACCACAGCAGCCTCTAGTGGACACATCAGTAATATTCCTGAGTTGCAGGAATATTACGTGCGAGCAGTCTTTAAGGAGGAATAAGATTTGATAGTAATAAAATGAAAATAATCCTCGTCTATGATATAGCAGCTTATCACGTCTTCTGGCCGTCTCAAAGCGCTTCTCAGAATATACTGTGTTGTGAATCGACTGTATCTTTTGTGGGCGAAACGCGGCAGCCAGTCGCGCGCAATTTTTTTTTCTGTTTTACGGATTGTTACGGTATCGGGCAGGTGGAGTAAGGAGACTCGCCCAAGGTTTTCTCCCTGACCCGCGTGGATTCAAACACGAATCCGACAGAGTTTGAAGAACTACACAAACCGTCGATTGCAAAAATCGGAGGCGCTTGTTTTGAAATAAGAAAAAAAACGACTTTGTGGCGACTGCGAGGTTATGAAAATCTGGTTTCACAGAGAAGAACCTCTGAGATTGCCAATAAAACACAAGAAATTGCTTTCTGTTGCGTTATGCCAACTTATTTGATTGCGTGTGTGTCTCTCTGTCTGTGTCTCTCTTTCTATCTGTCTGTGTGTGTGAGTGTGTGTGTGTGTGGAGAGTGATGGAAACACCTGTGATGAAAGAGGAGGGGTGAATGAATCGATTTACTAATCCAAAAAAGTCATAAGGAAATGGGGACATGTTTTGACATGATTAACAGGCAGGAAGCACACAGGAATTCCCCTAGTTTTACTTTCTGTTCCTCATCCATCGCGTAACAAGGTGTAACTTTGCAGAGGCTTTACACACACCAAGTGGGGATGGATGGGTGTGTATATAAGTCACTCTGAGATCTCAGTAGGCACTAACACTGGTCAGAGCATCAGTCACACAACTATCCTGCCTGATCACAATATCCTTTCTTCATCGTCCAGCTGTGTGTTCACAGTTATTGTTGGGTAAGAAACTTCGAATTTACTGGGTTTAAAACTTCACGGAATAAGTATCAAAATCGAACCCCCCAAAAAAAACATTTTCAGAAAGATTTCTCTCTCTGATGTCTCTGTGTATAAATCGACTTCATTCTCTCCTTGTGTTCGCAGGTATTTGAGGCTGCATTCGTTAATTGTTGCTGCTGTTACTGTGTGTGTGTGTGTGTGTCGGAGGCGTAAGAAAAAACAGAAAGCTTCTACCTTTCTCTTCTCTGAAATCAAATCGAAAACCATCACCTACAAACATGCTGTGTCCTTGGAGTTTCCTGCAGAAGAACAAGTACAATATAGATTCGAACAACAATGACATCCAGCAGGAAGCCAAACTCAACAAGTGAGTAGAAGTTAAAAGTGATTCCAGTGAATGTGTGTGTGTAGTGTGTGTGTGTAGTGTGTGAGTGTGTGAGTGTGGAGAGAGAGAAGGCAACGAAAAACGACAAACAAGATGAGAAAATCGTTTGGCGACAGTAAAGTTGAATTGATTTCGTTTGAGCGGCTGTCCCTTTCCTTTTGTGAGCGATTTTATCGCTTCGACTTTGTGCCGGTTGAACGAATAAACCGCGGTGCCAATCGTTCGTTGATCGTTTTCAGTTCGACGCCTCTGTCGAATTCGCTCGAATCTAACCCAGTATTTCGCTTTCTTCCCCCCCCCCCCCCCTCATTTTTTAACGAAACCAATCGATATTGGTGGTAGAGTTCGTGGTTTGAATAAATTCCTTTTATTTCTCTCCTTGCGGGAGGGG
The DNA here is from genome assembly GCA_035084275.1 of Hydrolagus colliei. NCBI lineage: Eukaryota > Metazoa > Chordata > Chondrichthyes > Chimaeriformes > Chimaeridae > Hydrolagus > Hydrolagus colliei. Next base: position 4,215,402 of record CM068764.1, on the reverse strand, counting down.
TGTGTGTGTGTGTGTGGTTGGGGGGGAGAGAGAGAGAGAGGGGGGGGGGGGGGGTCTTTTTTTTTTCGTTTTTAAAATAACTATTCTTGCAAACGTTCAGCTTAAAAAAAAAAATCCATCCGGTATCGTGTTAACCACAAAAAGTCAAGGCGAGTTTTATTCGTTTCTCGCCGTCCCATCTGTACGAGTGACTGGCACTGATTGACTGACTGCCCGTTTCCACCCTTCTCCAGTCTCTACAAGTCCCCGGTTCCCGACTATCAGGTCCACGACAAGGAGAAGAAAGCGATTCTCAACGATAAATGCACACACCCCGGGGTGGAGGAGGTGAGTGAACGTCTAGAGAATCGTTATTCGGAGAACAAAACACAGCGAGGATGGGAATGACAACGTTACTAACTGTAATCCTTGCATTCGATATAGCGCGTTTCACGTTGTCCGGTGTGAATATTGCCCAGAGAGCTTTGATCCATTGTTTGGATTGTAGGCACTCTATCAAATCGCTAATTAATCAATTTAGACAGTACATTATATTGGGAAAACTATGGTGAAATTTCAGAGTGGCTGAAATGATAATTAATAATACAATAATAAGCACAATCAATGCATTCGATATAGCTCCTGATCAAGTCATTGAGATGCCTCACAGTGCCACACCCAATGTACTGTAAAGCGGATTTTTGACTGTGTGCTTTGTGGGGGTGAAACGAAGGAGCGGGGGAAATTTAATACCAGAGTGGTTTAACCTCAGCCACTCGTTGCTCAAAGTTTCACCGTGTTGTCGTTTCACGAACACTTCCGTCCTGAACGCTGCGTTTATTCCTTCCAGAAGCCGACTTCGCCCGTCAAGGTCGCCGGTGGATGTCCGTTCGCTCCCAAATTCGTGAAGTTGACCTACATGGGAAACGGAGACTCACTGCAAGATACTTTACACCGCAAAGCAACGGTGGTGAGTAAGGTGTTTGTGGTGGTGGTGGTGGGGGTGGGGGTGGAGTGTCACAATAACATTTATGTCATCCAATACTCAACAAGGCAATCGGTGTGAAATTGGACTTTGCAATGGCTGGTCGCTGTGTGGCTTCCACCTGATTTAAATTTTAATTTCGTGGGACATTCTCTGTAACCAGAGCGGTACCTGTGTCTTTTTTATTTATATATTTATATTAGAAACACACACACACACACACACATATAAAAACCCAGAATTTTTTGTAATTAAAAAAAAAATTATCCTTTAAAACAAGAACCCAACTCCATCCTCCATCCTCGAAAAAAAAAAAGGACTCATTTCTTGGTACGGTGAAGCTTTGGGCAACTTTCCTTACTCCACAGTCCTGATAATGATCCCTCAAGAAACGAAAAACTAGTAATTTGACCTCTCAATCCACGACTGTGTGTGGGGACGCTGCTGTGAGCAATTGGCCACTGCGTTTTACCTACAAATATACAGACTTTGCGGTCTATTCTGTGAAGGGCTTTGAGACGTCTAGAAGACGTGAAAAGCGTTATACCAAACACAATGATTATGATTATGATTATTATTATTATTCACAATCACCACATTTCTGTCTTGTCTAGAAAATGCCCTGTCAGTCCTCGGCTTGCCGGGGAGCGCTCATGACTCCCAAGGCAATGACGAGAGGGCCCAGAGATCAGGCCATCTCCCCAGAGGAAATCCTTCCGCTAGCTATAGAATTCATCAATCAATACTACCAGTCTTTCAAGAGGTGAGCAAACACTTGTCGTTTCCTTCATTCAGATGAGCTAATTCATGCACAGCTGTGTGCCGAGACTGCCAGAGTTATCGGTTTGCACCCCCCACCCCCGTTTCAAACACGTGGTGGAATGTATAGTAATACAATGCATTGGTGGGAGGACGTCTTAAAGCGTCTTAAAGAGCTGGAGTGGGGGATAGGAACCTGAGGGGCTGGGAGATGGGTGATCGAAACCAAGGTTCAAAGGTGTTTATTTTGAGACGTGCCTTGCACGAGGCGAGGGAGGGTGGGAGTGAGTGAGTCGGAGGGACTCTGGGATGGAGTTGCAGAGAGCAGACGGGGACGAATGGATCAAAGCCAATGGTGGGGCAGATAAGGTGAGAGAGAGACATGAAGCAGGCTGAGCATCAGGATTTTTAAACATGACCTGAGGCTCTGGGACTCGGAATAAGTGCCTCCAGTCAACTGCAAACTGAGGAAAATTGGTATCTTTCCCCAGACCCCAGATCAAAGAGCAACTGGCCCGGGTGGAGGAGGTGGCCAAGGAGATCACTGACACCGGTACTTACCACCTGACCACCGAGGAGCTCTTCTTCGCAGCCAAGCAAGCTTGGCGTAATGCCCCGAGGTGCATTGGCCGTATCCAGTGGTCCAATCTGAAGGTAACGTGAACTCTGAAGGTCACTGGAGCTTGATTTTTGTTATAAATTACTTCCACATGCGTGTGCGTGTGTGTGTGTGTGTGTGTGTGCATGAAAACAAATCCTGTCCCTAAACAGCCTTTCTCTATCCGCACAGCTCTTTGATGCTCGGAAATGTTCCTCAGCCCAGGAGATGTTTGATCACATCTGCAATCACTTGCGATATGCAAGCAACGATGGAAATTTAAGGTAACTGGAAGGATTTGCAAACTGTCTCTGAGAGAGTCAGATGGAACAGAACGGAACAAAACCCTCAATGAGAGGAGGGAGGGAGAGGGAGAGAGAGAGAGAGAGAAAGAGGAAAGGAGGAAGGAAGCAGTGAGTCCAGAGGAACATCCTTGAGATGACCTCTGTTGCTGAAAATAGTGAAATTACATTGAGTTGGTTAGACCGGATGTGAAATACATTGCTTCATAACCTGTACACTGATCTGACGAAAGAAAAAAAACACGCACGTTTTTGGGCAACTGAAAGACCGACATTGTCCAAATGTCTCATCCCCTCACATGACGGAGTTGTGTTAGAATCAATTCCCCTTGATTCTTGCCCAACCTCTCTGGTTAATTAGGTAAGCAGGTCACACCCTCTCTGGGGGAGAGAGAGAGAAAATACTCCATGCCAGACACACAGAAAATTGGCAAACTTGTGCAAGCGGAAGACTCAGTAATTTTGTTTGGCTCTAGCCTATTGATGGATTTCCACATGTGCCAGACATCTGGCTGAACAAGAGGAACCTTTCTGCCATTTAATAACTGAATAACTTAACCCCACAGATCTACGATCACCGTATTCCCTCAAAGGACTGACGGGAAGCACGACTTCAGGGTGTGGAACTCTCAGCTGGTTCGATATGCAGGTTACCAGCTGGAGGATGGTTCCATCATTGGAGATCCTGCCAGCATTGAGTTCACTAAGGTAAGCTGTGAGGCTCGCAGGAGATGGGGAGAGAGTTGGGGGAAGGGGAGAGAGTGTTGGGAAGAGTGGTTTGCTGATATTAGTCTAGAGCTTATAGCTGCGATCTGGAGAATAACGCACATTAAATTCCATCAGTTGTTGCACGGCACTCACAGCAAACGTGGTTAGCTCCCAGGGACGCCCTCCCGATGCGAAAGGCGCTCTACAAATGTAATTTTGCTGTCGTTGTCAAAGAAAGTTTGTGAAGCTGAAATGTTTCCATCTCGATTTCAGTTGTGCATAGAGCTGGGCTGGACTCCTCGCTTTGAACGCTTTGAGGTGCTCCCAATGATCCTCCAGTTCAACGGCCAGGATCCGGAGGTTTTTGAACTCCCACAGGATGTGATTCTTGAAGTGGAAATGGAACATCCAAGGCAAGTCTTTACACCTTCATCTCTCCAATCACGTTCATGTTGTCTTGTCTTCAGCACACATCTCCAACCTTCTCAACACAAAGTTCAGATCAAACTCTTGTGTATAAGGGTTTTCAAAGCACCCCCCTCCCTTCCCCCACCAACCCCCCCCCCTCACCCCCCTACCACCTTTTCTTTTGCCAACAACACAGAATTCATCATTTTTCTTGCCTTTGCAGGTTTGACTGGTTCAAGGATCTGGGCCTCAAGTGGTACGCTTTGCCTGCTGTCGCCAACATGTTACTGGAGGTTGGCGGGCTGGAGTTTCCGGGCTGCCCGTTTAATGGCTGGTACATGGGCTCGGAGATTGGCGTTCGAGATTTCTGTGACATCCAGCGGTACAATGTGTTGGAGGTACAGATGATTGATGCTTTCCCCTGATATGTTAAAGAGTCTTTTGTTTGATAAAGTGATCGAAGCATATTGTTACGGAAGAACCACTTCCCCCTTTACCAGTCCTACACCTCAGCTCTGCTTCATCTTTCTCCCCCACCTCCCCCCAACACAAACATGCATTTTCCAGTAAGACTGATCGGCTCAGTAGGCACTGAGGACAATTGCCTGGAATATTGGATGACGAGCTTGCATATAGGGTAGAGGAGTGTCTGACAAAGTCAGGAAATGGCTCATTTCCATTCATTGTGTCAGTTGAAATCCCAGGCACAGTGCTGAACACACCCAATGCATCAAACCCAATCATGGCAATTAAATTTTCCTGTTTCCCATTCATTTTAACGGGGGTGAGAACAGCATTTTAACAATGTTGGAAACCAACGGACTGATAAGAAGATTGTCAGATACATGCAATCAATTAATTTCGATAACAATTTTGAATTGATAACATCAATTATTTTTTTCAAGGGTGGTTGAGTTCATAACATTGAAAGCAGAAATATATATTTGTAGTTCTGTCTAAGTGGATTTTTACTGAGATTAACTCTTTGTTTTTTCCTGGCCCCGTTTCAGCAAGTTGGGAAGAAGATGGGTTTGGATACAAAGAAACTGACTAATCTCTGGAAAGATCAAGCTGTGGTGGAGATAAACATTGCCGTACTGCACAGCTTCCAGGTAAGAGAGTGTTGAATGGTTGCGCAAAATAAATCTTTTTTTTAACAAAAAAGCATAAACGCTTAACCCTAATATCCATCTGACCCAGCGCGGGACAGCATAGAACATCTCATCATTTCTTTCTTGTTTCTTTTTTTGTGTGCGCGTGACTTTCCAGAAAAGAAATGTTACCATTATGGACCACCACACTGCAGCCGAGTCCTTCATGAAGCACATGCAGAACGAGTTCCGGCTGAGAGGAGGCTGCCCGGCTGACTGGGTCTGGATTGTCCCTCCAATCTCCGGCAGCATCACCCCAGTCTTCCACCAGGAGATGCTGAACTACATCCTCTCACCCTTCTATTATTACCAGGTAATCCGCTTTTTACACATCTTTAATACTTCAGTAGTATTGGAGTCTGGCAGCTCAGTGGTTAAAGCATTTGCCTCGCAAGCAAGAGGTCCTGGGTTTGATTCCTGGACAGGGTGAAACCCAAAGGCAACGTTCCTTACTCCATACACACGCCGAGTTTACCTAGTAGTGAGTAGAAACCCGCTTGTTAATCGATTGGTGGATCACTTTCCGGGGAACTAATCCCTCCATAAAACAAAAATAATTTGGTCACTCACTCCTCCATGACTGTTTCTGGGACACTGCTTGTGTGCGATTGGCTGCCACATTTCGCCCACAAAACACAGGGCCACTACCACTTCACAATATTTTCTGCGAAGCGCTTTCAGGTGCCTCGAAAAGGTGATACATCAAGCGCCAGCCAAGGATTACTATTTGTTATAAAAACACAGTCGTGACATTTTACAAAATTTTGAAAACGTAGACAATGTTTTTGGAAGTGGAGCGAGTTTTCTTTTGTGTTTGATTTAATCTCAGTTCATCTGCTCCCTTTCACAGCCGGACGCCTGGAAAACCCATGTGTGGCACGACGAGAGCCGGAGACCGCAGAAGAACATGATCAAGTTTAAACACTTATCCAAGTGAGTCTGACTTCAGTCTTTCAAACCCAATATTAAAATAACTTCTCCACTTTTATTTAAAAAACGATTCGATTTTCTGAAAAAAATACCAACTCAGAGTTTACCCTTCAAGGTGAAAACACAGGGAAACATTGGAAAGATAATCGTTCACTGAGTTTCTAGTGGAGGGAAGGGAAAAAAGAACAAGTTTCACTAACTCTAAAGTGTAGGAAACACTCAATCTCTAATGCTTTCCTGTGGCTTTCCCTTAGGGCTGTTCTGTTCACCTCTGCTCTGATGCGCAAGACGATGGCACAGAGGGCCAAGGTGACCATTCTGTTCGCCACAGAAACTGGAAAATCCGAGACCTTTGCCAGGAAGCTCTGCACAATGTTCAACAGCGCTTTCAACACCAAGGTAATTGCAATTGTCATTCTGTTTATCAGGGTTGAAGGAGTTTTGTCGCACACATAGGTTAGTCACAGACTTGGAAGGATGAGTATTCTGAAATGAGGAGACCAAATGGGCTATAGGGTCCTCTCTCTCTCTCTCTCTCTCTCTCTCTCTCTCACTGTATCTCACTTGGGTGAGATGTCCCAGAGAGATCCTAAGTTTGGCTTTGTGGTGCAAATGGGAATCCTATAGTCGATTGTTACTGGGGGAGGTGGGAGAAGGGAGGCTTTCTGAGATTGGGTTTGAGGAAAGAATACAGGAAGCATGACTGTGGTGCTTGCCACACACCTGGTCTGGGATTCATCAATGGGTGCCATTCTGGCAAAAGTAGACCAGGCGATTTCAGAGATTCAACCAAACTGTCTACATGTTCAAAGAAAATATTTGTTAATGTTGCTTTAATTATTCTGGCTCCATGTATCTAGAAATATATTGTATGTATGGATGAGTTCCATAATTTTTTAATGGTAGAAATTGCTTATTCCTTATCTTTCTGTTCTCTTCCTAATCAGGTTGTTTGTATGGATGACTATGAACTAAGTGATTTGGCCCAGGAGACCCTGGTGCTGGTGGTGGCGAGTACCTTTGGAAATGGAGATTCACCCGGCAATGGGCAGGTAATTAATGCTTTCACTCTGACGATTCGTCTCCACCAAACACCGTGCGCTGTGAGATTGGGCTACCACTGCATCCTTTTGGATGTCTCGAAGACGCGATAAGACACTTTATCAAATGCAAAGATTATTAATATTATCATCAATATCACAATTGACAATGCACGGTTTGTGGTAGACAAGCCTGGAGCCAGGGTTACTGGGGAGAGGGGGTTAATAATAATAATAATAATCCTTGCATTAGATATAGCGCTTTTCACGTTTTATCGACATCTCAAAGCGCTTCACAGAATATATACTATAAAGTGAATAGACTGTTAGATAATAAAGAAAGTGGTGTATTTAGGTAACTTTATGAATCGGTCCTTTAGTTCTAGTGGCAAAACATTAACAAAGAGCAGCAGAGAGGTAACAGGGGAGATGTATTCTCATTGCTCTAGATTGATATCACGTCAGGCTTATACAGTGCTAAAGCATTTCCTATAAGAAACTAACCTTTTTTGCTAAAGAAAATTGTAGAACCTATTACAGAAAATGGCTTTCTGCAATAAAACGTGTATTTTTCTTTCAGACTTTTAAGAAATCCTTGTTCACCAGGAAACCTGCAAAACTGTTCAACTTCAGGTAAATACTTATGACCTTCTTGTATCCCGAGACTATTACTATGTGCAAACAACAATGCTTAATCCGTTGTATCCAATGCAGGGATTAGTATTTGGTGTTACCATAATGGAAATGAAATTATATATTTGTCAATTCATTTCTCACCAGGTACTCTGTGTTTGGCCTTGGCTCCCGCATGTATCCGCAGTTCTGTGCCTTTGCCCACGCCGTGGATAAAAAGCTACAGCAGCTGGGAGCCGCTCAGATGTCACCAACAGGTGAAGGGGATGAGCTCAACAGTCAAGAGGAATCCTTCATTGGCTGGGCTCTCAACACCTTCAAGGTGCGTTGCAGTCGGGGTCCAGTGCGAATGCTTTCCTCGTCCTCAAGAAACCCGACATACATGCGGTTGATTTAAGTTGATCACCGTAGCGTTCTGAGTTTTTTGAAATTCTTCCAAAACTCATCTCTCCTCTTGTGTTATTTTGTTTCCAAACCAGACGGCGTGCAATGTGTTCCATGTCCGAGGCAAAGTGGATCTCAGTCAGTTCAAATCGACCACCACGAGCGAAGTGTGGGAGCCCAGCAAATACAGGCTGGCAAACATTGCCCAGCCCATGGATCTGTGCACAGGTACTGACTCCATTCACAAACCTCCTCAACAACAACAACAGACAACACATTACATCTTTAGGGAGCCTTTCACGTCGAGAGGAAGTCCCAACAACAACTTACCTTTACACAACGCCCCGCGGGCAGGGTAGTGCCCAAGAGCGCCAGATAGTGTTGGAACTCAATGCCAAGTTAGGGGTGGCGGGACGGGTGGAGAGGTGTGGGGAGGCGACAGAGGGCATGGTCAAAGTATTTTTAAAATTTAAAACAAGGAAATTCCGAGGTTCCATTGAAACCATTTTTGTGATATTTATTTCTCTCTCCTTCTCCCTTCCAGCTCTTTCGAAGCTGCATTTGAAGAGCATCGTGCCAATGACACTGAAATCGAGGATGAACCTGCAGAGTGAGAAGTCCAGGTGTGTTGAGTGGCGTTGTCTGTTCCTTGATAATAATTCCTTCAAACAATCATAATTTGGTCACTCAATCCACCACTGTCTGTGGGACACTGCTGTGCGCAATTGGCTGCCGCGTTTCTCCCACAAAATATACAGTCAATTCACTTTACACCGTATCCCGTGAAGAGCTTTGAGACGTCTAGAAGACGTGATAAGGCGCTATAATAAAACGCAAGGATTATTATTATTATCGAGGCGCGTGATTAAAAATTTGATGTGGTTGTCTCCCGTCGCGGTTTAAAGCTTCTCGTTCACTCACGAGTCTCATTGCTTTACAGCCGCTCCACTATTCTGGTCGAGCTCTCCTGCGGCCTCTCGAACGAGCTCCAATATCTGCCCGGAGAACACATCGGCGTTTGCCCTTCCAACCAAGCCGAGCTTGTGAGCGGGATAGTCAAGAGGCTCAAGGACTCTCTGGTTGCTCACCAGTGCGTGAGGGTGGAAATGTGCAGTGACAAGGCCAATGGTAAGTGCAGTTCTCCGTTGCGTCTTACGATGGTCTGAACCAGCCATCTCCTCTGCTACTTCGTGGAGTCCTGTAGCTCCGTGCACTTGCCTTGCAAGTGAGAGAGACCCGAGTTCGATTCCAGGCAGAGTGAAACCTTGGGCAAGTTTCCTTACTCCACGCACCCGATAAAAATCCCATGAAAGAAAAAATAAGAAGAAATCGGTTGTTTCAATCCACAATTGTTTGTGGGAAACTGCAGTGCCCAATTGGCTGCCATATTTCGCCCACAAAAAATGCACAGTCGATTTACTCTACAGCATGTTTTGTTCTGTAACTCTCTCCCTCAATCCCTCACTTATTATAAGTGTGATCGCAGGGCTTTCTGAAATAACACAAACGCACATCTCTCACATCACTCGGATCTGTTCTCCGCATTAATATTAGCAAATTACACTGTGATCCCTGTCCGTACCACTCCCATTTTCTCTCCCTCTCCCTCTGTGAGTACAAGACTTTATTTGGCAAAATTCTCAATGAGTTGCCTTATTACTGGGTCCGATCACAAAACATGAGCAGCCCCTCGTTATATAATAGTAACATTATAATAATAAATCCTTGCATTTGATATAGCGCTTTCCACATCTTATCAACCGTCCCAAATCGCTTCACAGAATGTACTGTAAAGTGAATTGACTGTATATATATTTGTGGGCGAATCGCGGCAGCCAATTGCGCACAGCGGCGTCCCCACAAAACAGTCGTGGATTGAAATGACCAATTTTATTATTGTGGTTTTATTGGACGGATTATTATTAGGCGCGCGGAGTAAGGAAACTTGTCCAATGTTTCGCCCTGACCTGCCTGGATTCGAACACAGGTCTCCCCAGCTTGCAAGACAAGTGCCTCTAACCACTAAGCCACGGAGTTCCGCTTGTCTCTCCTGCCCTAACTGCTTCTAAACCATCAGTGTGATATCCTTTTGCTCTCCCCACCCCCTCCCCGCCCCTCTGCAGACTGGACGGCAACGGAAAGAATCCCAGCCTGCACCCTCTGGGAAGCTCTGACACACTTCCTCGATATTACCACACCCCCCGGCCCACAGCTCCTGAAGAAACTGGCTCATTTGGCCACAGAAGAAGCCGAGAAGAACAAGCTACTGGAGCTGAGTCAGGTAAACACAGCGCCCTCCGCATCCAAAGCAGCTTCAACAACATTCAACGTGCATCTCCCCCACCCCCCACCCACCTCCCCCACCTCCCCCCACCTCCACCTCCAGCCCCAAATCAGACGCAAGAACAATATTACATTTGTAGAGCGACTTTCACATCGGGATGATGGTCCGCATCGCGAAGGGGTTTCACCTGAAAAGTGGTGTCGCTCAAGAGGGAGAAGGGAATAGAGGGGTTCAGGTGGGCACGGAGTGGGGGCTCTGCTGGAGCGTGTGGACTGGTTCGGGAGGGAATGGCCCGTTTCTCTGCCGTATTATTCTGTGCGCTCTCTCCTTGCGTGGTCCACGTTAAATATTCGTCCATCTTAAATATTTGGAGAGGGAGGGAGGGACGGAGGGATTTAATGTGAGCTTGAGGTTATTTGTACGAGGCACCCAGAGATGCAGCTTTCAAAATCCATTCAATCCTCATGTTGTGCCTCCTCTCTGCAGAATTCCAAGGAGTACGAGAAGTGGAGATCCTTCAATAGCCCGACCATCCTGGACCTCCTGCAGGAATTCCCCTCTGTCGAGTGCACCAGTACCTTCCTCCTGACCCAGCTCATGCTCCTAAAGCCCAGATATTACTCTGTCAGCTCCTCCCTGGACAGGACTCCCAGACAGATCCACTTGACAGTCGCGGTGGTGAACTACAGGACAAAAGGTAAACAGGGCTGGATTTTTACCGGAGCTGGGCAGAGCTCGAGAGTAAAATGTTTCCGATGATGAGAAGCATCATGAGAAGCGTCACTTCGCAAATAATTGCTGTCAAGAGTAGTGGTTTTGAATTTCTAGAAAAAGCTAGAAAAGCTAGAATTTCCATGCTAACATCTCCAATGTCAGAGCGCTCTGAGCAAAAGTAGACACACTTCTCCAAGTTAGAGGCAGGAATCGGGACATCTGCTAATGACTGCTAATGCTCTTGTTTTTAGATGGCCAAGGTCTCTTGCATCATGGAGTCTGTAGTGGTTGGCTCAACACCATGGAAATAGATGGGACGGTTCCTTGCTATGTGCGAAGGTAAGTTGCATTGCCGCAGAGCCTGCTCGAGAGAGAGTCCAGCTCACAAGCTTTCTGTTATTGAAGCTCTGCTTCGAGAAGACTGAGCTCCCAGCATTAACACAAGGCTTTCTGTTTCTGATCCAGCTCTGTGGGATTCCACCTGCCAAAGAACCCGTCCAAACCCTGCATCCTGATTGGCCCCGGGACAGGTATCGCTCCGTTCAGAAGCTTCTGGCAACAGCGATTGCACGACTTCGAAACACAAGGTACGTTCAATCCCATTGGCTGCTATCCTGGCTCTCCCGCACCCCTCCCCGCCACCCACCACATCAATGGTCTGATAGCTGTTGAATCATAAGCAATTCAGTACCGCTGGCTCTCTGGTCCGAGGCAATAAAAATAACCACAATCATCACTGTTGCATTTGACCCAGCGCCTCATCGCATTATTGAGACGTCTCAAAGCCCCTCACGGGATATACTGTGAAGTGACTTGACTCCATTCTGAGACCGAAATGCAGCAGCCAATTGTGCGCGGCAGTGTCCCACAAACAGTGGGGGGGATTGAGTGACCACACTCAATGTGGGGGTGGTCACTCAATTGTGAGGCGAGAGATGGAGAGATCATGGGGCAAGGAATGAATGCTTTATAATGTTTAGAACAAGATAAATAAATGATATTGAGATGAGGGTGCTTTTGGTCATCTTTCCCCAAACGTTTTGACCCAGCCAGCGGCGACAGTCCCACCACCCCAAGTGAAAGACGCAGCACAAGTGATAATATTCACGTGTTAAGATTAACGCGTTGATGGCGCCGGGCAGGAACTGTGGTTAATTTACCGTTTGTTTGTCAGGAACCAGAGCCTGCGGCATGACTTTGGTGTTCGGTTGCCGACATTCCGAAATGGATCACATTTACAAGGAAGAGACTCAGGCACTCAAAGCCAAAGGCATCCTGAAGGACATTTACACAGCCTACTCCAGAGAACCAGGCACACAGAAGGTAATTTACTCTCCCCTGAGCCACACCGGTGGGTATGATTAAGGCTCAGTGTATTCATGGGGTAAATACTGAGTGCTGGAGATTAGGACTGTCCCAGGTTTCATTCTGAGCTCTTTGTCACAGGACAGACCAGCCAGCCTGGCCTAATGGCAGGACTTTGGAAGGGGTAGAATATTATAACGGCAACATATTGCAAAGTACTTGTTTTGTTTTCGATCCTTACATTCCTACGTCCTTTTCTAGACCTACGTTCAGGACATCCTTCGGGAGAAGATGGCCTCCAATGTCTACAAAACGCTGCACGAAGAAAAGGGGCACATTTACATCTGCGGCGAAATCCAAATGGCGCAAGACGTCGCCAACACTCTGAAGGATGTGGTCGCCGAGCAGGGAAACATGAGCGTGGAGGACGCTGAAGAGTTCATCGACGAGCTGAAGGTAAGCCTGGAGTTTCTTCACCTTAAACCTTGCACTCAACCGTGGACGTCTTGCCCTGCCCGGGAATCGAACCCAGGTCCTCTCGCGAACCCCCGAGCGAGCGAGCTGCAGAACCTTTACCCTCCCTGGCTGCCCCTTCTGTCTATTTATTTATTAATGCCTGCTATTGTTTTCGTTCACCAGAACCAGAAGAGATACCACGAGGACATCTTCGGCGCGACGTTTCAGAAATAGCAAGGCACCGGGAGCGCCATTTCAGGGAGCGAGATCGACAGCGGAGGGAAGGATCCGATAGCAAAGCGGAGACTTTCCTGGCCCCCTGGGCTGCCTCGCGGGCGGCCTGATAAAGAGCCGATGTTTGAGGCGACTTATAAAGTTCAATGCTCCATTAGATATTATAAGCGCAGGGGCAAATCTAAACGTGTTTTTGCAACTACACTTTTTTTTATATAATTCTAATTAGTAGTAGCTTGTATTCATGTTTAAATGTGCATTTGTTTTTTTTGGCGTGAGGGCAAAGGGATTTACAGATTCCAGTTGCGTTCGCTAGCGTTGCTTTGCAGGTTATGTTTCGAGTCTGTGTGCCCACGGAGAGGCATTGTAACCATCGGGACAGTCAGCATGTGGAGTAGTTGGCTGTTTAAGTGTGTGTCTATTGTGTTTGTGTGTATATATATAATATATATATATTATATATAACACACACAGCTCAACAAGAAGATGAGCCCAGTTGTGAAAATATACACGAGCTCACCCTCACACACATGGAAAAACTCCTTCTGATCAAATTTCATTCGTGAAAAGCTCCAATTTTCACAAGCTTTGCGAACGCAAGCCAGACACAGCAACGAGAATCCTGTAACCCTTTTCAATGCGACTGTACGAAGGAGATGTGCTGTTCCACTTATCAGGCTTTCTTGATAAAAACGTAATGGTTTTTTTTATTAGTAGTGCCAGTTCACGCGTGAAATAGGTTTGTTTGTCTCGGAAAATATAGGCACCGTGGAGCTCAAGATAGTGGTACACAAGTGATTAACGTAACATTCTGCCCTCAAATTCATACCAAACCTATGGGAAGAAATGGACAAGTTTGATATTTGTTTACAATTACCAAGAACACAATGAGGAAACCGGTGGTCAGAGACCACTTTACTAGATGGGATAAGCGTGCAATATACCTCCAGCATATGTATAGGAAATTGGGAATGTGAACAGCAGCTGGCTGCTACCTTTGTTGTATATATATATGTATGTATGTGTTTGTTTGTAAATGATAACAGTTAAATAAAGGTGATGTACTGTACAACAACTTGAATTCTTATTGCAAAAGTGCGCAATAGGCTGCCATGTTTTGCCTCCCCTTCCCCCCCTCCCCTCCACCGCCCCCCACTCCCACCACAAAATACAATTGAATCACTTTACATTATATTCTGTGAAGCATTTTGAGACATCCTGAAGACGTGATGTGAAAGCCACACGCATAAAAAAATCACAGCTAAAATCACAAGCCACAGCTAAAATCGCCCAATTTTCTTTTAAAAAGGCAGCGAGACGCACAGGTGGAAACCCTCTAAGACGGAATGTGAAGCCGAGGACCCAAGTGTGCGTGGAGCCGAGCGTGAAGGAGGGGGGGGGGGGGGGGGGGGGGCGCAACGAAAACGTTGCTGAGTTAGTGGGGGCGCCGCGATTTAAAGTTTGGAAGCCACTGCTCTAAGGAATTGCTGAAAGCGCGGCCGCCGATGGTGGAGCGGAGGAGGCCAGACCCGGTGGAGCGAAGGCAGTGGGTGCTGTTGCGAGGAGAGAGGTCAGAGAGGTAGGAAGGTGCAGAGGAGTGGAGGGATTTGAAAACTGGAGTGAGGACCTTCAAATCGATCCTCTCTGGGACAGGGAGCCAGTGCAGTCCGGCAAGGACTGGGGCAATCGGAGAGCGAAGTTTGGTACGGATAAGAATGTGGGCTGCTGAACTCTGGATCATCTGGATTTTATGAAGGGTAGCGGGGGGGAGACTGCCGAGGAGGGCATTTGAATAGTCCAGCCGAGAGGTGGCAAAGGCATGGACCAGGGTTTCGGCAACTTTTGGGGTGAGATATCGGCAGAGACGGGCGATGCGGCGGAGATGGAAGAAAGCGGTGCTGGTGAGCGACTGGATGTGGGGGGGGGGGGGGGAGAAGGATAATTGGGGATCGAATCTGACAAAGCTAAAGAATCAGTAATAATAGATATAAAAGCATCATCTGCCTGGTAATAGCAATCCTTGCATTTGATATAGTGCTTTTCACGTCTTCTAGACAAGCGATTAACAAAATATACTGTAAAATATACTGTAAAGTGAATTGACTGTATATTTGTGGGCGAAATGCGGCAGCCAATTGCGCACACAGCAATGTCCCACAAACATTCGTGGATTATCCAACTAATTTAGTATATTATTATTTATTATTCAGAAAGATAGAGGAGCTTATTCTGGTGCCCAATCCTGGTCATGGATTGAAATGACCAATTTATTATTGCTTTTTTTTTTAGGGATTATTATTAGGCGTGTGGAGTAAGGAAACTTGCCAAACGTTTCACCCTGCCAGGAATTGAATCCAGGTCTCTCGCTTGTAAGACAAGTGCTCTAACCACTAAACTACAGGACTCCCAAACTGGACAAGCTATCACCGTAAGACATTTGATCTTTAAACCAGAGCGCTGCTCAATCTCTTTTGTGGAGTCCTGTAGCTCAGTGGTTAGAACGTTCCCCTCGCAAGCGAGAGACCTGGGTTCGATCTCTGGCCGGTCGAAACCTTGGGCAAGTTTCTTTACTCCACACGCCCGATAACAATCCCTCAACAAAATAAAACACAATAATAAATTGATCACTTCAATCCACGGCTGTGAGCAATTGGCTGCCGCATTTCGCCCACAGATATATGGTCAATTCACTTTACAGTATATTCTGTGAAGCGCTTCGAGACATTGAAAAAGATGTGAAAAGCACTATATTAAATGCAAGTACAGTATTATTATTATTATTATTCCCTACTTCCTCCCAACAGAGGATCAACCTCATTTGCTGCTTGAGATGGGAGAAGCACTTTTGTAGCAAGTCCAGTAGAGGACGTCGCTGTCTAACAAATCCAACTCAGGTTGCTGCACAATCAGAAAGGCTCCCTCCATTCAACAGCATAAAGAGAGAGTGTGAGAGAGAGGTTCTGGTAACAGCCTCAATCATTGGAAAGAGAATAACGTACACAAATAATTTGACTTACGAGAAATGCCAGAGCTGACCAGAAATTGAATGTCCTCAGTCATTGAAGAGAGATTTAACCCAAAGCCAGCAGTTGTATAGAAACGAACACAGGTGTAATTTACATTCACATCACATAGACTAAAACTCGCATATTTCTGATTGATAGAAAATCGTGTAATCGGGTGAGTCATGGATCACCACCCACCACCTCCTCCGCGCACCCCCTCAGGCCTCCTCAATCTTCACTTCAAAAGCGAAGTGCGAGAAGGTCATGGACTTCTTTTCCTCCAAGATCCACAATATCTGCCAGGCAGGGTCATCCTCCTGCCTCTCGTCACCCACTACCACTCCCACTCCATACCCCTCACCCCCACCCCATCTTCAGCTCCTACCTCGACCCCCTTCCTACACTCCTTCTCCCCCATCTCTTTCCTCCCTCTCATGCACTCTCACCTCTATGAGGCCAATAACCTGCTGCCTCGATCCCATCCCCACTAACCTACTGCTCACCCAGCTCTCCCTCCTCTGCCCACTGCTGGCTGATATCATCAACCAGTCCCTCTCCACGGGATCAGTCCCAGCGCCCCACTCAAAACTGCTGCCATCACCCCCCTCCTTAAAAAACCCTCCCTAGATCCCTCAAACCCCAGCCACTCCCGTCCTATTTCTAACCTGCCCTTCCTTTCAAAAGCACTGGAACGTGTTGTTGCAAACCAACTCTGTGCCCACCTCTCCTCCCACTCCCTCTTCGAACTCCTCTAGTCCGGTTTCCGCCCTGCCCACAGTACAGAGACTGCGCTTGTGAAAGTCACAAACGACGTCCTCTCTATCTGCGACCGGGGCTCCCTCTGCCTCCTTATCCTCCTGGACCTCTCCTCTGCGTTCGACAGTCAACCACGCCATCCTCCGTCATCCACCTCAGTGGCACCGCACTCGCCTGGTTCGAGTCCTACCTCACAAACCGCCAGTACATCTCCACAAACAGCTTTTCCTCCCTCTCTCACCCAGTTACCTTAATCATCCTTGGCCCTCTCCTCTTCCTCATCTATACGCTCCCTCTTGGGGATGTCATCCGCAGACTTGGGGCACACTTCCTCATGTAAGCGAATGACACCCAACTCTATTTCTCCACTTCACTTTGCGACCCCCAGTCCCCAGATGTTCTGTCAGCTGCCTGTCAGACAACATGGGCTGGATTAGCGCAAATTTCTTGCAGTTGAATGTTGACAAGATGGAGGCCATACTCCTTGGCTCTCGTCAACGTCTCCATTCGCACGGTTCTCATCTCCTCCACATTCCCGGCTTGCCCCTAAAACTCTCTGAACCTGTGCACAACCTTGGCTTCAGGTTCAACCCCCAACTGTCCTTCCTCCCCCACATCCGGTCCGTTACCAGCACTGTCTTCTTCCACCTCCGATGGATTGCCCGTCTCCGGCAACACCTCAACTTAAAAGCCGCCGAAACCTTGGTCCACGCCTTTGTCACCTCTCGGCTGGACTATTGCAACGCCCTCCTCGCCAGTCTCCCCTCCACCACAATCTACAAAATCCAGCTAATCCCAAACTCTGCCGCCCGCATACTCACCCACTCCAAGCTTCGCTCCCCCATTACTCCAGTCCTTGCCAGACTTCACTGGCTCCCTGTCCCAGAGAGGATCGATTTCAAGATCCTCACCCTTGTTTTCAAATCCTCCACTCCTCTGCATCCCCCTATCTCACTGATCTCCTCTCCCCCCAAACCAGCACCCGTTGCCTTCGCTCCTCTGGGTCTGGCCTCCTCCTTGTCCCATGAATCCTCCTCTCCACCCTCGGCGGCCTTGCCTTCAGCCACTACGCCCCGAGGCTCTGGAACTCTCTTCCTCACTCCCTTCGCCTCGCCCCCTCTCTTCCCTGTTTCAGGTCACAGCTAAAGACCTTTCTCTTCGACCGCGCCTTTGGTCACCTTTGGCGCCCCTGCCCCTGGCTCGGTCCCGGGATCTGCTACTGTGAAGCGCTCTGAGACGCAGTCCAGCGTGGAGGGCGCTATATAAATCAAAGTTGTTGTTGTATCAGCCAAAGTCCCGTTCAAGAGTTTATATTCCATCTAAGTTTAATATAACTCATACTTTGCATAAATCATATTAAATCATATTCGAGGAGTCCTGTAGCTCAGTGGTTAGAGCACTCGCCTCTCAAGCGAGAGAACTGGGTTCAATTCCAGGCTGGGTGAAATATTGGGCAAGTGTTCTTACTCCATACGTCTAATAATAATAATAATCCCTCAGAAAAACAATAACAAGTTGGTCACTCAATCAACAACTGTTTGTAGTTATTGGGCTATGCCCACAACTACAGTCAATTTTCTTTACAGCATATTCTGTGAAGCGTTTTTGAGACATCTAGAAACGATGAAAAGCATTATAAAAAACACAAGGATTATTATCATAAATGTATGGTCACAACCGATATAACTTAATCTTTCCTCATTGTGCAGATACTTTAATGAGTGTGTAATCCATTCAGTCCCATTCAACTGTTAATTCCAAATATGCCTGCAAATTATTCTAACCTACCTAGTTCCCTCTTGAAACCCAATATGGATCCTGCCTCAACCACTACTCCAGGCAAATGGAAAAACCCGAGCATTCATTCAAATAATTCAAGACAATAAATATTGTGTGAAGACAGGGACTCAATTGCAATGATCCCAGTGGCTAAATGCCCCCACTTTGTGATGAAGCCAATTTATGATATAATAAGCTGCCTAAACAACTGTTTCAACTTGCCTAGAATAGTAGAACCGGAGATGGCCTGCAAATGAATGGGGGTAAATTCAGAACAAATCTATATGAACACTATTTCAGTGAGTGAACAGTGGATCACGCTCCCTAGGGAGATGGTTGAAGCCGGAAGTGTTTATTCTTTCAAACAGATTAGTTTTCTCTTCGGAAATAACATTATGTGATATGGTACACAGGTAGTTTGGGACATATGTGCAAGCAACCGCCAGGAAGGAGAACTGGATGGACTTTGGTCTTTTTTGTAATCTAGCATTTCGAATGTTCTTTACAAAACTCAAAACAATTAAAAAGGATATTTACAAAAAAGTATTTTGCCATAATAACAGTCCTGTAATCGTTCCCTTCAAGATCAACGAGGTGCCCCTTTAAGATGTCCATCACCAGGCACCTTTTAAAATAATATTACAATTTTCAACCGTTTGGGGCTAGGAAGATTAACAGAATTGATTTTTCGAGAAAAACATCTTGGCATTTGTTCCATTTATTCATTCATACTACCGACTCATTGCCTTGTGCTGATCATTTGAAACTAACTGTGCTCTGCCTAGTTTTACTTCTTTTAATAACTCAAATACATACAAGAACAGCACTTTGATTCCTTTCCAGTCCTTTCCAATTGCTATCACTTCGTCATTATAACTCAAAATTCAAACGCATTGCCACATTCCTTCACTGTACACATTATCAGTGAATAGCCAGTTCCCGTAACTACAAATTACTTTATAGCGCCTTGAGGACGTCCCAATTTGAAGACAGTCAGGGCTTTGGACCAGAGCAGGGGGGTGGGATCAAGAGGGGTGGAGAGCAGATGTAAGAAGCTTGCTGAAGGTGCGGTCGAAGAGAAGGATCTTGAGATATGTGTTGAAGGATGCAAGGGAGGGAACGAAGCAAAGGGACTGTGGGCTGGAGATACCAAAGGTGGAGCAGAGAGGTTGAAGGCACGATGATGGTTGATGGTGGGTGGGCTGGACGGGGCACGTGGAGCAGACGGGTTGATATGGCAATCTTTAAAATGTGTTACGATTCTTCTACTTCCAACACCAAACGGACATCTCCATTCTCAATTACAACAAAATACCAATAGAAATAATGTAATTCAGTCAGTGATTTTTTTGAGCACTTCTACTAATTCCCAAGTTTGCTGGTGACACCAAGTTACTCGAGTACAAGGAAACTGAGTGAATATTCAGCGCTCAGGGACACTTCCCTGTGTGAGGTTGTTCTGGTAATCCTAATTTTCCAGTTTCTGAATTAAAATATTTAAAAGGGAAATCCTAAAAATCTGAGAAAATGTATTTCTTCCAATTAAATTCAATTATACTCTCTTTCCTCCCTTAGATAGCACAGCCATGGGTAAGACACAGAACATAGGGGGAGAAAAACACACACACAATATGTGACTTAGGTTGTTAAATGGAAACCTTTATTTGTGTGAGCATTAAGACATTGTCTGCACAAAAAAAAACTACATACAGTATTTGATACAGAATTCAATACAACATATTGAAGTGTTGGGGTTGCATAAACTAAACATAGACCTTGGTTAATACTAGCAGATTCTCATATAAATTAATTTTAGTTTCCTGGAAGACAAACCCAGTTTATAGAAAATATAATTTTACTGTACAAATTTACATCACATTCAAATCTAATTAAGTTGCTTACACAAACTTTTGTTAAGTTTTTTTTAAAGCCACCATTTACACACAATATTGCAACTCATCTACTGTTGCAATATTCTACAGTCAGAACAGCCATGTTTCACATTTTAATTTGCCTAGGGTGTGTGTGTGTGTGTATGTATGTGAGAGAACTTCAGTGTTGTATTATATCCCTTAAATAACCATCGTAAATTTTTTAATATAAAATTAAAAATCACCACACGTCATAAAATGCTGCATAATGGTAGCCTATGTCTTGAAACATAGTCATTTTTAAAGGAAGATCTATTTAAAAGCACCCATGTGCAAGCTGCAAAACTCCAACACAACTAACACCCAATCCTTAAAAGTTTAAACCACCAATAAATTACTGAAAACTCCCCCAGCCTTCTTATTTTTAAAAAAAACACGAAAAATGAGTCAATGTACAGAATTTCTAAAGTACCAAAAGTCTACACCTACCTTCAGAAAGCCGATAGAAAAATGTAAATTTACATTCAAAATTACAGCTTTAAGGTTGGAACCCAGATTTATTTTTTAATCGTGTTACTCTGTTTCAAGACAGCTGATGCCACTGCAATACACTTGATTCATATTCAAGCTCAGGTGCAGTAAAAGGGATGGTTTGTGGGGAAACAGCTTAGGTAGTTACCTAAAAGTGAGCACACCTCTCGTGTGTAAGTGAGAGAACAATTGAAATAATAAGGGTTTATTCACTCAACTATTGCAATGAAATCAAATTCAGTCAGATAAGATTTTCTGGTCGAACTTTGTTTAGCTGCCCAATCCACACTGTCATGAATGGATGAGTTTTCAGCCATTTCACCCCCTACTCTCTGGAAACCTCAATACACAGTCCCTCCAATTCACCGTCTCCGTTCCGACCTTTAAATCACACCTTAAGACACTTCTTTTTCACCATAGTTTTGATCTATCTCCACACGCCCAGAATTGTGCACCCAAATCCCCGTCAGTCTCTGCTTTAACTCTGTATTAAATTGAGAGTTGAGAATTCAGCACTGGGGATCAATTGAGGGATCAGGGTTTTGTAAGCAATTATAATCTGAATCATTGTTTTAGGATGAATTGTAATAACTATTCAAACAAGACTTCTGTATTTCAGAGAACTTCTTTTGTCTCAATTCCTTGTCCTCAACTTAGTTGGAAGAATTGATAATCATACACTAAGATCCCTAAACAGGAAAAGGTTGTACTGCATGGAAATCAAGAGAGCAGATGGAACATTCGGAATGGGTCAGTCACAAATATCGTGATGTGCCAAATTCAAACTTTTCATTATTACAATGACATTTCAGATAACTTACACATCTCCCAAAACATGAAACAGAAATCCATTACCCACCATGAACTTTCATCTACATATTCACAACATGGACACCATGTAAACGTGGTTAATTGCCTTAATTCACATACAAAAATCTTACAATCGTTAAAATGTTCAACATTTCACTTCCCTCTTTTTTTGTTTCACCACAACCCTCAGCTCAATATTCTCTCTCTCTCTCTCTCTCAGGCACAAACTCGCTCACCAACTAATGACCTCCTATTGATCATGATGTGAACGTAGTGGATTTAACCTAAGCTACAATTCTGTAGAATACTCAGATATAGTTCACATTATTTTTCCAGCCTCCATTGCTACCTCCCACATTATCCTTCAATCAGATATCCTTCAATGTCTCACAGATTTTCCTCCCCTTATGCTGCTTTTTTGCGGACCAGTAAGTGGTGATTTTCCCCATTTTGGGTGGAGGCGGGAGAGGGTGGGGGTGGGGGGGGGTGGGGAGAGAGAAGCAATGAATTGAATTTTGAATAATTAATTTCAAAATCGAACAGACCACAATCAGAGTGGTCCATCAAGATACCTCAACGAACTCACCAGCTAAAACGGGGTAAATTCAAAAGTGATATTGGGTTTTGATTTGAAATTATGAGTTCAAAGCTTTTTTTTGCTGCTACAAGAGCCATTAAACTCCATTGATATCGCTGTATCCACCTGCGACAAATTGCAGGGCCCCAGGGGCAATGCAATCATTACACATGCATATTGAAACAAGTCATTTTTGATGCAATAGTTGCATTCATTTTATGGCTAGGTAGAAAGGGGCATACAGTACAATCTTATTTAAGCAAGATCAGGTTAGAACCAAAGCAACACAACTTTTGTGGATGACTCAAGTCCTGTAATTAAGCTACTGTATTTTAAATTTGTCAACTTGTTTTCTAAATCTCAGGAATAATAAATTACAGCAACAGGAAGTTGGAAAATGAATCTGCAAAGTGTATTTAATTCTTCAACACCCACTATAAGTCTCAGTCCGGTTTTACAAACAGGTGCTCCCGTAACCTATTGCATTGCTTACATTTAAATCAAGGAGGGAGAAATTTACACAAAATATGTAAATTCTCTTCTATCCTGAAAACACGTTCCTCCACTTTGCTCCCTTTCCTGGTCCCAACATGTGACCTGTAGCCAACTCTGGTGAATCCCAACCTTCCTGAAAACAACAACAAAATTACATTTATAGACCGCCTTTCACGTCAGGAGGACGTCCCAAGATGCTGAAGACTGACACAAACCACAGGTTCTTTGTGCTGGCTGTCAATCCATCCCATTATTAACAAAGTCAAGTGTGAAATTGATTTGTGTTTTGTTTTGATGTCCACCATTAATTCTAATTATCCAGGTAAAGTTCATGGTAGCCGATACATTTTTGATTCACGTTTTAAAAATGCAAAGACACAACAATAAGAGCGTCACAAGATGATACATCACTACACGACAACCTTTCAGCAGTTTCAATGTCAACTGTGCGCCCAAGTAATGGATTCATTACTGTTCATGTCAATGTTCATATTCAACAAAGTCATTTTAGCCAACAGTCATCATCACAAATCAATCCTAATCATTATTCAGAGCAAGTTGTAAAACTGCAATGATATTTACATTGGGTCTTTCAATATTGCCCATTATCACAAGAACTTTACAGGAAGTTGTGCTTCCATCCCGTCGATGTCCAGTGATGGTAAGATCATAAATTGAGTGAAACGCAATGGTTTGGATTGAAGTGTTTGATGGTCAATGAATTTTAAAACCCTTTTTGGAGTCATAAAATATACGAGACGTAAATGCAAAAATTATTGACGATTTTTTTTTCCAGTTTACACATAACGTAGTTAAAACAATTACAAATCAATCGCTTGTGTTAGCTGCTACAGTGTTTAATGTTTCTTTTACCTCAACTTCAATTCCCTACAAATGGATTGTATTGGCTGTACCTGCACCAATGCACGTTGTTTCTATATCGGGCATGTGTCTGACCATATTTATACCCGTTGATTTGCTCGCTTTTCATTGTTACGGTTTGCAACTGAACTATATCCATCATGTGTCATCACAGTATGTCAAGAACAATCCCGAGGGCTTCAATTCATTACGTTTTATATGTGGCTTAACTGTGTTTCCGGTCTTACAATTGATTATTTCAGTTTAGATTTAATAGGATTGGTGTGTCAGAAAGTAGCGATGTTAACAAAATTTCAGTACAATGATGTTCTGATGCCTTCAGCATATTCTGGGCATGATAAAAACAGCTTGTTGCAGATTCCATCCAAACATTATTTAAAGAACTTTATGGTGTTCAACCAAGAAGTATTCATTACCCCAACATTCCAATAATTCCAAAATTATTCAAGTTCCAATAATTTCCCCACTTTATTATCCAGCTCTAACTTTGCGCAACATTGAATGAATTTTGCTGAATGGCTTGCGAGGAACCTAACTCCAAGCAGGATATCCTGCAATAGAGCGAACTATTAAATCTTTTGATTGCTCTGGTTTTTCAGAATTCCCAGGTCGAGTCTTTCGAACCAAGCGCGAGTTTTGCTACTATTAATGCTGAAAAGAGAACAGGATAAATAAAATACACATTAAAGTTTGCTTCTTCTTCCCCCAATTACATCCCAGCAGAGAAAGTAACTGCATAGAAAGGTGAGTTAACCTTACACCTAACTAAAACAGCCACTTTGCAGTCAAGTTAAAAAACAAACTGCAACAGAGGTAATCCATAATTAGTTTTTAAAAACAAAAAAAGCACACAGTGTAACTGTTTTTGTTTCTTCAGCAAATGTGTAGTACTATGTAGTACTATATTAATACTAATAGTCAGTAATAAAAAGCAGACTCAATTAAGGGCTAGGCATTTTGTTTGCTGAAGTACTTCTGAGCTCATTCTGTTAGTATTAAGGGTGTTTTTTTTCTGCCAACAAATGTAGCTTTGAAGCTATTCGCCAGAGAAAATATCAGAAAGGCAAAAAAAGAGGCTGGAGGGAGGAGGCGGGTAAGTGGAATTAGAAACGGATGTTATATTGTCTCCGTGGGTTAGGTAAGGTTTGGAAATGTTTGCCAGTTGTCGCATCACAAGGAAGGAGCTTTGGATGCATGCAGTTATAACCTAGAAGTAAAGAAAAACAGGGAGTTAACGGTTAATCGATGCAAGACAGAGAATAACTAGAATCATGCAGTATTAAGTCAGGAAACCATGAATTTTCAATATTTCAATATTAATTCCTTGATTAGTAGATCAGCAAAAAAAAATCATTTCTAATCAGCGCAGCAAACTTTAATAATGCAAGGTTTTGCAACAAAGTTAAATTTCTGCTGATTATAGCTGGCAAAGCCAAGAAGGAAAAGCATCTACTGAGCCACACAATGTAAGATCATTAGGAAAGGAGAAATTTCGAGAGAAAGTTAGTCAGTGTTAGATTTTAAATGATGGATAATCAAAGTCGAGATATGAATTTGGAATAATTTCTAATACTGTACTGAACTAGGGAAATGGATGTCAATTATAAAGCTCTCGTTCCAAAAACATCGCTGGCAAACTTGCCAGGAATAATATTCCATCCTTTTGTTTTCAATCAGTTGACATTTTAGTTTAGAATTATAAAAAGCAGTTTGGGGTCTGTGTAAAAAAAATCCAGGGAAATTCCAAAATTTGCTAAGAGCCACTCCTCAACCACAAATATCTCCTGAATGCACAATGAAACCAAATGACAAACAGATTTGGGGTTTGTGCAATGCCTCAGGCAGAAGGCTTAGCTTGAAATACAAAATGAACTTTATAACTCAAAGCTAAAGAAATAGCAGTAGAATATTCACAAACACGTGGCACCTTCATTGTTATGAATTTAGGATTGCACCATTTATGGTGTAAAAAAAACCCAAACACTGCTATGAAATCAGAATTCCTGGATTGTGGGGAGCAGTCTTCCCCACTTTCTGAATTTTCATTTCTTCCACAGAATAAATACTCTATCTACACGTCAAGCCTCCTCCATTTGCATCAAAGACCTTAACACATGGGAAAGGAATTTCAAACTAAGCTCTCAGCATTCAATAATAGTGTGCTCCCCAGGTTCTGTTTACAGAATACAATTCTCGATTCAACTTTGACAACCATTTGAAATATTTTAAAATATATATTCCTACAAAAGATTGTTGAAAGGAAAACTGTGTGGTTTTCAATAATACTTAATATTTAACAAATGTCATACCACCGTAATATTTCAATAAAAGATTTGTAACTAGCTCATAAATGTTTGGCAACATTATTCATTTGGAATAAAAAATTATTTTGGACCTTCACGAAAAATGATCCATCATTTGGTGTCAAAATCATTATGAACCAATCGCTTAAGATTAAATGGACTTTAAATTCACACATAGTCTGAATGGTTAGAGAGGTTTGCGTTTTCAATAAAGATCATGAAAAAAATCATTGGATACGCAAAATGATTTGATTATTTGGTAAAAATTTGAAAAGGCAAAGAAATTACTATTTCTACAAAGTGAAAGCAGTTACTCACTACTCGATGAGGATGCTTTTTTTCAGAATGACAACCTAAATGAGACATGGCACATTGTTAAAAATAAAAGCAAATTTGAAAACGAAATTAAAGATAGAAACAGAACACGTCATAACCACCATATATGAAAAACGAATGTCCATTGTGATGTTAAACATTATAATGTGGCTACATTCCTCCTATATCTGCAGCTTTATTGTCATACTAATCCTCAATATATTTGTGTTAGTTACATCATAAATACAGTATTAGGTTTTTTTTATATTAGTGGTATGGCAGTTTTGTTAAATAATAAGTTCTGCAATATTTCACATTTATTTTTAAACGATGACATATTGTACCCGTCCACAAAGCTCTAAACAGTTTAAGATTCCAACCAATAGCGATTGCAATACCAGTTTTTACTAAGATCTTATTCTTCCCTGCTACCAATTCCAGATTCTTTCCTCCTTCCACCCTAAACGACAGCAGCAAATGTTTAACAGCACTTTCCTTCAATTAATGTACCATCTGTACGTGAATCAATTTGTCTCCAAAAATCTGATCTCTTAAAAACTTCCCGGACCATTTCTAAATGTTATTATAGAGACAATCACACTCCTTGTTCCTCAATATTTTGTACCGTGTAAGGAAGCTCTATGCAGATTTCTATTCAGACTCAAGGGAAAACTTTTCAGAGTGGGTAATATACTGAGTAATATAAATACTAATCTAGTGCTCCAGGACGCCACCCCGCGTGATGGATCAATATAAATGAAATCTGTTGTTCCCCCAATCTTAAATCATTTAGGAATTTCAATTTCAAAACGTTTCCAGCAATATAATTTGAGGCATAAAATCAAATATTTCTGCAAGTTTTTATTTTATCTGACATATCCCCATCCACTTTCTGTTTGAGTATTTTTTTTACACAATGTTCTGTGTCTTGAAAAATGTCAACCTCTGGTTTGCCCCTTAACTCACACAAACTCATTTGTGCGAGTTCCTCCCTCAACACTGCAAATTTCATCCAGTCTGACTGGCTTTGTTTTTTCTTCTTTTTCTATGTTAACAGTGTATCTAATTATATTTTGACCACAAACATCCAAGGGATCCCTACCGCTGGACTACATCCTAGTACTTTATACAACAGGAATGCTAAAGTAAGCCTTGGTGCCAATAGGCGGTGGGAATGGAGGAGGGAAGAGGACAATCTGTCTTTCACCTCTGTTAGAAGATGCAGGTATGTGGCTATCATCCCACCCACATAGCTTCAGAACACTCGCTAATCTATCATTCACAAACATGAAGTTGAGGGCCAAGGTACAAGAGAGGTGACCATTAGCCATTCAAAGACAGTCAGTCAAGGAGAAATTAGTATCTCCAGGAAAGGTGAAGATTTCCAAAATAAACGTGAAGGAGCCTCAAGAGAAACATAAAGGAACCTCTGGTCACTGTCAGACAGAACCAAAAAGACAAGATTTTAGTGAAGTCATAAACACAATAAAGAAGGTGGAAGAAGATAGAGCAGATACCCAGGTGATATTGTCATGGGTTTTATTGGTGTCTATCTGCATCCAAGTGGTGGTGCAACCCTTGAAGGCAGTAGTGCACATTGTGACAGTAACAGTGTCGTTAGATAGAATTCAGTCACCGAGATTTAAATATCCACAAAGGACCATGGAAAAGGACCAGCATAAATTTCAGCAATGTTTGGCAATTAATCAGAAAGGCATATTATATTGCACAAAGTTTAACCTCACCCTTGAAGGTGTAGATGGATCTGGCATCCACGACCTTTTGGGGAAGAGAACCACATATTTTTACCAGTTTGAGTGAATAAATGCTTCCCTAAAGGGCCTGATTATAATCTTAAAACGATATCCCCTTGTTTTGGAGGGCAAGAGATGAAAAGATCAGCAGAACGAAAACATTTGGTGGCATGTTCCCGAAAAGATGGCCAGGGAGAAGCCAGAAAGCACGGCTGAGGGAAAACTCAAACAACAACATTCTGGGTTGCTGTCACAGACCTACAGAATCTGGTGGTAGATTCAATAAAGACCCGGGCCCAAGCTATCTGAATGGCCTTAGTCAGTCATTGTGCATGGAACAGGGCCAGAATTATGTTTAAACGAGGATGCAAAAATATAAACACGTTATAGAAATCAAATTGTTATTATATTTATGGAGAAGGAATTTTTTATGTCAATGAAAGTAATAAAGTTATGATAATACAGTACATTCTAAAAAGACTTTATACTTAAGAAAATGCTACAGCATCTAATAAATCAAACCATTTGGCAGCTGAGATAAGGCTGCCATAAAGACTGGAGGTAAGACACATGCTAATAACCATTTACCCTAAACAAACATAAAAAATAATGCAACTATCTTCACAATTTAAAAAGTAAGAACATTTATACTCTAGGATACTAACTCTGCAGACTTCCAGAAGTGGCCTGGGTGGGAGAGGCGCCTGTTGAGTTTGGGCAGTTTTTCGAGCATCTCCATCAGCTGAGTAAAGTTTGGTCGTTCAGGGTAATCATAAGACCAACACGCAGATAGAATTTCCTACAGAATAAATAAAACCAGTTGTTAGTGTTGCCAAGTTCCTCCAAAAATCCTCAGTATCAATTGAATTCAGAGAATTTGAGACGCAGTAAATTAGTGGCTGCATTCAAAATTTGCCCTTCAATAGGGTACTTGAAGGGACCTGCTTCAAACTCCGCAGTGCTCTTTAAAATGCCATATTACAAGGCTCAAATATATTGTTTTATAAGCACAGGACGAGGATTGAAACTAGAAGCACAAAAAATTGTATTCTCTCTGCACTAAGTTATCATAGTGCTCGGAGAGCATGTTATGAGAGCATGTTCCCAAAGATAGCTCACTCACTGTCACTTCCTTTCCCAAGGTGATCTGAGCAAGTATGTTCTTGACTCCTTCTCCACTGCCAACCTGCCAGATTATTGCCTCAACAGGCTGATTCTTAAACGGCCAGTCTCTTGCCTGAAGTTCATACCAAATAGTCCTGCAGGAAACAGGAAAATACAAGTATGAACAGAAGAAATCTTAACAACAAAAACTGATTTGTTAGATCACAGCAGAATAGCCTCATCCTCCATTGGTCTAAAAATAGCCATTAAAACTGTTGTGAAGTACGTTTCATGGTATAAAAGGATACAGGGCCAGGGTGGGTAATAGGACTTGAGGTACAGATCAGCCATGATTTTATAGAATGGTGGAACAGGCTTGAGGGACTGAATGAAATATAATTGAAATACCGGAGTATTCGAGTCCTGTAGCTCAGTGATTAGAGCATTTGCCTTGCAAGTGAGTTCATTTCCAGGAAGTGCAAAACTTTGGGCAAGTTTCTTTACTCTACATGGCTGATAATAATCCCTCACCAAAAAGAAAATCAATAATAAATTGGTCACTTCAATTCCCGACTGTCTGTGAGATACTACTGTGTGTAATTGCCTGCCACATTTCACCCACAAATATAGTCAATTCACTTTACAATATATTTCATGAAGCGCTTTGAGATATCTAGAAGACGTGAAAAGCGTTGTATCAAATGCAAGGATTATTATTATTATACTCAACCTAGTTTGCTGGTTTTAACAGCATAAGTTGTAATTTTATTGAGGGATTGGTTTTGCACACCAAATTAAGTCTTAAAAAAAAACTTTCATAGTTGGCAGCCACAGTTGTATAACAAGTATTTTGGACACATTTGCCCAAGTATATTAGTTTTGGACCTTACCCAAATGCATATATATCTGCACTCTTTGAAAATGGCAACTTGTCTTCATCCTTGCCTGAATACATTTCTCGGACTATTTCAGGGGCTAGATAGCACAACCATCCATTTGGCAGCTTAAGCTCATTTTCTCGCCTGTGATGGATTTGTAAAACAGAAAAGAATGGTAAATTGGCCTCATAACAGTCATCGCATGGTTTTCAACAGCTTTTAAGAGAGCCTGGCGTCAACTAACAATTAAAATGTGTTTACTCTTCATAGCAATGAAGAGTAAACACATTAAATGACTTTCCTCTTCGACCGTGCCTTTTGTTCCACCCCAAATCTTTCAACTTCCCCTTCATGTCTCACCCCTTCCCAAACACTCCCCTCCCAGCTCGGGTCATACGCCTCCTGTGCAGCGCCTTGGGACGTCCTCCCGACGTGAAAGGCGCTCTACAAATGTAATTTGTTGTTGTTGTTAGCAGGTGAAAACGATCCCATTGAAGTCTAGTAGTTACACCATCTCTTTATTCAGGAAAACATAGAATCAGAGAATATTACAGCAGAGAAGGAGGTCATTCAGTCCATTGTGCCTGTGCCGGCTCCTTGGAACAGCTACCCAATCATTCCTACTCCCTCCGCTCTTTCTCCATATCTTGCAATCCTATCTACATCCCTTTTGAAAGTTGTTATTGAATTAGGTTACAGATGATCAAAATAATGGTTTCCTGACGTTCAAATAAAGATTTTTAAAACACCTGTTTTGTTATCGCTGTATTCTCTTGAGTAGATTTGATTAAAAATTCAAATGGATTGAGTCAAAGTGTCTGTCGACTAATTTCCACACCTGAAATTGAATACATATGTGCAGAGATTGCATTCTTACCTGCCCTCTTGTACCACACCAGATATACCAAACAATCCAAAGTCTGTGATTACAACTTTCCCATTGTCATAGAAGACATTCTTTGACTTCAAGTCTTTGTGCACAATACCCTTTGCGTGAAGGTACCCCATCCCCTAAAAAAGAAAAAAAAACATTTGTAGTTGCTGTATGATACTGATAACTTGCAGAGTTTAAAACATGAGGAAAACATTTATACAGATAAAGAAAAGAATGTAAAAGCAAAAGTATGACGGCAACATAAAATGTAATGTAAAATGACCTTTATAATTTCCTGTGCAATTTGCCTCATCTTGTTAATATCCAGCGTGGTTTTAGAATCTCTCACAAAAGAGTAGAGTGTTCGCCCTTTACAAAAACTAAAAGATACAAAAAAGTTTGGTTAGTTCTATTTGCATGAAACTGAGCTAGATCATTACTGAAATTACTCCACCTAGTGGATGTAGTCCAAAGTGTGATTGTTAGCCAGTTACAACTGCACATAGTGATGAGCGATATTTCAGTTACCTTGTAATAATGGCTAAGTGAGGTGGATGCATACAAGCCCCCATGAACAACACCACGTTCTCGTGCCTCGTTTGCCGGTAAGTCATCACTTCTTTTTTGAACAATTTCAGGTGGTCCTGATTATTTCCGTCAATCTCTAGCAGTCGAATTGCCACTTCCCCGTGCCACCTTCCTTTGTGAACTTTCCCCCATCGCCCTTTGCCAATCAGGTCTCCCACTTCCAATTCGTGAAACGGGATGTCCCATTCCTGCAAGAAGACACTGGTCTGGCTGGCCTTGCGAGAAATCAGTCCTTTCCAGTGGGACCTTGAATTTGGCAAGTCGTCCACCTCATCGTCTTCAGATTCAGATTTATTTGCCTCCTCGCCCGCCTCCCCCTCCTCCTCCTCCTCATCTTCAGCTGGTTGCTCTTCAACCTGAAAGGAAAGCATTAACTGTGTGAAGTTTTTTTTTAAAAAAGGCTTGCTTAACACCCTTCAAATGACCAGTTCTTTACATACAATGCACAATTCTAGACCAAGATTTAACCTGTCTCCAGGCTCCTCCAAAGCTAAGCTTGAACAGTTGCACTGGGTGACTCGGTCGTCTCTTATTTCTTAACCCTGTGGAATTGGGTTAAGTTTTTCCTCCCTCAAAACTGTCAAGCTCAGTGAATGGGATACACAGGCACACAAGCCTACTCTCACCGTCTGAGTATTATACTAGGTATTACATTTTGGTATATTATACCAAAATACCAAATATTTTGGTAAATGTTTCACATTTGTTGTTTTCATTTGAAAAGAAACAAATGTAAGGGATGATCGATTATACATTCTCAGTTTAATGCAGTTCAGCATTCAGCCCCCAGCTCAATTATTTCCAGTGAGCCAACTTTTGATAGTTACACATCTTAAAAAACATATTTTTGGCATAGCCTTGCCACTAGGTGAACAACCTTTGATGTTTATATTTGCTGACAGCTTAAGTTACTTGAAATAAATGCACTTGTAAATGTTACACTTGAAGGCTGGTGTATACACTGGTATATAGACTTAAAACATTTTTTGATCGTAAACACGTGTGAACAATGTAAATTCTTGGGGGACTCCAGCACCAAAATCCACAAAAATGTTTACGGAGCTCGAACAGTAAGATGTTTGCTAGTTGATTTGTACTGTACCAGGCTGTTGTACAAAATATATAATGTTGACATACCTCTGTGTCCAGCTCAATAGCTTCTGGCTCAGTCTCCTCCACAGTGCTGCAAGACAAAGAATAAGTTTCCTATCCCGTGACTTAACCTAACACAGGCACGGAAATAAAATTAAGATATGTAAATCTAAAATATCAAAAGGGCAAAACCAAACCTCCAATTATATGATTGGATGTTTTGAATCTAAAGAACCAAAGCAAGTTTATCCAGTTATGGAAAGCAAATAAAGATTTCTACACTAAGTGCATTAAATAATAATAATTCATAATATCTAGATTCAACATAGCAATCAATAGTTAGATTAGGCAATCAGGGCATCTTGCACTTCACTAAAACCCATGAAAAGGTCAGTGTTTCAATGTGCAATTTTAAGGAGCTCAAACAGACAAGATGTTTGCCAGTTGATGTGATGTATAATTCAATATGAAGCCCTTTGTTAATTCCTATGCCAAACTGTGATGCAAGTAAAGGAAGGCTTTATGCGAAGGGCTCATCGCAAAGCAGCAATGATCGCGCCCATGGAGACCTGTAGGTCACAGGGCAATCACATGATTTAAACTTGGGGAAGCAAATGGCAGAGGAAAAGAATTAGCAAATCAAAACTATCAAAATGGTTTTTAAAATGAATCAGCACCCACGAGGAAGTTATAATAATAATCCTTGCATTTGATATAGAACTTTTCAAATCTTCTAGACGTCTCAAAGCACTTCACAGAATATACTGTAAAGTGAATTGACTGTATATTTGTGGGCAAAACGTGGCAGTCAATTGTGCACAGCAGTGTCCCACAAACAGTCGTGGATTGAAAATACCAATTTATTACTAGTTTTTTTTATGGATTATCATTAAGTTTGTGGAGTAAGGAAACGTGTCCAACGTTTCTCCCTGGCTGGATTCGAACACAGGTCTCACACTTGTGAGGCGAATGCTCAAACTACTAAGGTAAAGGACTCCACACGTATGAGTTCAAAAAAAACTATTACAGTCCAAGAAAGTTAATCCAGGAAAGCAGGCATATGTCCCCATTTTCAACTCCTCTGCAACATACAGTTAGAAATTTGACTAGGAATAGGAACATCACAGGTGTCAACCTCCACCGTAACAATAAAATTAACTCTTAAAATTAAGGGTCAGCCTTTTAGAACAGAGTTGAGAAAACATTTCTTCACTCAGAGGGTAGTGAATTTATGGAATTCAATACCCCAGAAGGCTGTAGATAATCAGTCCTTGAACATTTTCAAGGCTGAGACTGATAAGATTTGAAAAATAGAGGGATTAGGGTATATGGGGATAGGGCAGGTAATCAGAGTTAGGTGAGAAGATCAGCCATGATTTTATTGAATGGCGGAGCAGGCTCAAAGGGCCAAATGGCCTACTCCTGCTCCTAATTCTTATGTTCTTATGTAATAACAGCGCAGTCGTCCAGCAATGAATGCACTGCTTCATTGATAAATCTTTTAACGCATCTTCTATTTATCGGTAACAACAGCAAAAAACTAGATCCTTACTTAGCATCTTCAGAACTTTCGAGCTGTAGAGTCACTTGTGGTGAAGGACTTGGAACGTCTAAATAATAAAATGTATTTGGTCAGCAACATTCCATTACTTTATTGTGCAATTCCACATAAATGTAGCCCACTAAAAAACAAACTGGAAACTAAACTATGTGCAGTTATTACTACTTGTAAGAATCTCCTACAGGTTAATAGAGGTTTTTGATAAAAAAAAAGAGTAGAAAGACTAAAAAGAGTGGAGAGAGAAGTAATGTTAGTAGAAATGGCAACTCACCTGGGAAGATAAACTGTTGCCTATGATGAAAGTAGTATGCAGCTTGGAAAAAAGAGAACAGCAAACAGGCAGAAACATAACCAGTCAGTTAAGACAGGATAGGAACCCGCAAACACCTTTCCTGTGAAGCAGACTCGTTATTCATTTCACACTAGGAAGTTTGTTAGCCGGTGAATCCACAACCATGCTGGTAAACATTAAAAACATTGTGGTAGTGGATTTTTATATTCTCAGGGAAGCACACCTTAACATGATTTTAAAATTTCAAAAAAGGGACGGCTCTGACACGTGAGTACTTCTGTGGATCAGATACAAGCGGATATTGTATCTGCATTAAAAGCCCGTTTATCCGTGACCCGATCAACCATAACTTCTGTGTAACCAGCACCGCAAAAAAAAAGGTCCCCGAATAACCAGAATTTATCCATCAAAAATGCATTTTGGGGGTGTTTTGTGTTGCCAAATATCCCTTAGCGTCGGTATTTTGGAATACTGCTACTAGGTGCCTGAAGGTGGCGCTAACTCAGAATGCTGCCGGTACAGCAGTACACTCTCCGGGTTTGAGAGAGGCCGGGAGAGAGGATGAGTTGATTAATTTAGATGGAAAATGAAAGCACCTACAAAGCAGCAAAACACACACACACACCCTGAGCAAAGCTTGCAGATCAATGCATATCACAGCCTTAGCTTTTATTTTAATAAAAAAAACACCCCTGCAATGCCCGATCTGTGTGTGTGTGTGTTTTTTACAGAGTGCAGTGTTTCAAGTTAGTGCACACACACACACAGGCATCGCAAGGCTGTGTAATGTCCAGGCTCCTGAAAATATTAAAGATCAAATTTCTCCTCTTTAATAATGAACTGCAAAAAGGATTCCCTTCTCACACAGGAGCCAGAGTGAGCCGAGGCTTTCTTTCCCGAAGGGAGCAGCCGCTATCCCAATCCTTCTTTATCCTCAGCAATGTGAAGTTTGCAACACATCTCAAGTGTGGTTTATTTTACAAATACCTTTAAGGTTGGGAAGCTGCAGTGTATATCAGAAACACACTCAGCGCCTCCCCTTACCCCAGTCTGTTATTAAAAACAAATCTAACTTTAAAAGTGAAATTAAATGTTTTCTTTCAATGCCGATCCTTGAATCATTTGGAAGGAAAATTTACGAGAGTGGGAGAGCTGTAAAAATAAACAAGTGAAAAAGACACCGAGCCCAAACAGGCTCAACAAAAACTAAATAAATAAAACAACTGAACAGCGAAAGCGGCGGCCGACACTCACTCTCTGCTTTCTCAATAACACTTTTGCTTTCCTCTCTTCTGCCCCAATGAGAACAGTGTCATTCAAACGTGTAACTTTTGCACTAGTTTAACGATCTCTCTGAACTGCCTGGTTGCTGAATGTAAAAGGATTATTATTATTAATTAAATTATATTATCAAATAAATGATTATTTAGTCTATTATTAATATGCTATGTTTTGAAAAATGTATTTAAAAAAAAAAAAATTACCAATTTTTTTTGTGTTGGGTTTTCGGCGCGCACTTTAACCGGCATCAATCAGGTCCCGAGGATGCCGGATAAACGAGCTTTTACTGTACATTGTAGCAGATATTGTATAAAGCTACCTGGAAAGTTAAACCTGTCCCTAGGACCCTTTGGTGAAGGGTTCGGGGGTGGGGTCGCGCTGGGAGGATTGGAAGACTGGTAGGGTGCTGGTGAAGAAGGCGTTGATGATGTTGTTGAAGATGGGTTACTGCTGGAATCAAGCTGATTCAAAGCTGGTGCGTGATCCTGCAAAACATGAAAAAATAATATATTTTATTTTCGGGGCTACACTATTTCCTAACTTGAGGAACAGTACAAAGAATAGCTTTGAGCAACAAAATTCAGCTCTGACTGTTTAACCTCTGTATGCCAGTTGAGGTCATAAAAAAAAATGAATCTTTGCAAATTTAGCTACTTATGAGAATTCCTTTTGTCAAGATAGTTAGCAAATACTGTCACTTATTCAGTTTCAAAATCGTGAAGCAGTATTCAGCATCTTATCATAAATTGTCGCTTACAACAGTGATACATTTTTCAGCGCAATGTTCAAATGTACTTGAAAGATATTGTTTGAAAGCAAGAAATTAGATACAGTAATAGTGAATCGCTGGGCTTTCAAAACATAGTGAAAGAACCTTAATCACAAATCGAAATCAAGCAAGAATTTCCCAAAGTAACTACCAACACAAATTAACTATATTGGTTTGCAAACACAAGCAGGATTGCAGCTTATTTTATTGTGTTACCTTCTTATTTAGTGCCTTAGGAAGAGTGCCAAACTGAAGCTCTGCGGGTCTATCCACAGGGTTGTTTATGTCAGATGGCACAGATTCTGTTCTTCGGATTCTTGCTGGTACTGTAACATAAGCACAATTCACAAGACAGAATTTTTTTTCTCTCTGCCCTTCGGAAAAACTCAACAGGATATATATTTTTATTTTTCAGCACAAAGCAGCTCAGGTAAAAACTTACATTGATACTGTTTTATGATAGAAGAGGAGGCCCTTCCATGTTCTGGCCAAAACTTCCCGAATACCTCCTGATAAGGTTTTATGATAGTATATTTGTGCAAAAAAATACTTTTTTGTTCATTCTGTATTCAGTTAGTTGATCTGAATCTAAAGTAAGCATGATTGTCGCCTTTACAACTATGCCACAAAAATGCAAGCCAAGCATTACAATATAGCTCATTTTCTAAGTTAATGAGCATATTATCATCTGCGATCTGCTTAATTATGAACTGAAGACTTACATTGAGGAAATGATATTCGACATGCAGGAGCTTCTTTTGTGCATTTGTTGTGGCATTTTAATCTGAAGGGATAAACAAGGAATTATCCAAATTAATTTTAGTAAATTTGAATAAACATAGGCAATAATACAGTATTTGAAAAATAGTAAAATACCAAACTCTAATCTATGGCTATTCCACACATTTATACCCAAACACCGATAGAACTATTCCACTAAACTCAGTGCACTGGATGTTATATTTATCTCAAAATGCCTGCTCAGTTCTACACTATTTAAGACAAATAAAATACTGCAATTGTCTTTGTAATACTCACCTACAATGTTTACATTTTACTCCAAACATCATACCTCTTTGACAAACTTGACAGGTTTGTGACAACCAAGATTTTGTTGAAAACCTAAGAGGGAAACCAAAGAAAGATTCACAACACATGGGTTCTCCAGTGCAACATCAATAAAGATCATTATTGCTGGAAGGTGGAACATTGCTTAATGTGGGCAGCAATATAATGATAATAATAATCCTTGCATTTGATATAGTGCCTGATCACATCTTTGAGACATCTCAAAGCGCTTCACAGAATATATTGCAAAGCAAATTGACTGTAAATTTTGTGGGCGAATTAGTTATTTTCAAGGTCGGACACGATTTACATCTCCAACAAAGCTAAACATCATCCAAACTTCACAACAGAAAAACAATTTTAAAAATGTAGTATGTCGAACATCCATTGCAAAGTATTTAGTTCCAATTATGTAAATTAATAGAACTGACTTCCAGGACCTTATTAGCTTTATAGAAAATATGGGTTAAAATTTTTGAAGGTTTAAATGATCAAAATAGTTTTGAAAATTAAATAAAACCATTTACCAAACAAATCAGTTATTTTCACCAACTATAATTGTGTCATATTTACTCCTGCTGGTAGTACGCTTCTACACAAATCAATCACCATGAAATCATTGCACAAAACAATGTAGCACCGCTTGTCAGCGTGGCAGATTACTTGCCTATGTGTAATTGAAAGACCAAAATCTCTTCGCTGAACTGGAGGAGACCCCCGTGGTACATGTAAAGTGTCTACAAAGAGAAAAGAGTTTTAGCGCAACTTAAATAATCTAAAATATATCAACGGTTTGAAAAATAGATGCATATTTATCTATCTTTCATAATCTCATACCAAATTGGTGGAAACATTGCTTCCCCCAAACCAACAAGCATGCTGTATTTGGGACAATAATAATAATAACCCTGGCATTTGATACAGTGCCTTTCACACTCGGAGGTCATGACAAAGAGGTTCAAAGGATACACTTATGCATTGTCAGAAGACACCTATTCAGGCAAAACTCAATAATCTAGTTGTTGTCCCATCTTGATCATAATAATCCTTACATTTGATACAGCTCTTTTTCATGTCTTCTAGACGTCTCAAAGCTCTTCACAGAATAAACTGTAAAGTGAATTGACTGTATATTTGTGGGCAAAATGCGGCAGCCAATTGCGCACTGCAGTGTCCCACAAACAGTCATGGATTGAAATGACCAATTTTATTATTGCTTTGTTTTTAAAAAGGGATTATTATTAGGCGTGTGGAGTAAGAAAACCTGCCCAAGGTTTCGCCCTGACCTGCTTGGATTCGAACACAGGCCTCACACTTGTAAGACAAATGCTCTAACCACTGAGTTACAGGACTCCACATCCAAAATTGACTCAATTTTTGATTAGCTTGTATTATTATTGCTATAATATGCAAACAAACACATAATGCCTCCTTATCAAAAGTGAGGAAAGAAAGTCAACTAAAGATGTAGTCAAGCATCACCCTGTCGTCAAATCTGGAAGACAAATTCAGGAACTAATTTTCGTTCTGTTTCCAACCCAGGAAACGGAGGAGTATTATGCGGTGTGAAATGATCCAAGGAAAAATGTGGAATCAGTTTGGGTGATGCTTGGCAACAATTTAATTAGCACATACGCTAATCATTCCAGCACTATGTCTTTGCAAAGTGAAAGACAATCATGCAATGCTATTCAGAGGCAAGCTGATCTGCTAGCTATGGGAGTACCCAATACATGGCGCGATATTAGTAGAATAATAAGATACTTACTTTTCGGAGAACTGTAGTCATCAGGTAGACAAGGCGTTGTGGGGAGACAGTGAGAACTTCCAGAAGACTGGGAAAAGAAAGGCCTATTTGGTAATAAGGGTGATCGAGTAGGAATGTCATCACAACTGGTCCCATTGCCATTCAGGTTCAGATTGACAAAGAATCTGCTTTTCTTACCTGACCTTCAAGGCAAAAAAGAGAGAAGTGAAAATTACAATAAAGCACTGAATTATAGTTTGTCAGTTCCCTCAAATTTTGTTTAAATAACTATTTTTGTCATTACAAGAATACAGATACTGTACCAGAATTTACAGGGGCAAATTTGTTTCCCTAACCATACCTGAAAGAATATTTTCACCCATGGCCTATACTGCCCATAATGCTTTATAGTACTGAGAAAGCGCAACAAACCATTTTCTATTAGGGAAAAAAAACAGAACTTTTGGACCACAAAAGTCACGTGAGCATATAAATTAAAAATAATTACTTAATAGGTGGTATTTCATCTATTCGATTTCCTAACTGAGACTCGTGTGACTTGCTCCTTGTTAATGTCGAGAAACCAGGAAAAAGTTGAATAAGTTTCCTAGAAGGTGGTGGTGGAGTCCGTGGTGGTTTGAATCGGTTTTTCTTTTTTGAGGGAGGTGTAGCCGGTGGTGTGATTGTGAAGGTTTGAGTCCAACGGCCCAGACGAGGGGATGGTGGAAAAGGATCAGCTGAATTATCTGGTATATTTGACATTAGTGATGATTCTGATGAAGGGATAACAGACACAGATACTGAACGTGGTTGAGGGCAGATCAGTCTAGGAACAAGAGACGGACTATGTGGCCGCCTAGAACCGGAAGGACACACCAGTTCTGAAGGAGATATGGTACTGCTTTCTCGTCTGGTTTCAGGTGAGGTCCACAGAATTGCATCATCTTGCAACTCCCCACCTGATGAAACAAAATTAGGACACATGACAGGTGAATACAGATTTAAAAAATCCTTTACCTGCAGTTTGAGTAAAAATACATCTCGCCCCAAGTAGGGCAATACCCATATTTTCATCAATTTCCGTGTGAGAAGAGACGGCTAACAAACTTTTCCGCTCAGCAGAAGACCAAACTTATGATTTCTGCACAAGAAATTACTAGTTATAAAAAAGAGATGCATTTAGTAGGGGGAAGAAATGCAGTGGATGAGATATGAAACTCAAGACTTCATTTAGTTTTTTTTAAAGATTGAATCCATCTTCAGTAACAAAACCACACATCAGTTTATATTCACTAGTTTCACAAAGTTGTTGTGATGTTGTCAAAAAAAAGTACGGAATGTGATAAGTGCCTAGAGAATTGCCATATGTAATTAACATTTACCTGAATCATTTACACTCTTTAAACAGGAGAGGGCAGCATTCAACCGACAGCACTCCTCAGGGTTGACTCCATATCTCTTCATGGCCTCCAAGACTTTCACATCTGACATATCCAACAAAAGATCCAGAGTCAGATCGCCTGGGACCTTCTGAAACAGAAATATGCAAATATTAAGATTAAAACATTTCTCACGTCACATTACAGGAAGCATTTTCTTAATAATAGGACCCAAGTGACAATGAGTTAATTGGCTACAGTAGCTTGGTACAGAAGTTAAGCAATTTTTAAAGAAACATTACACAAGGCAACAGTTTTCCTTATTCCAAATCAGTTTGGTCCATGATGGGGTGTCACTGACCAACCATAATGAGTTTATCAAGCAATTTTTAAAATAGCTTGCAATTATTTCACATGTCCACTACTGAAGCCGCAAAAGGAATTAATTTTGAATCGCATTGTTATGGGATTAAACTGTGCTGCAGGAAGTAGATTCCAGTCCCA
The DNA here is from genome assembly GCA_035084275.1 of Hydrolagus colliei. Lineage (NCBI taxonomy): Eukaryota > Metazoa > Chordata > Chondrichthyes > Chimaeriformes > Chimaeridae > Hydrolagus > Hydrolagus colliei. The sequence continues at coordinate 4,174,317 of CM068764.1, read as the reverse complement.
AACTGCAACATGATATCACCCGTTTCAGTTCCAGTAACTGTGCTGCAAAACAGCAGAGATCGCGGGAGCAAATCAACAACGAGCAGCTGCTTACAAGAGAGAGAGATGCCAAGTGGCCTCTCTGCACATAACCAGACAGCTCAAAAGGCAGCATACAGGTTTATAATGAAGTTGTTTAGTTTATGAACACCATCCTTTGGTACATAAAGTATTTAGACCATTTGAGAAACGAAATAATTCACAACAGTTGGGCGCAAAAAAAGTATATTGATTTTAACTGAACAAAAATTGAAGCCAATCAATATTTGAGCCTCACTAAGCAATATTGAGTTGAAAATCAGTCAGATATAAATGAGTCAATCCATTTCTTTAGACACTGGTCTCTCTAGTGCTGACAATACATCTCAAAATATTGCATCTCTTAAAAGCAATGCTTTTGCTGATCATTTTCTCTTGACTGTTGATTCTGCCCAATAATTCAGTTATTCTCAAAGCTACAAACATTCATCCAATATTTTCTTGGGAGTACAGCAATACATGGTACAGTGTGAATATGATGTTCCAATTGGGAGCTGTATCAAATGCAAGGATCATCAATTGTGGTGGGGTGATTCATCTGTCAGTACTTCAACAGTTAGCACGCATAGTTAGCATGCAGTTCGGAGGAAGCCAGGAGTTAGCTTGCATTGTAATGGAGCTAATAAACATTAAAATGTCTCAAAGTACTTTACAGAAAATTGTTGTCAAATGTTGCGTCTGCATTTCAGCCAAACACAGTGGCCAATTTGGAAACAACAGAACCTGTACACAGCCAGGAATTGAATGACCAATTTACTCTGATGCTGGGATACCAGGAGAAACTCCCTTCTCTTTAGAATGGAATTGTGAGATGTGCAATATCCACCTGAACAGACAAACAGGAACCCAGTTTAATCTAGTCTGAAGGACAGAAACCCTACAACGCAGGATTCTCCTAACCCTACCCGTTAAACTAGACAACACCTGCCAAATGCAGATCTACTCATTGCACTAGAATCTGGGTTGTCAGCTCAATGTTTAGGCTGATGAAGGTTGGCACCCATGATTCACACCCTTGTGGAAAGCGTGCTATTAACTAACTCAATTTGATCATCTATTCTGTAATCTTGTTTTCACACAGTACATTTATTCAAGCACAATAATGTTTCCCATACTGGCAGCACTTGGATAGTGTTGTCCCTGAACAATATTGAAAAGTGAATGAGCTGCAATAGCCTTTGTCTATACCCTTGTCATGCCTGGATTTGAAGTCCCTGCCCTGAGCTCGGTTGCACCATGAGAGTTGCTGCTGTCAGTCTATTTCTCTACCTCCCCAGGATATGAATGTAGCAGCTCAGACAAGATGTAATCTGACAGGAGGACAGGGGTGTTCAGACAATGCAAAAGTGCTGCCAACCTGTCCTTGTCCTATTGCTATACAGGCTGTTCATTCATGCCACCTCTGGCCTAAGTGCCATTTTTGGTGAGCTGCAGTCTTCTTCTAACTCAGGGCCTTGTCCTTACAGAGGAATCTGGCATTTGGTTTGTTTAGGCCGATAAGTCTGAAGGAATCCAGGCTGCTAGCATTCAGACGAGATACAAGATTCTAGGATTTTAATTGGACAAGGAGTCTAATTGTGCATGCAATGTGCTTTTTCATATTTACTTTCAGCAGCAACAACAACTTTGATTTATATAGCACCCTCCACGCCGGACGCCGTCTCAGAGCACTTCAACAACAACAAAATTACGCTTGTAATTTTCACCAGAATAGCAGCTGATAAACATTTAAATAAAGTTTGACACAACTTTCCGACCCAAAACTCAGAGTGCAGTTAACTTAGCCAAGCACATGAATAAATAAGAAGATAGCTCCAGTGGGAGACATAGAGCCAGCATAAACTCAGTAAGCAAACATCCTACTCCTGTGTTGAAAGTACTACCAATCCCACAGAAGCGTCTGAGTTATTTCTCCTAGAAAGTTCTGAAATTGTATTTGGAAGTCACTTTTGGGGGCTTTACTTGAACTCTTGCATAAGAAATGTGAGTAATAGAGTAATGAGTCAAATTAATGGGTATCATTTTATTTAGTGACCAAATTAATACTGCCCATCAAATGGTTACTGCTAAATAGCACACATCAGTTGGAGTGTGAATCATATTGGAGACAAAAAACACGATTATCAAATTGTTTCAAAATGGAGGATGGTCTGGGTGATGCAGTATGTTCTAACATTGCCCTTTGACCTCTGGGAACTTTGGCTCCATCTTCCTATCAAATTAGTTTTGGTAGTTTACTCGCTTTGAGTAGACAGTTAGCACAGACCCGCCCACAATTCAGAAAAGGCTAAATTTTGGTGGCTGAAACAACAATCAAAAACAAAATTACATTTATAGAGCGCTTTTCACGTAGGGAGGACATTCCAATTAAAACCACGTTGTTGGGATAACATACAGAAATGGATCTATTTTGACTGCTTACAGTTTTCGGCCAAAAATTGTACAGTCAATTCACTTTAAAGTATATTCTGTGAAGTGGTTGATGACCTCAAAGATGTGATAAGGCTCTATATCAAAAACAAGGATTATCATTATTATTGCTGGTAGGAGAAAAATTGCAATATTCATGTATATTATTTCCTCACAGTTGCACCCATGTGTGAAACAAATACAATTCACTGAAATTGTGAATATTAATGAAACTTAGTACTGTATAAATAGAACTTGGTCAGCATCACAGTACAAAGCATTCAATTGTTAATATGGAATCTTGCAGTATGAATAAAGAATTTAATATGAAGTGGGCAAAAGCCATTAGGTTCTTCTGCCTCAATAATGCCTTGTTCTTATATTGCAAACGCCAAGGAAATTAAAAACTAAAGGTTAAAACTCAGCTTCAAAATGCAGCCTGACAAATGGTCTTGAAATATTTTTTATTCACTTTCGTATAAAATCTTTTCCGCAGCATGGCAGACAATGGCTGCACATTGACTGGAACAGCTGTTTAGCTCATGGTTTATGCAACACCAAAAGAGATTTGCAATTGAGTCAAAGTCAATCAGTGTCAAAAAATAATTAAAGTGCCAGAAACTAAGAAAATCAGGACACAAAAAGACATGTCAATTTAACAAGACATTGCAAACACGCCTTATACTCCTCAAAGATGCACAATATCGATCTATAGTGAACTAGCCAACAATACCCCCCAAATAAAACTGATCATTCGTTTCATGGCTGTTTGTGGGACATTGCAGTGTAAATTGGCCGCAACATTTTCCTACAAAATACATCCTGTGAAGTGCATTGAAATGGCAAACCAATGTGAAATCCAAACGAATTGCAACCCAATCAAATGCAAGGACCATTATTATTACTCTTCTGTGTTGCTCCTTTTTGTTCCTTGATCATCACAACAAATTATCAACTCATAGATATAATTAAGTCTGGAAAGAGCCATCATTATTTGAAGCCTTGGTTGACTCATTACGCGAACTACACATCAAACTTGCTGGAGATTAGTCAATTTTTTCATTAAAGTACTGTATATCTCCGCCTATAAGGAGCACCCGCATATAAGGAGCACCCCCCGTTTTTGACCTTTTCTTGGTGAAAAAAAACAGAAGCATTTTCAATGATATTGCCGGCAGAAGGGAGGAGAGACAGGTAGGTAGCGAGAGAGAGAGAGGCAGGCAGGCAGGCAGCCAGGGAGGGAGAGAGAGAGACAGGGAGAGAGAGAGGGAGAGAGGCAGGCCAGCAGCCCGGGAGAGAGAGAGGGAGAGAGGCGGGCCGGCAGCCTGGGAGAGAGAAAGGGAGAGAGGCAGGCCGGCAGCCTGGGAGAGAGAGAGGGAGAGAGAGAGGGAGAGAGGCAGGCCGGCAGCCCGGGAGGGAGGGAGAGAGAGACGGAGAGAGGCAGGCTGGCAGCCCGGGAGGGAGGGAGAGAGAGAGGGAGAGAGGCAGGCCGGCAGCCCGGGAGAGAGAAAGGGAGAGAGGGAGAGAGGCAGGCCGGCAGCCCGGGAGGGAGGGAGAGAGAGAGGGAGAGAGGCAGGCCGGCAGCCCGGGAGAGAGAAAGGGAGAGAGGGAGAGAGGCAGGCCGGCAGCCCGGGAGAGAGAGAGGGAGAGAGGCAGGCCGGCAGCCCGGGAGAGAGAGGGAGAGAGAGGGAGAGAGGCAGGCCGGCAGCCTGGAAGAGAGAGGGAGAGAGGCAGGCCGGCAGCCCGGGAGAGAGAGAGGGAGAGAGGCAGGCAGGCACGCAGGGAGGGAGGGAGAGGCAGGCAGGAGAGAGAGCGGCAGGGAGTGAGGCAGGCAGACTGGGTTCGGCAGAAGGTAAGCACAGCACTGAAGTCCGCTGCTGCTGCCGCCGCCCGGGCGGCCGAGGCCGAAGCCCCGTCACCCGCTCCTCCCAACCCCCGCCGGACACTGACCAAACCCCGGCTGACAGCGCGCCGGCCGCCCCTCCTGTTTACTGTATATCCGAGGCTCAAAATTGCTTGTACCTGCGTATAGGGCGCACCCCCAACTTTTGAGGTCTTCCGACCTGAAAAAAAAGTGCGCCTTATACGCGGAGATATACGGTAATCATTTTGGTCAATGGTTGCATCTAACCAAATGAATAGTTTTCAGGGGGGATCAAATTCGAATTTCCTTTTATCCTGATAGCTAGTTCAGAAGGGGGCAAAGGAAATGTAGAGTTTGTAGATGAACATGGCAACCAATGTGTCTCAAATAGCAACCAATCAATGTCCCCAAAACAGCCATGAAGTAAATTATAATATATTTTTTTAATTTAATCAGGGGCACTGTTGTTTCGGGTCACCAGAAAACAAAAACTTCTTTTTTTAGAATAATGCCTGTGGAGTCCTGTAGCTCACTGGTTAAGGAGCATTTGCCTTACGAGTGAAATCTGGGTTCGATTCCAGAAAACCTGGGGAAAATTTCCTTATTCCAAACGCCTGATAATAATCAAAACAAATAATAAATTGGTCATTTCAATCCACAACTGTTTGTGGGACATAGTTGTGTGTAATTGACTGCCACATTTTGCACAAATACACAGTCATTTCACTTTACAGTATATTCTATGAAGTGCTTTGAGATATCTCAAAGACATGATAAGGTGCTATATCAAATGCAAGAATTATTATAATGCCATGAGATGTTTAATACCCACCCAAGCAGGTACATGGGACCTTGTTTAACATCTCATTCGAAAGATACCAACTTTTACAATGCAGAACCCCCAGCAATGTACTGCACTGGTAACAGCTGAGACAATGAGTTCAAGGTCATGACATGGGACTCGAACGCACAACTTTGTGATTCAGAGTTAAGCGTCGTACCAACTGAGTCAGGCTGACACCTCTTGGCCCATTAAAGGTAGTACTTGGCTCTTCTCTTCATCTATAAAAACAATTACCACTGGATAGGAAAACATGAAAAAAGTTTTAAAGTACCTCAAATGCCCAAAATGCCCAAGATTCCTTCCTATTTGTCATCCCGCGACCTTGGAGAAATGATAGATACTGAGCTTTGTTGGCTCTAACCTTGAATAGAACACTACCAAATTCACACATGAACAGGCGTTTCAGCAAGTTACTGGAGGCTGCCAGTACCATGGAATCAAACATCAGCCACACGGTTTTCACTATGATTTTGTTGAAGCATAATGGTGGGCGTTCCAAGCTGGCATTATTATTCACCTTTATTTCCACTCTATTTCAGTCTAGTATATTTTCTTTGCCTTAGTTTCCGTCTTGCTACAATTGTTTCTCGGATATCACTCAAAATTATTCCTGTGTTTAATGTTCTCTCCCACCTTCTTTACTCCTCTCCTAGTTGCTCTTTTGTCCCACCCACCTCATTTCCTTTGTGTTCACATTTGTTTTATTTGACTCTGTCCCAAACACTGAAAAAACTGCACAATCTCTCCTGCTAACAACACAAATTGAAAAAGAATAAAGCCAAATGATCATAGACTATTTTTGATAAAGAGTACACCTGATAAAACTGGACGGCTTCACGATTGAAGGCAGAATGATATTGCCGTTTAATTAATACTCAGGAAGAGCCAAGCATTGATTATCGAGCATTGCGGCACTGCTTGACTGAACAGGAAAGATAATTGCTGTATGTGTTTAAGATGGTCACAAATTACGGTTTCCCACACCTCAAGCAAATAGAAATAACTTTCTATATGCAAAGCACTGACAGTGGGTGGGGGGTGGGGGAAAGAAATTCCGTGTCACATTTCCTGCATCAGTTTGACTTTCTCGCCATTCATATGTACTTATTTTTCCCTCTTCGGTTTTCAGATGTGAAGCTCTATGGTAAGTATCAGCCAGCGAATCAATTAACTGGCATCACAGCTCACACTGACCACATTTCCCCCCCCCACACAACCCCAAACCCCACACCTTCCATCAGGAATCAATAGATAGTAATTGGACACAGGTGCACAGATTGATTTTTCTCCTCTCAAGGATATTTCTCCTCTTATTGCAGAGACTGCATTGTCACTCCAGCTGAAATAAGATATGATATTATTTTCTAAGCATTATCTCAGCTCATACATTTTTTGTGGGCTGATTTGTTTTTTTTTAAAAAAACTTTCATTTTCACCCACAAATTATACAGACCAAGGATTATACCTCAGACGTTTTCAGTCCATTTTCCTGGGTTACTCATTAGGTAAATATCATTGGGGAGGAGACACAAGTTTCATTCTCCCATTTCATAGAGTTGACATTAACGAGGAGAACAAGTATTGAACACGTATAGTTTCCTATTTGAATCTAATTTCACAATTGCTATCCACTGAATCCTTGCACGTGTATGTGAGAGAAAGCAGTCAACAGTTTACTGCTCTAATTTCACAATCTCCAAGTTAATTTACCTATTATGTGATTTTCAAGAATATATAGTGACTTGTGGAATATGAGCTACGTTCCCTTTGTGGCAATGACCGCAAATCACTTGCAAGTTTATCATTCGCGAGTCATTTGCAAAGTGACAACTCCACCCAGGAGAGTCACAAGTCCTTTATTTTTTTCCATGAGTCACATGCATGTCCTATATCCTCAACTGTTGGAAAGAAATGACCACTTTGTTTCCACAGTAGAATGAGTTTTTGTTAAATTTCCACCATATTATTTTCCAAGCATTATCTCAGCTCAAACATTTTAATAGGCTCATTCGTTCTTTTAAAAATTTTCATTTTCACCCACAAAATATATAGTCAATTCACTTTACAATATATTCTGTGAAGCGCTTTGAGACATCTCTAATTCATGATAAGGCTCTGTATCAAATGCAAGGATTATTATTATCTTAAACTCTCCCCATAACCCCCCAAAAAACACTTGAAATTTCATCTTAAGTTTTTAATTTCTCCCCCATCCAATTATTTTTACCCTTTAAGAGCTGTTATTACACAAGTTCATATATGACTGCAGTGGGCACAACCCTCAAGTCAGCCATTTGAAGAACAGAGAGCCAATCAATTTGGAAGCGATGTGTGTACGCACAGTGAATGTGCAAGCACTGCCCAACAAATTTGCCATGTTGTAAAGATGGGTTGGGATATTGACCTCTTCCAACAACTAGAGTCTTATAGACAGACCAATTTCCAATTGCTATCCACTGAATCCTTGCGCGTTTGTGTGAGAGAAAGCAGTCAACAGTTTACTGCTCTAAGTCCTCCAGCTAGCTACTCAACAATGGAATAATCACGACAGCGAGCTGGCCTACAAATAAATTACACTGGACTGAAATTTATTTTAAAACTTTGAAATATTTTGACAAAAGCTATTTAATCAAATGCAGGATTATTATATATAAAAAACAGGGTCAGCAGAGGATAAAGATTCACAACCATAGCTACCTCTGCAGGCTTAATACAAAGCCAGTAGGCTTGGCAGGCAGATAAGCCACAGTTGAACTTTGTTTCATTTTGTGAATTGTTAAGCATAAATTGAAATAGGGTGAATATTTGGGTTCATAGAGAGGAGTCACAGGTGTTCAGAGCCAGATAATCTGTTGAATTTATTGAACTGGAATATCAATCTGTTTATTTGACCTTAATATCATTAATTACAAAACCTCTGAATCTCAGGAACTTAGAAGACATGTTAATTTGGGGGTAAGGTTACTCTATTTGTTTACCTCCATTTGTGGCCTGGTGTCCAGGTCTTGAGGCTCAGTGGTTAGACATTGTATAAAGGGATATTATGCTTTGTTAAAGTTATATTAATATAGTATAATCAAAGAGTTATTTTACAAATTGTGTTTATTATGTCTGCATCCAATGCTCCGATTGTGGAATATACATATATAAATAAAATATATAGGAAGCATAAGGGTTTGAATAAATAAGAAATATTTTATTGAAAGCAAAGTGTTGGGTGTATTTTGAGACCGCTCTGACCAAAAAATCTAATAATGTTGTATTTTGACATCTTGCCGATTTTAGAGAGTTGCTGGCTTTTGGAATGTCAGATTATCAAGCTTTTACTGTAGTGATTTGAGAAGAGAAGGATCGCTCCTTTTTAGCGCATAATTCTCACCCAGAGATAAGAGACTGTGTTAATATACAAATATGATTTTCAATCACTTTCTAAAAGAAAACAGGGATTCTGCCATCAAGCCTTGCTATCAGCAGTAAAACTCCTTCCTCTGTATTGTATTCTCTTCCACAATATGATCATTAAAGTAAAATAAATTAGACCAGGATACCCCTCTCTAATCTCTTTGAGGTCAGCTAAAGTTATCCACAATGGACTCAGTCATCTGTACTTTTGCATGATCACGTTGCCATTTTCCAAAAATCGAAAACAGAAATCACTGGCAACATTCTGCAGGTCAGGCAGCATCAACAGAGAAAGGAAAGTGAGACGTTTCCGGGCCACAACTTTTCTCCAGAACTGACGAAGAGTCATGGACCAGAAACATCGACTCACTTTCCTTTCTCCATAGATGCTGGCTGTGCCGCTGAGTGACTTCTGTTTTTGTTTCAGACTTCCAGCATCTACAGTATTTTGCGTTTTGCTATTTTCAACTGTACATAGCCAACCCACTGACGGACTGCTAGTCCAGTCCACCATTCCCAGCCCCTCCCACCCCCGCGATCCTGACTGACAACCGATTGCCAATCATAGGCCAAACATTTCTCACAGCAAGCCTACTGCAGGTAATCCAGTAGAGGGGAGGAGTCAAGTCAACTAAATCGACCCCCGCCACCCCCGCCCCCAGACAATCTTTCGACCCTATGATATAATCAAATGCAGTACTTTGATGTAAATTGTAAACAATACATTAAGCATAATCCTTTATAATCATCCTTTCCATATTAGAGCCCAATAATGGAACTGAAGGGAGTTTTTGTCACTGGGTTCATGACCCAGAAGCGCCTCCCCAGCCTTTACTTCCCTCAACTACATGAGATACTTCAGCTTCTGCTGACTATTCAAGATTGTAGATTTCTGACAAGAAGCACAGCTGAAAAGCAACAACAACATTACATTTGTAATCCTATTTCTGGGATAAAAATCTATACAGTTCATACAAAAATCACCTTTCTATATCAGTTACACATAGAAATCCACACCTAGTAGATCCGCCACTACCTACCCCCAAAGCTGCTGAAACCCTCATTCATGCCTTTATTATATCCCGGCTCGACTACGCAAAAGCGCTGCTTCTCGGCTTTCCCAATTCCTCCCTCCACAGGTTGCAGATGATCCAGACCTCTGCGACCAATGTCCTCTACCGTTCCAAACTCCGTGACCCCCATCTCCCACATCCTCAACCAATTCCATTGGCTCCCCATCACCCAGGGATCCAATTCAAGATCCTGGTCCTCACTTTTAAAGCTCTCCACAACCTCACCCCAATCTACATCCGTGACCTCCTAACCCTCTATCAACCTGCTGGCCTACTCCACATACCCCGACCCACCTACCCCACCACTGGCAGGTGAGTCTTTAGCTACTCTGTCCCCAACCTTTGGAACTCCATCCCGCAGTCCCTCCGCCTCGACCCCTTCCTGGCTTCCTTCAAGTCCCACCTCAAGACTCGCCTCTTTGGTGGTCCCATCGGCAACTCCTAATCTCCCCCTTCCCTCCCTCACCCTGTCCCCAGCTCGGGTCAGAAGCAATGACTGTCCAGCGCCTTGGGACGTCCTCCTGACATGAAAGGCGCTATAAAAGTGTAATTTTGTTGTTGTTGCCCGATTAGCGGTACTTTTGATGGAAGTAAATGGATTCTCATCCAACAGTAATAAATCTTTAAAAGTGCAGGAGCGCCTCTCAGCTTATGCCTAGTTTACACTGCGGATATTGAAGCAGTATCACTTCCAGGTGCAGAGCCATGTGGGAACTAATTTGTTCTTCGTACTTCTCATTTTGCCCATACTGATTTTAAAAAAAGGTTTAAGATTTGAAGGTCAGCAAATGCACAACTAAAATATGAGAAGATTATGAAACAGGACTTTTTGAACATGGTCTATGAAAGGTTAATTGCTAAAATTAGTAATCATTCCATTGTGAGTTCATTTAATAGAATTTCCTTAGTATTAAGATCAAAGCATCACATGCTCAATGTGTTGCCGAAAACACCTCAAGTCGTTTCAACAGTGGATCTCCATAATGTGCATGTCAACCCAATTTACAATGCCCCTTTCATAAAGAATTGTGTAATATAAAAAGAAAATTGAAGCCTCCACTAGTATGAAAAGAAACACAATTCAGTATTTGAAGCAAGCCTGTCAATGTCTTATACAACGTTATTAGCTTCTGAGCAATTGAGTTGAAAGGGTATGTACAGTACAAAGCAAACCACACAAAAGCAGAGAATTAAGAGATTATATTCATGCAGGGACAATGACCTTGCTTTAAGGAGATCAGATGGATTTTAAAGGGACCTGCAGCCAGTGCCCATGACACGCGACAAATCAAATTAAGTCTGTAAAAAACAAGTGCCTTTCTTAGCCAGGGCCTCATGGGCTGTACATATGTAGCAGCTTAAAATAAAACCAGACAACCTGATCCTTTCAAGACTGGTTTTGATAAGATTACTCCCATGTTAGGCTGAGTTTGTGATTTGATATTCAGGAAGGTCAAAGTAACAATCAGCAACATTTCAGCCATGTGCACTATTACCTGCCACAATCTGTAAATGTTGCTACCTGTACCTTCTCTCTGAATTTTCTAAAACTGTTAGGACAGCACCATCTGTTCAAAGCATTAAAAAAGAAACAGGAAGTGGTTATGGCTCAGGTAAGTCCCAATTTCAACTGCTGCGACAATGGAAAAAAAATCGGGTAACAAATATTTTTTGGGCAGGCAAACCCAAGCTATAAAATAATTATTGTGGCATAAACAATGTGTAGCAATAAAAAATACTTTGTAAATAAAAATCTATTACATTTCTAGCATCTACTTTTAAGCACTTTTTTCTATTCAAGCTGACACATATTTTGCCTTAATTACAATGCACAACACCTGAACCTATTCACTATCAGCCTTTTACAGATAACCTGCTGACGCACAAAGCAGGTCAGTATCATTATGCTAACGATCATCTCCTCTAGGAACCATCATGGTTTTCAACCCTCTGAAGTGCATCTCACCAGACCTATGAGATTAATTGTTGTGCTTTATTTTTGCTGAAGGCTGAAAGGACTCTGGCACTCTTCAATATGCATTTCCAATAATTTAACATAACCTACGTATTAACGAATTACTTAAGAAATTTACATTTAAATCAGGTTGATCCTATCTTTTGGCTGCCACAGGCCTAAATCCCTATCTGAGCAAGGTTTCCAGGCCACATAAGCAATTATTTCGCTTCCAGAAACACAACATTTATACAATGCCCTTTTCACGTTGAAAGGACATTTCAAAGCATTCAAAAGTCCTGTCTGGGGATGAGCTGGGGGTGGGAGCAGAGGTGACATGGGAAGTAAAAAAAAAGACCAAATGTGCATTCAAAGAGTTGGGTCTTGACGGGCATTGAAAGAGGGAGCAAATTAGCGGGAGTCCAGAAATGGGGGAAGGCAGAGAAACATGAAGGAAGCTGGTGTTTGCTGGGAAAAGAGTCAGGAGGTCACAGATATAGGATGGGAAGGGGAATAAAGGATATACGAGAAGTTTCTCATTACAGAAAGGGCGACCTTACTATGCAAAAATTGCATATCACTCGGTGTATCTCCTTGGTTCTCTTCATTCCCACCCTCCACCTCCCAGGCGGCTAAGGAAGGCTCCAGATCATCTGTCCATAAAACACTGCCCTAACTTCTCTTTCACTTTTTGTTTCTCTCTCTCATCCCCGCTCTCTCTCTGCCTCACACTCGATCACGCACTCTCACACACACACTCAGACACTCTACCTCTCTCAGACACTGCTATGAAAGTGCTATGAAAGTACAGGGCCTTTATCTTCCTTTTTTCATAATGCTACTTAAAATGTCCCAGGCCAATCTCAAACCAGTTATTGATGGGCCTGAGCTCACATAGAAAGTGGCCTTCAATTTGATTCTAAATTAACAATCTCACTTTGAAACATCCACAAAGATAGCTGCTGCGGGAAATGGAAAATATCACACTAGTGCAGCAGGAAATGATCACATGGTAGCATCAGAGGATACATACCTTTTAAAGGTTTCCAGTGCTGTCCCTAACCTTTTGGGGAGCTTGTGGGTGAAGGGTGAAGTGTAAATATTTCTTGGATAGCATTGTTTGTCTCTTCAACAAAACAATGTCAACCTTAATAATAATAATCCTTGCATTTGATATGGCGCCTCAAAACGCTTCACAGAATATACTGTCAAGCGAATTCACTACATATTTTGTGGGCAAAACCCGGCAGTCAAATGTGCAGGATTTGCATGTCTAATCAATAACCAGAAAGATAATGCCATATAACTAGAAAAAAATAAACAATTTGAAATGCTTGAATTAGCTGTACAGTTTTGGACTATAGATTTTGTGGGTGAAACATGGCTGCCAAAGATTTGTAGAGCATTACCAGCCAGCTGAGCTGTGGAATCGTTGCCTGAGATTAGTTTTCCAGCCACACTTCTATCAATAAGCGGTGTGTTAACTGGAATTACTTAGCAACGGGAAAGGCAGTGGAAGTCCAAATTACAAACCAAAAATTGCAAGACGGTAAACTGACTCCTTAGATAGTTTCCTCCAAAATATTATTCATATGCCAAACTCTACAAAGCATGCACGGCAATACTGATCATCCATTTAAACACTTTGGCATTAAACAAACACTGGATCAGTAAACTATCAAGTGTAGATAATCACATTCAAGAAGTTTACATTACTGAAACTTCTGGAATGATTTGCTCTGTTAGTACTATTTGATCTAAAACACAAGTACGTACAACTTTCATAGCATCGAACTGTTGTGCACGCATAAGTTCTCCCTCAAATCACACAATTTCCTTATTACAAACAGTACCTTGCTGTCAGCAAACTCCAGGAAGCAGTCCTGTTATTGAAACTCAGCAGAGCACGTTTTCATTGATAGTCGAGAATGGCAGAATACATTTGAAGAACTGTAAACTGACAAATTTCTGGTTTGTATTCTCTAAGATAAGAGATCACTGAATAGTCAACTGTGAACATTTTTTCGAAAGGCAGGACATTATAAAGGCATGTCTGAACAGAAACATTCAAAGCATATGGCATCCCAGTGTAACCAATCAAGCAAAGTCATTGCGTAAAAATAGAAGAGACTCTTTATAGTGAAGGAGTCAGCACATACTTATAATTAGGAGTGATTCTCTATTTCTGACTCAATTAACCCTCACAGCAACAGGATCTGCATAACAAACACACAACTTCTCCTTCGTTGCATCAAGTCATTTGAACTGAAACTTCATTCTCAATCTAAAGTTTGAAGGAAATTGGCTGTAGCTCATTACCTGGAAGTAACCTAAGGATTCTGAGATTTTCAATGGAAATTTGAGCTTAATTGATATATGGGAGAAAACTTTACAAACACATTACAATATGATCCCCTGGATCCAACATAAACTCGGGAGGCCTTGTTATAAGCAAAGTACAAGAAATGGACATCTTCCAGGTGCTCTATAAATGTAATTTTGCTGTTGTTGTTGTTGTCATCATCACTTAGGCAACTTCCTGCTAATGAGCACAATGTACCGCTGACATCAGCCAATCTTCAGAGCCAACATCAGATCCATTGTACAACAATATTAACTGAGGCGGCATTACACAGAATGCCACTACAATAATGTTCTCCTGAATTTGTACCCACAAAAAATTATAAATTAGTCAAATGCCAACTAATACAACTAAGCATCATTTATTAACTTGATTTACCTAGCAGCAAATAGGAACCTGTTGTATGTCAATTGGCGGATCGATTTTCCGGGGGGTAAATATTCCCTTCAATTTTAAAAAAATCATAAATTAGTCACTCAATCCACAACTGTTTGTGGGACACTACTCTGCCCAATTAACTGCCATGTCAATTCACTTTACAGAGTAGTGTGTGAAGCTCTTTGAAAAGTCTCCAAGACATGATAAGGCACTATATCAAATGCAACAAATTTTTATAATAAAGAAAAATGCCAAAAGAAAGCTGCCAAAAATTTGGTATGCATACAAACATTTACTACTTCTGGAAGTTTGAAGAAAACCACCCCACAAAATGGTTCTGACCAACAGCGCTATTCAAAAAGAGAACAGTGTCTAAGGCAACAATCTCCCTCCCCTAAAATAGTCATTTACTTCAAGGCTGTTTATAAGACATTGGTATGTGCAAATTGGCCATGATGTTTGCCTACAAATCCAGTCACTGCACTTCACAGGAGATTCTGGTTGCCTTTAAGACATTGAAGTGATATAGCATCAAATGCTATAATTATTACTCATTCCCCTCACAGAATTGCAACCAACATTGCTCTAAGAGAGTATTCAATGAGAGAATATGATCTTCACAATATATAGATAAACTTGTTCTACAACATTTTCACTACCAAATATATAAGCACTGAATAAACAATGGTCTTTACAGTACTATAGCTTAAACACCAAGAATTTATTACTGAGGCAAATCTTCAACATACTTTCAGGCCAAAAGAATCAAAATGTGTAAAAATCCATTAAAATATTGACTATTGATCAACATAAGATGTTCATCAAAATTCTTAAGGTAAAACTGGTTGGTTCCCTTTCAGTAACCCTGGGTGGAGAGCAGAGGAAGCAGAAGACAAAACTGAATTGTTGTTAATATGCGAGTGAGACATCTATTTTTAAAACAAGTTTGTCCTCTTTCCTCTCATGATAACACAGACTCTTTCCTGGGGTACGATTACAGGAATGCTGATATCCAAATTTTAATGAGCAGAATTGAATCTATGACTGAATATATCACATTGTTATATACTGGAATATTTGGTTTAGGAAACCAAGATGACAGTCATATCAATTTAATGTTTTGCTAAAGTAATAACATAACAATTCTTGCATTCGATATAGCACCTGATCATGTCTATGAGACATCTCAAACCGCTTTATAGAATATACTGTAAAGTGAATTGACTGTATATTTTGTAGGCGTAACAAGAATAGCGACAATATATGCTTTTGTTCTTTAAACAGTCGTGTTCTACAAACAGATTTGTGAGGAACATTGTGGTTAATCAAATTGATTCTAAAATAATTTCAGATTTGAATAGTCCACAAAGAAACTTGTGAAATATGAAGAAACCAATGGAAACTACATCTATTTTTATTTCAAAATTTAATCCAGTTTCTGTACAATATTTAATGTTCCTGTCTTCATTATGTCTAATTTTCCCACTTCCCAACTCTCACCCCACAAAAGGATACAGGAAATCAAATCCTTTACTTAACAAAAATCTAGCTCTTAGTATCTGATCCAATTGAATGACGACATAATAATTCTCCATTTGCACATCTCATAGTTAATTTTTTTAAATAAATTAGCATTGTGTCTGACACATCACCATGCTTAATAGTATCCAAACCAGACAAAGTTCCACATTCACATGCCACATAGCAAGAACGAAGTCATGGGGATCCCTGAGTACATATTATTGTGCTGCTATTATTATTTATTATTATTATGCTCAACACTCAGAAGAGGTTAACAGTGGTAATCCATTTCCTCAGAATTTAAATTGCTATTTGAAATTGTTACAGAAGATTTAATGGTCACATTTTACCACTTTTATTGTCTGAAATTGGGCTACCCAACAGATCAAATCAACATCAAAAATTCAACGAGAACAGATGAAAATGATCAGAAGACAAACTTATTGTGGGAATGTACCGATTTAAATATATGTTTGTATACAAATATATTAGAATATTGAATAACAAATAAGTGAAAATGGTTTTCATTGTAGTCCTGGTGTAAGAACAATATCCCAGCAAGATTAAGATGCACTAAGTGGATCCTTTTTATTCCCCAGGGACACAAGAGAAATTGTGGGGTAAATTACGAGACTGGACTTGTTATAACCCAGTGTATATTAGAGGTCTGGAAGCAGGTTGCCCATTTGTTTCTCCCCACCGTCCACCAAACCTGGTACTCCAATGTGATGGAGGGGGAAAATAAAATCAAGGTGAAAATTCACAAAATAAAGAGAACTCTTGTTTTTAATAAGTAAAACACAAACAACAAGTGGTAATGAAGAATCAATTAATGGAAAGAATCAGTGATCTCTTTCTGAGGTCCCATGAAGATGCAACTGCCTAGACATTTACCATTCTGAATCAAAAGGTTTGTTGAAGTCTAATGATGAAGCATGCCTGAAACATAACCTGTTTTTCTCGTCAGATGTTCATTGACCTGCTGAGCATTTCTAGCATTGGCTGTTCTATTTGTGTCCATCTAATTGAAATGAAAAGCACTACTGCAGCTGGGGCCTGTCATGGTACAAAGCATCTATGATAAAATGAAAGCAAGGGGAGGTGATTAAGGGACTGTCTAAATGTCAACATGAGAAAATTGTTAACTAACTGATAACTATATGGACTATAACAAGGAAATGCACTAACCAGCCGTAGCCCTGTATTTATTCAGAGCGCTGAAAAGAGTATACAGGGCAGATTGTATGTTTTGCTGTTCCTTCTAATCTTCATCCCACTCTTCTGTTACAAAATTTCCTTTTTGTTCTTCACCAACCCTAAATTTGTTTAATCCTTCCTGGCCTATATTGCTTTAGTTTCATTCTGTTGGCCTATCTTTCTAAATCCAGTTTGAGTGGCCTTAGTACCCATCACAAGCTAATGAACTAGCGTTCTTATGACATCTCATATAAAAGTATTAATCACCATTTTTCATGACCTTATGCACTTTTTCATTCAACATTGGTTTAGCTTAATGCATATGCTGACTTGATACTTCAGGGTCACTCTTTTGGCAGACCTTGGCTATTTATTGTTGGTATCCCAGACCATTGACCTCATAGCATTGCATATGCAACAACATCACATGTATAAAGACATCATTATGCTTACAAAGCAGTAGACTTCAGCACAGAAACGTGGCAGAAACTTTGTTGACTAACGTTTGTTTTCAATGCTTTTTTTTAAATGAAAAAAAATTGCATTAAAAAAGATTGAAATTTTCTTTTCAATTTGGGAAAGTCTGCAAATTTTAAAAGAACACTGCCACAAAATCCATATTCTGACATTCCGTAGAGTTCGCATTTTGTGGAGTTCTGCAGCTCAATGATAGGGCACTCATCTCACAAGCGAAAGACTTCCCAGCAAAGCAAAATGTTGGGCAAGTTTCTTATTCCACACGCCTCTGTTTAACAAGCAGTAAGTAGGAACCCGGTGGTTAGTCGATTGGCAGATCGCTTTTCCAGGGGTAAATCATTCCTTTAAAAAATTGGTCACTCAATCCACAACTGTTTGTGAGATACTTTTGTGAGCAATTGGATGCCACATTTCACCCACAAAATACAGTCGATTCACTTCACAGTACAGTAAAAGCCCGTTTATCCGTGACTTGATCAACCAGAACTTCCGTATAACCAGTACGTCAAAAAAAGTCACCATCCGATTAACCGGATGTTATCCAGCACAATCGCGCTGGAGCATTTAATGAATCAAGTGTCGCCCGAGAGTACTGTACAGGTATTTTGGCTTGCCACTAGTAGAGCCTTAAAGTCGCGCTGCTGTTTTTTTCTCGCGCCTGGTGCAGAACTTATTAGAAGTTATCGATAGATTATAAACCTGTACCCCAGCATCATGGCTTCAAACCAGGCATCTACCAGCAAAGGTAATTTTTAGGTGAATTTTTAGATGAATAACAAAGATCTGTTATTATTTAGTCTGTTGTTAATATGGTACGTGTTAAAATAAATTAATTGTTTTTGTGTTGGGTTTTCGGGGTTGGATGCGACCAAATATCCGGCATGTCGTTTAACCAGCATTGGCCAGGTCCTGCAGGTGCCGGATAAACGGGCTTTTACTGTATATTCTGTGAAGTGCTTTGAAACCTCTCATAGATGTTATAAGGCGCTATATCAAATGTAGGGATTATTACGAATATTCCACCCAACACAAGCAAATTAAAAGAAAGAAGCATTTTAGTTAGTTTGAATTCAGTTAGTAAATTACATACCGTAAATACCCGCGTATAAGGCGCACTTTTTTTCACATTGGAAGATCTTGAAAGTTGGGGGTGCGCCCTATACGCAGGTACAAGAAATTTTGAGCCTCAGAAATACGGTAAACAGGAGGGGCAGCCGGCGCACTGTCAGCTGGGGTTTGGTCAGTGTCCGGCGGGGGTTGGGGGGAGCGGGTGATAGAGCTTCAGCCTCGGCCGCCCGGGCAGCGGCAGCAGCAGCGGACTTCAGTGCTGTGCCTGCCTTCTGCCGAATCCAGTCTCCCTCCCTCCCTCTCTCTCTCTCTCTCTCTCTCCCCCTCCCTCCCTCTCTCTCTCTCTCTCTCTCTCTCTCCCCCTCCCTCCCTCGCCTGCCTCCCTCCCTGCCTGTCTGCCTCCCTCTCTCTCTCTCCCTCCCTGCCTGCCTCCCTCTCTCTCTCTGTCTCTCCCTCCCTCCCTGCCTGCCTGCCTGCTTCCCTCCCTCCCTCCCTGCTTGCCTCCCTCGCCTGCCTCCCTCCCTCCCTCTCTCTCTCCCCCTCCCTCCCTCCCTCTCTCTCTCTCCCCCTTCCTCCCTCCCTGCCTGCCTGCCTCCTTCTCTCCCTCCCTCCCTGGCTGCCTGCCTCCCTCTCTCCCTGCCTCCCTCTCTCCCTGCCTGACTGCCTGCCTCCCTCCCTCCCTCCCTGCCTCCCTCCCTCCCTCTCTCCCTCCCTGCCTCCCTCACTGCCTGCCTCACTGCCTGTCTGCCCTGCCTGCCTGCCTGCCTGCCTTCCTGCCTGCCTTCCTGCCTGCCTGCCTCCCTTCCTGCCTGCCTGCCTCCCTCTCTCCCTCCCTACCTGTCTCTCTTGCCTCCCTCCCTTCTGCTGGCAATATCATCGAAAATGCTTCCGTTTTTGTTCACCAAGAAAAGGTCAAAAGTGGGGGGTGCGCATTATACGCGAGTGCGCCTTATACGCGGGTATTTACGGTAAATGAAATATTCTGCTTTTTACCTGTCATGTGTTATACTACAGAAAAGTAAGATTTGAAAATCTTATTTCTGTCAAATGGTTATAATTTTCTACCGTGTTTTCTGCCTTTTTCACAGAATATAGTTGTATTTGTTTAAAATGGCAACGGGATGGTGGGAGGTATTTTTCAGATCTAGATGTTCAATCATTTCTTTACAAATATCCACCATAAATTAAATGTGTACAATGCAATGTATAGTATCTTTCCATAAATTTGTAGCATCTCTTCAAAATAAAACTACATTCACTCCCACTCCAAATCATATCAACCTATAAAACTGACAGAATTTCCTGCAGTCTTTATACAGTATCTTGCCCTCACCTCAGTTCTTCAATGAAACCCAGTCTAATCACTTTATGACTCTTTATATTTCTAATTTCCATTCCAAGAAAGGCATTGATATTCTTGTGATATGCTTACTTGTTCATTTATTTATTCAGACTTGGATAATTTGGGACACATCTTACATTAAAAAAATTCATCTGCTGACTTAATCGCTGGCCTAAACTGGAAAGTATCAGAACTTTTCAACTTTGTCAAATAAAAGTGAGTGTATTAACTATATTCCTTATTCAATTTTTTTTTTGCTGTCTTCAATGTTCATCAGCACAAGTTCTGCTTTTCTTCTTCTATTATCGGGCAGGCATAAACTGAACTTTAGTTTACAACCTACCCATAGCTCGGATTCGTCTGGTAATTTAACATATGATCTAGTCCTTTCTCCTTATATCCAACCCTAACCACTGCACCAGAGTTTCTTCATCACCGACTTTTCTGACAACATACATGTGTATATTTTGCAAAATACTCTCCCAGCATACCACACCCAGCTAACAAGACTCGACTTGTTTGCCTCTGGAAATCAGATGACTGGAATTGTGTTGCGAAAATTCTTTGCTATTCCCTGGGGAAAATGCTCATTCGACTCATTCACCCACAAAATATACAATCAATTCATTTTATAGTATATTCTGTGAAGCACTTTGAGAAGTATCGAAGATGTAATAAGGTGCTACATCAAATATAAGCATTATTATTATTCTTATGGATAAAGTGATTTTATTGAATATCGGAGGAGGCTTTAGGGGCCTACCGCTGCTCGTTATTCTTGTTCTTATATTCTTATTATTCGATAATTCATCATCAGCCAGTGCAATAACCAATGTCCTCGAAGTGGCATAGAAAGCTTCATATCATATTTTGCTCCGCTTGACAAACAGACCAGTGTTAACTATCTTTCATGAAAACATAGTCACTTAACACATCTTAAATTGGTCTGAAACATCCTCCACTAATATGACTGGGGTTTAGATCCCACGATAAATTGTTCAATAGAGTAACTTTTATCCTTGCCGCTACTGTTGTTTTTCCACTTTCTTAGCTCAAAGAAGGCAATCAAATTTGCTTAGTTCAACATATAGTACTGTATTTTCAAAGCATCTGTATTTATCTATTCTCTTCCTCCACCTACCCAGCAATAGGAGTAATACAACAATACTGCAGCAAGCAGTATGTTGCAAACTCCCCAAATAATTGAGATTTCAAATTGGTGTTAAATCATCCCAAACGGAAGAGGGGGAGAAGGCAATTTGGCTGCCATATGTAACTATGAATGAGCAGGAAGAATGCAATAATAAGTTGTATTAAACTAAACCACCATTTGCATTCATTCCAAATGTACAAAATGAAGAGTTTGTCAAAACTGTTGGCAGGCAGCAGAGCAAAATTTGCATTTGTGAAAATGAACACAACCGCTCCCAACCCACCTGCACCTTCTGAACAGTTTTAACAGTATTTCACTTCCTGTGGACTTTTTAGAAAATCTATACAAGTACAGGCAAGCATATTCAAGTTTTAAAAACTGGATTTTGCTCACAATGTAACTACACAAGAGACAAAATCCAAGTAAAATGTTTTAAAACCATAAAGGCCTAGGTGAGGGGAGAATTGTTAGCAAGTGAGCAAGCACATTTTAGAGAAATAAATGAGATTGCACAAAGGCACAGTATTGACTTTAGCTACACAACAGTAAATTCATTTGACAATTATTGTAAAGCACGTCAGGACATTGACATCTAAAGCACTAAAAAATGTTCATTCTTATGAAAACCATATTTAAAAAAACCTGTTATTCAAACAGTTGTTTTTAAAGCCTAAGTGATGGATTGATCGTGATAATTATGTTACATTTCAGGATGTATCAGGATTACTTACATAATGTACATTTCACATAAAATGTACACCTCTCAAAATAGTTTACAATTTAGAAATGAAAATGATTTTTATCTAAGCAAAGCAGCAGCTCATCTGCACCATCTCAGGAACAATTAGATAAGTAGCCAATTACTAATACAGTTAAAGTCAGCTGAGGAGAGAATAAGAGCACCAGGAAAAAGGCCCCCTTGTCTCTTTGACATACTGTGGTGCATCATTCTGAATCGTGAGAATGAAAATTTAAATGAACAAAAAAACGTGATGTGAGACTAAATGATAAATGTGTATGCAATATATGATATTATGAAGACAATTACTGCCTTCATGGTATTAATAATACTTAAAAACCAATCAATCAAATAAAACTTACATTTATATAGGGCCTTTCATGTCGAGAGGACGTCCCAAGGTGCTGTACAGTTAGGTAAAGACAAGAGCAGGTGGGGAGGGGTCAGGGCAGGATGAAGGGGAGTAGGAGAATTGACTGTATATTTGTGGGCGAAACACAGCAGCCAAATTGCTCACAGCAGTGTCCCACAAACAGTCATGGAAGTGTGATATTGGGTTAAAGGGGGGAACGATGGCAAGGGGAGAAGTCGGGGTAGAGGGAAGAAGAGCAGGAAAACTAACTGTATATTTGTGGGCGAAACGCAGCAGCCAAATTGCGCACAGCAGTGTCCCAGAAACAGTCATGGAAATGGGGCTCGGGGAAAAGAGGCTAAGGGGGGAGAGGGATGGAAAGGTGGGGTAAAGTCAGGAAGGAAGAGGGGGGAGAAAGGGGGAAGAGGGAGGGAAAGGTGGGTGAGGGGCAAATTCAGGGAGAAATGGGGAGAAAGGAGGGTAAGAAGGAAGATGGAGGGAAGGGGGAAAAGAGGGAGAGAAAGTGGGGAAAAGAAGGGAGGGAAGAAGAAAAGGGGGGAAAGGTTAGGGGCAGAGGGGGGAATTAAACAACAACAGTAAACAACAAAAAACAACAACAATCGTCCAGCAACCGTTCCTTGTCCTCGCCCCCCGCCTGGACAATCTTTAAAATACTTGCATTTGATATAGCACTCCCCACATTGTTGAGGTGTCTCAAAGCGCTTCCCAGAATATATTGTAATGTGGACTGACTTTGTGTAGTTTTGTACGAGAAAAACATACAAGTTAAGAGAGAGAGAGAGAAAAAACATCAATAAGCTGGATGAGAATGATGAGGGAGCGGGCAGCATCAGTTTCATCCATCACATGGAAACATACCTCCTGGTACAAACCAACCACAAAATCCCACTCTACGGGCAAATAGGCAGTGAATTCACTAAGAGAGTGGGAGAGGGGGATGGAAAAGAAAAACTTACAGCGGGCAAAAAAGGTTGATTGCATGTTGATAGCAGGCAATCCCATAGAAACAAAGCTTGTTTTTGTACTGAGATCATCCAGCTAATTACTTTAGAAAACATTGCATTTCTTCATTAAGATCTACTTGGGCACTCCCTAAACACAGCCTGCACAAGTTCATATCATTGCATACATTTTCCAACCATCAAAACAATCCAATCTTATCCTCGCCAAACAAGATTGTGGAGCAGATGTCACAGAATACAGATTCTGAGAACAGAACCACCTCCATAACAGAACCATTTACAAGAGATTCACTGTTGAAATTTGGCAGTCAATTCTCCTGCCGTTCTAAGCATCCATTTTATGAACATTGATATGACATTAGATGAACTATATACTGTAGCTTGTTATCAATTAGTCGGACTTCTTCAGCAAGACAAATGTGGAATGGTAAATTGACTTTACGTAATGCAGTAAATCACTGTTTACTATATAAGTGAAACTAGAATTGCATAAACTACAGATATTTCAAGCATTTAAAATTGTTTAACTTTGGCTAGTTATATGGCAATATGTATCTAGTTGTTGATTAGACATGCAAATCATTAACATTTGACTGTTGCATTTCCCTCACAAAATATAAAGTGAATTCACTGCACAGTGAATTCACTTTGAGATTTCTTGGAAGATGTTACAAGTTCCAAATATCAAATTCAAGAATTATTATTATAATAATTCAAGCATTCAGAAAAACAACGGTCACTGGGTAAATAAATATAACACACAATGTAGTACTGAACCTCAGTGCTCCATACTAGAAATGACAAGATAGGTTACAGAAGTAGAAGAAGCTGAAAACTTTGACAATCAAAAGACCTGTAAATAAGAAAAGTGAAAGCAACCTAATAGATTTTCACTTAGAAATATTACCACAACTCACAACTAATGAATCGATATTACTTGGAACATTCTTTTCAGTACCCTGCTCAGTTAGCAGAAATGTGGTTATATTTGAATGTTACTGAACAGTCTCGAACAGGCAACTTTCAATTCAAAGGCCATAGCAGAAGAACTGTATCTTACCTGTATTATTTTCTTCCTTAAATTAATAGTTTTCAGCCAATCACTCAGTCGTGGGTAGCTCTCAAGTTCGGCTGTCCTCTCACTGTAAGGTACCTTGTGCTTGCACTGCAACTGTTTACTGATATATTTTACAAGCTTAACCTGTAAGAAAAGCAAACCCAAGTTTAGGCAAAACATTTAGTGCTGAAAATCTACTGCAAGAGTTATTCCAAATAATCTAATTTAAAATGCAAATGATTAGCTATCTAAAATATAAATCATCCTTACCGCAACACACGAAATGTAATTCGTAATGAAATGTAATTAAATGTAATAATTATACACATTATAGATTGTAAGGGATACAGGTATTGATGACTAAACACTACCAGAAGTTTAGGAATAGAATGCTGCTTGCTTTCTTAATTGCAATTAGTATTGGACTTGCAAGTACATGCAAATAAATATGTACCAAATATTTACCAAAGCACAATCCCAACAAATGAATCCAAAACACAAACTTCTGACAGGGTACTTATTGAAGTAAAGTAGCAGTAAGAGAACAAGATGCAATAGTGGGTTAAAATGTTGGCTTTTCATCCTTCATACCAGTTTAGAAATAACCGGAAGTCAGGGTTCAAAAGTATACGAGTTAAGGCAGTTGTAATCCAGTTCCCACCAGAAGATGGTCAACAGGTCAAACATTCATTGGCAAACTTACATTCTCACTCAGAAGCCAAGTATGTTAATGTAATAAATAAGCTGTTCCGAGTAGTGTCCTCAGGGTATGGCCTCCCCAACAAACATAATAAGATAGTGGCAAAAGCATTGAAATTTAGGAAGAACTACTTAACACAGAAGGTAGTGAGGGCAGCATGTACTTGCAAGTCGAATGCCACTGTCCAATGTTCAACTGCCTGAAGCAGTGATTGAAGCAGATCGTATAGATGATTTAAGAGGAAGCAAGATGCACGTATGAGGGAGAAGGGAATAGCATGGAAGCGGGTAATAAAGCAAGAGAAGGGTGTGGGAGGGGGGTGAGGTATGGGTGGAGACTCATGGAGTATAAACACCAGCATAGACTAGTTGGGCTGAATTGCTCATTTCCATGCTGTGTAATCTATGTAAATTCTGATTCAGGAATTAAGTGTTCTTTTAAGGTAGGATTCAAATATATTGCCAAGCTTTGCTCTGCATCCAAGCCTTGCATCTGGGTGTGCTTAAAAGTTTACACAAACAACACGTATATTTCCCCTAGAAAATACACAGTCAATTCACTTTACAGTAGCCTGTAAAGCACTTCAAGACCTCTCGAAGACACAATAAAGAGTTAAATCAAATACAAGGATTATTTTTATTTTTTAAATCAAGTTACAAGGTACACTGGCTGCTAGAATCATTAGCTCTCCTTCAATCAAACACTGATTTAATCTCTCAGGCTACTTTCATTAGTGACATTTTACAGATGTTATTCACAAAATCATAGAATTTTTCAGTAAACCAAAGCTGTCATGTGGATTGGAAGTATTAACGAGTCTGAAATAAACTGTCAAAACGTATTCTCCATATGCAAGCAGCAGTGATCATTCTTTGCCAAAGAATCTAAATTAACTTAAATAATTATTTAACTTCTATACGATTTACAACCCAAAGCAGATTTTAGCTCAAATAAACCATCCAAACGGAACTTGAGCTCTCTTGTGCTTTTACTCATTTGTAGAGTGTGCGACTCTATTGCATTTCCTGTGCATAGCAGGTGGCAACAGCAGGTTAACTGAACAAAGAGATGAGCTGATAGAATGACAAACAGATTTATTTTTAAAACCTTGAAAGCAAATTGAATGCAAAGGTTTGCTTCCCGATTGGGATTGCCCTACAATAAAGCAATTCAATTATAAAATGGTACTTTGCAGACTTTGCCGAATACATGGGTTTTTATGGGCATTAAATTTCAATGCAACTTGCATGCACTGAGGACCTTCTATTAGTTGCTGCAGTAAAAACACTGCACAAAGCTAATCAATTTTTGAATAAATTCTAGTCACAATTTAGAGTTAATCAGTATAAACAAACAAGTGTATTTTCTTCTATCCGTGTGAGTGTCTAGTACCTTCAGATGGGATTCTCAAATTGTAAATATTTGAAAAAGATTTTTTTAAATTCCTTTTTTCCAGTAACATCTCTTTAGCAAAGAGGATGGCGGCAATGAGCTGAAACCAACTCACACTTGGATGCACTAGAACAGTTGCCCTTGATTTTTCCTTGAACTGTGTGTGAGAATATCAGAGCAAATCCGTCATCCATCACACTTTCCACAGGAGCCATAACACTGCCATACACTACTACTAGAGTGCTGAAAAAAAGCACACAATAAGGCAGCACACCCACTTTTATAAAAAAAAGAGTAGCAACAATTCCTATAGATTTTTCTGGTAACCTTCAATAACAAACATTTCATATTTTTATCATTTTATTTGAAGTCCTTGATAGATTGCCAATATTCTGCTGTGATGGTGAATAGTTAGCAAACGTATACTTACCATAAATAAATAGCAAATAATACTTATCCAATAATTGAGCATTACAGTAAATATGAAATTGAAAAACAAAATAACAGGGATCAAATCAACAACACTCACATTTTATGTCATTTTCTTCATGAATGTTATTGAAAGTTAGAATTAGCACATAGAAATGGCAGCTAAGTTACTTTAATTTGAAAAAGACATTTGGCTCAACTCCAGGCCATCTATTTTACAAGTTGCTATTTTTAAATTCAAGCACCCTGTGTTTCAGACATTATTTGCTGGGTAACTTTCCATTTCAGTCCCCTGGGCATCCAGATGGTATTTACTATTATTTACCCTATAAGAAAACAAGTGAGCAAACTCTAAAATCCTCTTCAATCCAGATTATGACGAGAAGTATTGAGGGTAAAATTAAAACACTTGGATAAGAACTACAAAATTGCAACATAAAATGAAAACTTGCGCGAAAATCTATTCAATCATATGTTTGCCAGGACTACATGAATAACCATTAAAATGTAGATTCTTCACACATAGTGGTCTGAGCAAGCTCCACAATTGAATGGCATAATTAAATCAAATATTTTGGGGAATACAGCAAAATATCTCAAAACATTAAAGCATGCCTTTAAAGGTCACTGAAATCATTTGTTTGTCAGCACCAAAAACACACTAAACGTACAACAAACGAGACGTTAAACGTATCCAGAACCTGTTTGGCATTACTTCCGCTATGTCTCCAGGCAACAAATTAGGTCACTTTCAGTCAAATTACCTTTGAATAAGAAAACCATCTCATTTTCTAGATGATTTCTGGTAGGTGGGATAATTGCCTACAATCAATCCACCTTACAATAGATCCTGCAAAGCATCTTGCGATGTCTCAACGACACAATAACTTATGATAACAAATGTAAGGATTATTATTATTCATAACAAGGTGCAGGAAGGAAAAAGAAGAAATCATCATACAGTACAATAGAGTTCCACGTAAAAGGGGGTTTGGGGACTTCCAGATCAAAAATTCCCAACAAGCCTTTTTCAAAATGAAATCCAAGTCCAATAAGAACATACTGTGAACATACAAGTAATATTGTCAACTTCTTTACTTAAAAGAATTTAACAAGTGCAACTTAAAAGCAATCTAGATTGCATATGAGTTATGAAAATCAGGGAGATACGGTAGATTGAGAGGTAGTTCATAAACATTCTCTGAAAACATATAGCTGCCAGTGTGTCAAGATTCCAACAGACAAATAATCTGATCGAGTTTACTGAATTACTAGTGCTAGTTCTATTATGTTTATTTTCATACATAATCTAGAGGGTGATAAAAATAAGTGTACTATTTTGGTGAAAAAACAATACATTTACAAACAAACTGTCAATGCTAACAGGTGTTTTGCAATTATCTGTTATTATCAAACCCTCTATTATAGTAGAACAATTCACATAAAAATTATCACTCCATTGCAAATCTGCCACTAGAACTGAGCATCTGCAGCTGTCTTTCGTTCACTGATGGCTCAAAACAAATAGCTGCTGTGCCACTTCCCGTATGGATAGATCCCATCAATTTTTTCCTAATGGAACACAATATAACGAGCAAGCTTTGTTAAAATCTATTATTAAAATGCTCACAGACAGGTGGACAAGTGGAGAAACAGCAGAATGAAGAAAGCTACACATTATAATTGGAAATAAAAACAATAATAACTAGGAACACTCAAGTCATCTGATGAATGGTCATAGACCAGAAACAGTAACTAATTTTCCTCTCCATAGATTCTGCCTGACCTGCTGAGTGTTCCCAGTGACTTCTGGTTTAAATTCAGGTTACCAGTATCTGCAGTTCTTTGTCGTTTGTTTATATTATTGGAGCCCAGTTCAAACTAGGAATCCTAGGACTTCAGTTTCTCATTATTCAATTACAAAATTCATGGCTACTTATTTTCCCCCTCTCTTGTTGAATGTAATTTATACTCAGAGATACACCCAACATTACATGAAAAATGCTGAAGTTTCAGCTGGTCTGAAGCTGCAAAGCTCGACACTACCATTTTAAGCAACACCTTATGTGAACTATGCAAACAACCAGATATCTGGGTAAAGGCAGGAAAGTCTTTCGCAATTAATTCTGCATGGTAATTAGGTCCTTTCTTAATATAGTACAGTACTGTATTAATATAAATCTCTCAGCCATTAGGTCCTTAATAATGAGACAAAACAGAGTGGTGCGTTAACAGACCCCAAGTTCATTGGAGCCTGTAAATAGTTAACTAATGGCATATTTATACTTATAGAATATTCAAGACATGGTTCTTGCCTCAAGGTCCCAATGCTGTAGCAACTGGTTGTTTATACTGTGGGCTAAATTCCACAAAAGCTCATGTGCAGGCTGATTTTAATTCTTGGCTCACTAATTTGGTTCTTCCTGCTGCACTTTTTATAGGAATAGGAGTAGGCCGCTGAGCCCTGTTCCGCCATTTAATTAGACCATGGCAATCTGTGACTCAACTAATCCTTACAATTCCAATTTCTCACTTTCTCCCCATATCCCTTAATACTCTGACCTACCAAAAATCTATCAACCTCACTCATGTTGGTGTGGATGGATCCAGCATCCATGGTCTTTTGGGAGAGAGAATTACAGATTTTTTAATCACCCCTTAAGTGAAAAAATGCTTTCTGATTTCACTCTTAAATGGCCTGGTTCTAATTTTAAGACTATGCCTCCCTGTTTTGGATTCCCCACCAGAGGAAATAGCTTCTCTGTATCTACAATAAACAACAACAACAACTTTGATTTCTATAGCGCCCTCCATGCCGGACGGAGGCGCTTTACAGTAGCGGATCCTGGGACCAAGCCCGGGGAAGGGGCAGAAAGGTGACCAATAGCCCGGTCGAAGAGAAAGGTCTTCAACTGTGACCTGAGATCTATCTGTGACCTGGTTTTGATATCTACCTTATCAAATCCCTTTATAATAATAATAATCCTTGCATTTGATAATTGCATTTAAATAACTCAATCAAATCACTCCTCAACCTTCTAAACTCAAGATTCTGGTGAAAAAGGTATGGACATCGGGAGGGTTTTAGGGCTAACCAGAATCGATGCACTTTATCACCTTCAATTTAGTATTTATTCAGCACCTTGGGACGTCCTCCCGACGTGAAAGGCGCTCTATAAATGTAAATTGTTGTTGTTGTTGTTGTTTAAAGTGTTGACTTTGCGAGGTTTCTGGCTGCTAGCAGTATTACCGCTGCTCATTTCACTTCCTGCTGTCTCTTCCCGACTTGCTATAATCGCGGTAGAGGCTGTAAATCGCTCAAAGTTGCTCGGGAATGTTCGGAAATACTAGCATGGTGTTGCTTCAAAATCAGCTGGCTTTTAAACAATGACATAGCAACATGCTATTGGCCAGTTCAAAACTTGGATTTATCTGTGAATACACTATGGACTGTGCGTATAAGTACATGTGAAATGTAACCGTGATATTCAAAATATGTACTGCGCATGTGCAAAAAAATTTGGGGTTCTTAAAACAAATCCAAGTGTCGTATATCGATCAAAAGATGTTAAAAAATGATGGTCCTTCAATCAAAATGTCCTAAATAGAAGCGTCGTAAATCGAGGCTTACCTGTATTTTGCATTAAGCCAAAGCTTGACTGTATCGTGGATTTATACACTGTTTTGGTGGGGGGTGGAGTGGGAGGAGAAAGGGTGGGGTGAAAGAGAGGGAAAGGGGATGAGGGGGGGAAAGAGGGTGGGGGAGAGAAAGAGAAAGGAGTGGGAGGCGGGAGAGAGATGGGGGAGAGGAAGTGAGAGAGAGGAGATGAGTTGATTAATTTAGATGGAAAATGAGAGGAGTGGAGTGGGGGTTGGGTTGAAAGAGAGAAAGAGAGAAAGAAAGAGAGAGAGAAAGAAAGAGAGAAAGAGAGAGAGAGAGAGAGAGAGAGAGAGAGAAGAAAGAAAGAAAGAAAGAAAGAAAGAAAGAAAGAAAGAAAGAAAGAAAGAAAGAAAGAAAGAAAGAAAGAAGGAAAGAAGGAAAGAAGGAAAGAAGGAAAGAAAGAAAGAAAGAAAGAAAGAAAGAAAGAAAGAAAGAAAGAAAGAAAGAAAGAAAGAAAGAAAGAAAGAAAGAAAGAAAGAAAGAAAGAAAGAAAGAAAGAAAGAAAGAAAGAAAGAAAGAAAGAAAGAAAGAAAGAAAGAAAGAAAGAAAGAAAGAAAGAAAGAAAGAAAGAAAGAAAGAAAGAAAGAAAGAAAGAAAGAAGAAAAACTGACAGTGTGGCAAAGAAGTTTGCTTTGTGATTGTGTGCTATGGTTATAGACTGTAATCAATATTTATTGCTTTATCCCTACAATATTCTGTTATTATTTAGTCTATTATTAATATGGTATGTTTAAAAAAAAGTTTTTTTTATGTTGGGTCTTCGGCGTTGATATCCGACCGAATATCCAGCATGCCGTTTAACCGGCATTGGCCAGGTCCCGAGGGTGCCAGATAAACAGGCTTTTACTGTACCATGCATTTAGTTCAGTTTCAGATATTCCTGAGACCATATATGAGTACAAAGCCGATCTGAGTATATTTACAGTGCTTTTTCATCAGTTGCCCCCCCACAGTTGCATTTCGATAACAAAAGCATTTTCCCCCCCACAAATATACACTTAAGAGGTGAGGATTGTTTTGTTAGCTGCAGTTTTCTTAATCTGAGTCAATAAAATACAATATAAACTTTTATCAAAACATAGCAAGTATTTTAAATCTCCAACAAGATAGACTCAAAGCAAAACACAATGATAATAATCCTTGCATTTCATATCAATGAATAATGGGAAATCTGTCTGGTTCAGCTTGCCTGAGTGATGGTTATTTTCTTAAAATAGATTCTGCGTTCCACTGCAGAGACCTGATCTTAATCTGCCCTAAATTTGACTACAGTACTTAAACCACATGGTTTTTATCAAGTTTGTCATAATCATACCCTACAAAAAGTAAGGCAAAGAAACTGGCATACATGTAAAATCAAGTCAGCTGTGCAAATTTTTTTAAACCAAATAGTGTATTTGATGGCCAAATTATGCTATTGAATTTGGGTTAAAAATCATACTCAAATGCAGTTTTGTGGAGCTCCTGTGGCTCAGTGGTTAGAGCACTTGTCTTGCAAGCTGGGGAGACCAAGCTGGGGAGACCTGTGTTCGAATCCAGGCAGGTCAGGGCGAAACCTTGGGCAAGTTTCCTTACTCCACACGCCTAATAATAATCCCTCCAAAAACCCCACAATATTAAAATTGGTCATTTCAATCCACGACTGTGTGTGGGACACTGCTGTGCGCAATTGGCTGCCGCGATTTGCCCACAAATATATACAGTCAATTCACTTTACAGTATATTCTGTGAAGCGCTTTGGGACGTTGATAAGATGTGGAAAGCGCTATATCAAATGCAAGGATTATTATTATTATTATATAAAAGAGTCATCCATTCTTCCTTAATGCTTCTAGGAACCCCATAGAATACACAACGAAAATTTATAGAGTTCAATGTCAAGCCATCCTTCAGAAATTACAATAACAACTTGCATTTATATAGCTCCCCTCACGCAAGGTAGCGTCCCAGACTGCTTGACCTTCGATAGATGCTGAACAACCACTGATCATTTTCCTGATCCACTTTGTATGCCCAAAATTGTTACACAGTACCATATCTGATTCAAATAATACTTATTATAATGAGAGAATATCACAGTCTATGTGCCAACTACAATAAAAGCCTGTTTATCCGTGACCAGATCAACTGTAACTTCCGTATAACTGGCACCTCAAAAAAAAGTCCCCATTCGAATAACCGGATCTTATCCGGCACAATCGCGGTGGCGCATTTTTTCCCCCTCGTATTGGTATTTCAGAATGCTGCTACTAGTGCCTGAAGGTAGCGCTGCTGTTTTTTTCCCTCGCATCGGTATTTTGGCTTGCCGCTAGTGGAGCCTTAAAGTCACGCTGCTGTTTTTTTCCCTCGCATCGGCCATTGTAGAAGATAGGCTGTACACCTCTACCCCAGCATCATGGCTTCAAACCAGGCGTCTACCAGCAAAAGTGATTTTTAGGTCAATTTTTAGGTGAATAACAGGTCTGTTATTATCTGTTATTATTTAGTCTATTATAAATATGGTACAGTATGTGTTATAAAAGCTAATTTTTTTTGTGTTGGGTTTTCGGTGTCAGATCCTCCCGAATATCCAGCATGAATTTAACCGGCATTGGCCAGGTCCCAAGGGTGCCGGATAAACGGGCTTTTACTGTATATGACATCTCCAGCAAGAAGGACACTTTATTTCATTTATATCTGTACTTACTGTGCTTGGAATTTGGATCAGATTATAGTTTGGGAGACTACAGCGTAGTCAGTTTCCCATAATCAGATAGAAAACGCCAATCACAGCAGCAAAATTATAGCTTTAAACAATGAACTATTGAACCAATCTTCTTTGACCAACAGAGTTTTGCTGTTGTGTAAGGCATACTATAGAAGTCTAAAAGTCTAACAGGTGCCATAATTTTGTAAGAGTTTAGGAAATCACCTAAGTGTTCGAACAACATATTAAGCCAGTGGTTGGCCAACCTTTTTGGTCGACCAACAAAATATATTTTAAATGGAAACAAAAATGATTTGAAACAGATTCACCTAGACGAGTGTGAATGTTCGGTGGGCCACTTTTTGTCTGCCCCACGGGCTAATCGATGGGCCACTACTGTGTTAAGCCCTTAACTGGGGAATTTCCAGAATCAATTGTGAAATACTTCGTTGGTAAAAGGTTACGCATCATGGTATTAAAAACATGAACATCTGCTCTGTCTACATGCCTTGTTGTGCTCATGTTTCAAATCTCAGTTGACAGCTCCCTTTATACTGCATTTTGGGTGTGATTTCCCCCCCGCGCCAACTCAATTATATTAGCTATATTTTTTATTTTAAAAAATGGCTCTTCCTAACATACAAGTAATTGCCAGGATTTTCTTCCTCAAACTTTATTCGAACATTCGAGTCTGAATGGATTCCATATTTTAGTGACTTGAATTCATATGAATTGATTAGAATAGGGGAGCAATTCAGTAACCGGTTACTAAAAGCGCACACAAACAGAAAATTTGTTATGATTTAACTATGATCTTTGTCTAAGGCCTACACCATCAAACCTCTGATCTTTAATTTTTTTTAAGATGTAATGTTAATCGTAAAAATCCATTTGTTTATAACCCATTACTCATTTGTGGAGTCCTGTAGCTCAGTGATTAGAGAAAGCGAGAGATTTAGGTTCGATTCCAGGCGTGAAACAAGTTTCCTCACTCCACACGCCTGATAATAATCCCAAGAAAAAATAATAATTTGGTTACTCAATCCACGACAGTTTGTGGGACACTGGTGAGTGCAATTGGCTGCCATATTTCACCCAAAAATATGCAGTTATTTCACATTAGAGTATATAATCTGTGAAGCGCTTTGAAACATCTAGATGTAGTGTGAAAAGCACTACAGGTATCCCTCCCCGACCGCGGCCTCGCCAAACACGAAACTCATGTATCCACGGTTTGCTAAATGCGACAACCCTCACAAATTGCGTTTTGCGCATCCGCGATTTAAATCCACGGGTTTAAATTTTCGAACAGCTAGCATACAGCACTAGGACCCAGTTGCGATGTTGCAATCAACCAGTGACAGCGCTTCTCTCTCAGGATTAAGGTAAATACAGTTAACATGCATTTATTGTCGCTTCTCCGCAGCCTAGCTAGTAAGTTTGGGAGCATTGCTTTCTCCCACCCCCCCACTTCCCCACCCTCCTTCTCTCTCTCACCTCTCTATTTCACCTTCTCTTCTTCCCCCCACACCCCCTCTCTCTCTCACCTTCTCTTCCCTCCACACCCTTCCTTCTCTCTCACCTTCTCCAACCCCCCAAGCCCCCCCGTGTCATCCCCCCCACCACCACCCTCCGTCTCTCTCTCTCTCTGTAAATCAGTCGGCCTGACTACCCGATTGCTGCAGATGCTGGCAGCCAACGCGCCCAAACTTACTCACCCTATCCCCAGGTATAACTGTATTTGTTTTTTTTGTATTTAGTTTTACTAGACGCGAACTTACCCCCGTATCCCCATGTTTCCCATAGGGCCCTGCATTTTACCAATGCGATTTTACAAACGCGATTTTACCAACCACAAAGGTTTACAGGAATGTATCCCTCACGGTTGGGGAGCGATACCTGTATATCAAATGCAAGGATTATTGTTACTCATCATCCTTCAATCCTACAAATATTTGTACAGCACTGTCAGAGCACAGCCTCTATAACTCTGTGTTACTTAGGACATAGGAATCTTTCACCTACACTCAACCCTATCATGGTTTATTTAAAGCCCTGAGCAAATGTTCTGTACAAAGGCTCCCCATTCTCCATCATATAAAATACCCATCAGAACGTGCAAGGTGGGGGTGTAACTGGTGGCCTGCAGGCCGATTCCGAGTTTAATTAACTTTTTTTTAAATCACATTACTTCACGATTTGCTCCTTTAAAGTCAAATATTTTTGGTTTGCAATTTTTACTTCCTGGTCTGCAAACAACAGCAACATAATTACATTTATAGAGCACCGTTCACGTCGGGAGGACGTCCTAAGGCGCTGAAACAGTTAGATCAGGATCCGAGCGGGGGGGAAGAGTCAGGGTAGGGGCAGGCGTTATTTAGAGAGTAAGAAAGGGGGGCGAGTTAGAAGGGCAGCAGAAGGCATGGTCTAAGAGGAAGGTCTTGAGGCCGGCCTTGAAGGAGTAAAGGGAGGAAACGAGGCAAAGGGATTGCAGGATGGAGTTCCAGTATGTGGGGACAGAGAGGCTGAAAGCCCGGCCACCGATAGTAGGATATGGAGTAGGCCAGAGCCCGCTGAACGGAGGGGGTTAGGAAGACAGCGGATCAGAGAGATAGGCGGGGGCAAGGCCATGAATGGCAATGGATGGCAAACAGGATCCAATGGCAAAAAAATATGAAGTCTTTGCTATGCTAGTAAATGCTTTCAGGTAGCTAGTGTGGTTCAACAATAAGCCCCGAACTGATTAAATCTGAAACACCTCTTCACATATTTTTGAAACAAACAAATAAAGTTTCAGGTTAAACAAATCTCTTTGTTTAGCAATCAGCTCTTCAGTCCAAAACAAATACCCACAGTGATTGTGGCAATGATTAGCATTCGGGTGATAGACTGCATGAACAATCGGGTTAATTCTGGGCCTCTTCGTGGTCAACATTCTCTTCCAATTCCCATCATAAAATTTTATCTAAGTAGACATCTGTATTTAAGAATATTTCTATCCTGTTTTGGTAGGTTGCATTTCACTTGCTTTAAAAATTGTATTTTAAAAATATAATACATTTTATTAAACTAAAGAATTTTAAAAGGTTTTGAAACAAAACAATGTTTTAAAATGGCAAAATACTGTTCTTCAGTTGACATACTGCAGACTTGAATATCATGAAATCCTGGAAACCATAAACCAATTAGATTTGTATTTAGGAGGTGTAAAATGCAATTTCAGGCAGATATATTTATGTAACAAATGTTAAGAGTCATTTTGAATTCTTTATTTACAGTAAAAGTTTCCATTGCACCATAGCCCAACAATTCCAATGACAGGGCACAGGATTCAGAAAGCCAAAACTTAAATAACTGTTAAAATAAAACCACAGAATTAGCCATATTGTTTAAAACATGTTTTGAAAGAGTAACACTGTTTTAGTTGTGACCATTGCAAATCTTCGTCAACAAATATGAGGAGACTCAGTCACAATGGGATACAATCCAACCATTCCATCCATCCTCAAAATAGCTGTTGATGCCCAATCGTCACGAGATTATGATAAAAAAATGTTAACCTTCTCTGCATTGGAGTACTATCACATTATGCTTTAAGTATCATGTAGAATCACTTCCTATATGTTTGTGTGGAAAGAGGACAGATGTAAAGTCTATTCTGTAGCAATTGTAAAAGCTGTTAAAGTTTTATACACAAGCTTTCACCATCTCCTGTCTATGTGACCCCATCTCCCTCATCCTTGCCTGATTCCACTGCCTCCCCATCATCCAGACAATCCAATTCAAGATCCTGGTCCTCACATTTAAAGCCCACCAAAACCTCGCTCAACCCTACATCCGTAACCTCCTATCAACTTACCAACCTGTTAGCCCCGTCCACTCAGCAGGCTCTGGCCTGTTCCACATCCTGTGGGATGGAGTTCCACAGTGTAGGAGTGGAGAGGCTGCCGATGGTTGGGCGGTTAGGGCGGCGGACTCAGAGCAGTCTGCTGAATGGAGGGTGCAGGCAGGCTGATAGGGAGACAGCAGGTCAGAGAGATAGGCGGGGGCAAGGCCATGAACTCTGCCCCCAACCTCTGGAACTCCATCCCGCAGTCCCTCCGCCTCGCCCCTGGCCTCCTTCAAGTCTCGCCTCAAGACTCGCCTCTTCGATCAGCAATTTCTTATTCACCCCCCCTTCCCTCCCTCACCCTGTCCTCAGCTCGGGTCTGAAGCAGTAACTGTCCAGCACCTTGGGACGTCCTCCTGATGTGAAAGGCGTTATACAAATGTAATTTTGTGGTTGTTGTTGTTGTCTATTTGTGTGCTGTGCCTATTGTTGGAACTGAATTGGAAACCCCTAAACAATTCAAGTGCAATCCTAAGTACCCACTGCCAGAGGATTGCATTCGTCCAGCCTAAGCTAGATTCACTCATAAACCAGAAGTAAAAAAAGAAAACATCTCCTCTTTCCATAAATCTTTTCATACAAACATATAGGAAAAGATTCTCCATGGTGCTTACAGTATATTGTGTTAGTACTCCAATGCAAACCTCACTTACAATTTCTTAGTTTGTTCTCAATCCGTGCCATGCTATTGGCAGAGGGGACTGATTACCAGTAGGTAATTACTAGGTAGGTGATTACCAATAGGGGTAGGTGATTACCAACAGAGGTTGCATGAGAAGGAGGAAATGAAGCACGTGGGTATTTGTGTATACAATGCTGCTTGATCAAGACTAGCACAGATAAACACAAAAATAAGTCGTACTACCACAATTAGTGCAGCATAGAAGGTTTTGGGCATGGGCGTTAATAAAAAATATAATTTATAATTATTTTAAAACAAAAAAGGAATGTGGAAGCTCAGGAAATCACAAGAGTTTTTACAGTGGCTCTCATCTTTAAAAATCATTGTTTCTATTGCAAATTCTTTCAGGATAGTCTGTCAGTATTCAAGCAGAGTCCTGTACATTAGTTTTCTGCTGAATCGATATAAAAACAACCAGAGAATGTGAAAAATGTCATACATGCAGTGAACAGATTAAAAACTGTCTTTGTACAAAAGCACAAATAAAGCATGGACCTAAGTGATCAGTATTCTGATTTGCAGCCATTCAGAACTAAAAATACTTCACATCATCAAATAACTAAATGTTTGAACACTTCACTGCAATTTCAGTCAACTTCAGTTTTCAAATGCTGACTTATCACCATCTGCTTCAACAACTTCTGTACCTGCTTATTTGACAGCTGGAAAATGCACGTAGACATCAGAGAAGCAGACTCAGCTGCCATTCTCCCTCATCCTTACCACCCCATCCCTCAGTTCCACTTCAGGCCCCCACCCAAAAAAAATACACAGGCAATCAGGTTGCCATCATTAGCTCACAGGTGTCAAGGCATAAGTCTGCCTGCATGATCAGTATTCATCGTTAACTGGGCTGTTTGGGAAAACACGAACAGAAGGCAAGGTGCAACACCACAAAAAAGAAATGATTAAAAACGTAAGGTAATCAAATCAATGAAAAAAGTCTCCAAATTAGCTGGCAGGAAATACTAAATAGAAAGCTGGGTGCTTGGATGGTGACCTACCCCCTTGACAGAAAGATAAATGAAGAGGCAGGCAGAGAGATAAACAGACATAGATTCACAGAGAGAAAAAGAGAGAGGCAGAGACTGATACTAAGAAAAATGATGAGGAGAAATTGACTTAAATGTAAAAAAAAAAGGCAACTGAAGCTTTCCTGTATAAAATGCAATCCACAATCCGAGTTTACAGTATCAAGACTCATGTACTCAGTATCAGATGTGGCAGAGCTGTAATAACCATCTTCCTTATCTTTATGTTATTTAAAACTACTGCCAGAAAATCATGGCAAATTGCATTTTCGATTCTCCTGATTCCAGAGAAAATAATTTCACTAAATAAGTGCTTTTGTAAACAAGGTTACTGTGAAGTATAATCATTATACAACATTATACAAAAAAATGCATTGGTAACATTTATTAGAAAATCTTTCACATAATTGAGAAATCTTGCACAAACCACCAATTCAAATTTGTGTATGATACAAAACTGCAGTTTAGAATATTCCAGGACTGTCTACAGACCTAAACATAGATTTGATCAAAAGCACTCAATCAGCATTATATTACATATTGGTTTGGATACATTTTCAGATTAGTTCAAAAGTACCAATATATCAAATGAAGAAGTTTGAAATGTACTCTACCTACAGCAGCTGTAGGCAGTCAAAATTCCAGCTCTTTACATTTTTGCTACACAAAATGAAATGGAAGTAAGTTCTCCGAAATAAGGACTAAGTAATTTCCACTTTACAGTGGCAAACACCCACAAACATACATCACTGACCACAAAACAAAGTATTTCTGAAAAGAACTATTCGCAGACAGAGACTATTTTCCCCTAACCTCTTGGGTTTGCCATTTTCTCTTCAATAGACACAAGGCCTGAAATTTCACCTTGTAACGGTCTTAAAGGCTGAGTAGAATCTGGGCCATCAATCCATATTGGCGGAAAAAATGATCTGTCAGTTTCAGCACATGCACTTAAGAAATCACTTGGAGCAGCAGGAATTCCAAAAAGGTGATTTCAGTGGCAAATGGGAGGCCATCACAGCTGAACTGGGTTTTGTCCTTTCCCAACATCTACAAATATGTTCTTTACAGCAAGAATTTGTAGATAACAATAAGCAGCAGGAATCATTCCCCATCAGTTAGTGGGCAACTGCCACGACTCTGATCGGCATCACTGGACAGAACAATGAATTTTTTTTTCACATGGCCCAATACACTGCTCTACATTGGCACAATTACTCCCTGCAACTTAAAGAGACTCTTTCCCTCTTGATTCATTTGTATTCTTGGCCGTTAGCCTATTAATTCAGACAAAAATCAGGTTATTGCGGGCAAAATGCCTCTGATTGATTGCTGCTACATTTACTCACTCAGCTTCTGTGTCTCCAGTGGCTCCGGGTTAGAGATGGGAGTAGTCAAACTTTGATTGATTCCACTTTACAGTGGAAGTGAAAGCATACAAGTGGGAGACCTGGGTTCACTTCCAGGCAGGGTAAAACCTTGGGCAAGTTTCCTTACTCCACATGGCAAATAATAATCCCTAAAAAAAGTCATTTTCAATCCATGACTGTTTGTTTTTTACCCATACAAAACTCCGCTCCCTGATTACCCCAGTCCTTGCCAGACTGCACTGGCTTCCTGTCCCAGAGAGGAATAATTTCAAGATCCTCATTCGTTTTCAAATCCTTCCACTCCTCTGCACTCCCCTACCACTCTGATCTCCTCACAATAGTACCCGTTGCCTTCGCTCTACCGGGTCTGGCCTCCTCCTTGTCCCCTGAATCCTCCACTCCACCATCGGCGGCCATGCCTTCAGCCACTATGCCCTAAGGTTCTGGAACTCCCTTCCTCATTCCCTTCACCACACCCCCTCTCTTCCAACTTTCAGGTCTCCGCTAAAGACCTTTCGTTTCGACCGCACTTTCGGTCACCTTTTTCCTCCTCCCCCTGGCTCAGCCCTGGGATCCGTTTTTGGGAAATGCTCTGAGATAATATAAATCCAACTTGTTGTTGTTCTGTGACACTGCAGTGCGCAATTAGCTGCTGTGTTTCGCCCACAAAATGTACAGTCAATTCACTTTATAGTATATTCTGTGAAGCAATTTGAGACGTCTAGAAGACAGACAGTCATGGAATTGAAATGACCAATTTTATTATTGTGGCTTTTTTT
The DNA here is from genome assembly GCA_035084275.1 of Hydrolagus colliei. Lineage (NCBI taxonomy): Eukaryota > Metazoa > Chordata > Chondrichthyes > Chimaeriformes > Chimaeridae > Hydrolagus > Hydrolagus colliei. Next base: position 4,133,445 of record CM068764.1, on the reverse strand, counting down.
TAAGAGGCATTATTATTAAGCATGTGGTGTAAGGAAATTTGCTCAAGGTTTCGCGCTGACATGCTTTTCGAACACGGGTCGCACACTTGTACGGCGAGAACTCTAACCACTGAGCTACGAGGTCCACAATAATAATAATAGTTATGGCACAAGAGTACTGAAACAATTAAGTGAAACTGCTCCTAATTTTGGAGTCACCTGCCTTGTTTGCTATGCAAAAGAGATTGCAGAAACTCAGATACTTGAAGACAATTTAAATAAATGCTATAGTGGAAATGTTTGCTGTTTACAATGTATGACATTAAACCAAGGTTACAAGTAAGTGACGCACAATTTAAAACATTTACTGGTTACTAATTCACTGATTCATTGATCAGGTGCAATGGTCTCAAAAAATGCTTTGCATAGTGTATCTGCATCACCTTAAGTCCTAGGATACCTGTCTTCAAACAACCTACTCACAAGAATCTGCCAAAGGGAGGATTGGATCTAAACTTAACTGAACTGCAACCAACACAAGTAGTACTCCACCTTAACAAAAAGCATCAATAATAAAACTATAGGCAAGCAAGGAAATTGCAGAGCAATATGGTACCCGAGGGGGAAACTACAGCACAACAACCTGGGTTTTAACAGAGACGATCTATCATGTTAAACAACATTTACACGTTTAGATTTTCTCCTTTGCCGTGTATGTACAAGGAAATAAAAGATCTTATATACTGTACTTATCGAGAGGGGGGGGGAGAGGGATGAAGAGCAGAGCAACCATTTTCGATAGCATTGGGGTCCAGAATACAAACTATCCAATTAAAAAAAACCTGATGCATTTGGTACAACACGTCAATAATAATAATCCTTGCATTTGATATAGAGTCTTATCACATCTTTAAGACATCTCAAAACACTTCAGAATATTCAGTAAAGTGAATTGACTGTATATTTTGTTGGCAAAATAAAACTGTATATTTTGTGGGTCAATAATAATGCATGCATTTGATTTTGTGCTTTTCACATCTTATAGATGTCTCAAAGAACTTCACAGAATATACTGTAAAGTGACTGTATATTTGTGGCTGCACCACGGCAGCCAATAGCACACAGCAGTGTCATGGATTGAAAATTATAAATTTAATAATAATCCTCTGAGGGATTATTATTAGGAGTGTGGAGTAAGGAATCTTACCCACTGCTTTGCCCTGCCTGGAATCAAACCCAGGTCTCTTGCTTGTAAGGCGAGTGCTCTAACCACTGAGCTACAGAACATCTAACCACAGCTACAATGAAACATCTCAAACACTTCACAGGATTGTAGGGAATACACTGGTTCATTAACAACAACAATTGCATTTATACAGCAACTTTCACGTTAGGTGAACGTCACAAATCAGCCCCAAACCCATCAAAGACAAGGTGAAAAGCAAGTTGGCAGGCCATACCCAAATAAGATATTCTTCTCAACCCAAACAACACCGAATTTAATGACACATCTTTAAGCACTGAAGCTATAATAGAAATTTGGTATAAAATACATATCTCTCCTCTTTGGAATGGTTAAAAAAACATGGTTATATATTTATTCAATAGTGCTCTCTTCTACAATCCATGCATTGTTATTTAGTTTGCACAATGGACTTTTCCTTCTGCTGGTTATGACGCAAATACGCAGTTGACCTCTTTATGAAATTCCAGGTAGCATATTTATACAGCGTTGTACATTACACAATTACGATATGATATATCTTGAGTAAATATGAGCAATGAGTACTTTCAAAAGCACATTGATGTGTTCCAAGTGTTAAAAGAAGAATGTCAAGGACAATTACCACAGTCATGGTTATAATCCTTAAAGAAGCAGTTTTTCCAGTTAGTCTGGTATATAACCAAGACTTATGTGCTCAAAGGTTTAAAATATAAAGAATGTGCAAATTCAAAGAAACGCATACAATTCATCTAAATTTCACTGCCTGCTGTAATTGTCTACGAAGAGAAGTTACTATTGATAACTGTAAATCAGCACAAAATTTGCATTGGCAGCCGAATATCCGGCAGGCACTTTAACCTGCATTGGCCAGGTCCTGAGGGTGCTGGATAAACGGGCTTTTACTGTGTTTGGGTAAATTAAAAAATAAAGTGCTGAAAAGGGTCATATGCTAAACAAGACACATTAAATTCAGCAATCAATAATGTATCGAGATCATTTAATGAGACTAGTACTGTACCAATCTTCAAAAACAGCATATTGGATCATAAATACTTAATAACAGCTGAACTCAGCAATTGTATCTTAGTCATATTGCACCATCTTCATGGGCATTTCATTTTGATGCACAAATGAGGAAAAATGTGCACAAGTATCCAAGTTAAATTGTGTAAATAGTTTTCACCATTTAAAAATGATAAAAAATAAAAAAGGTAAATTTTCAAAAGGCAGAAGTCAATGACAGACCAATATTTAAAGATTAGAAATGAAGTAATGCAATGTTATTGTAGTTTATTGTGGAAGGTCACTCATTAACATTTTGTCAAGAACCAATTTCTCTCTCTTGTGTCAACAGATGGTACATGAGCAGACACACATGCAGCAGATCTTCCCCTGAAGATCACAGAAAGAGGGTAGAGTATTAAATATCCCAGAGCTATATTGTTAACTCTGTACCATTATTATAATGTTCATCATTACTAAATTAACCATTGTAGCATCACAGAATGTGGAATTATAAGCTGTACATAGTGAATACCTTCAGACCTATTTCACAATGCAACCGTAAAACTGTTCACTCAGCAGAGGAAATAAATCTTTATAAAACTACAGATTTGATTTTAAAAAACTATCGAGTTACAATCTGTTATTCAATCAATGGATTCATAGGACGTTTGTAAATCTAGTATTATATGTACGCCTTGTGCAAATTATAGGGTAGAGTTGACCGAACTGCGGTATAGGCTTATAACTCATTCCCAAATATGCATTATTTAGCACTCTGAGACACTACCCTGTGTGGAGGAGGCTATATAAGTGCAAGTTGTTAAATATACAGTAAATATACAGAGTACACATCCAGGGTGTTGCATCCCTTCTATTATGAATTCAGCATATTGAATAGCATATTCGAGCATGTGCTAAATACTTAGAATCATAAGATCTTCCAGTTTCATTAAAATTGTGATTGACGTTACAACTGTATTTTATTTTCCCCTCAAACTTCACTTCGCACAAAACAGCTAAATATTTCAAACCTACCTCTGCCTCACCTCTGTAATCATCAGGATTTTCCTACACAGGTCCCTGCTTCATCACTCTATTTTGCCACTTCCACTAGCTATCATTTGTATACAAGTTAAATCACAAAAAATAGACTTAGGTTTGAATTGAAAAAGTAAATTGAAATAAGGGTTTGAAAGGGTTTAAAAACAAAATCATACGATTCATTCAATAAAGATAATGGGTGAACATTCGTTTTTTGGCATCAATAATCTAATTCCAATTAAAGCTCAAAAATGTGACCTAGAAAAAAAAATGCTAATCGACTTTTAAACACTCCCAGAAGAGGTGATGAAATTTGTGACTTGCTTTATTACTATCCAATTTTTTTTCATAATTTCTTTCTTGAATGACATGCTAACCAGCTCGCAATAGCGAATGAAAGCACTGCTTTCAGAGTTTAAAGAAGAAAACTGGGTCACATATTTTTGCTATAGATTAAGGTTATTTTAGTTTGAAAGGAGTCCAGTCTAATATCTCAAAGGAATGGGAAGGCTAACCCAACACATTAACTCTTGGATTTTTAAGTCAAAAAATTGGCTTTTAATAATAATAATCCTTGCAATTGATATAACACTTTTCATGTCTTCTAGACGTCTCAAAGCACTTCACGGAATATATTGTAAAGTGAGTTGACTATATATTTGTGGGCAAAACGTAGCAGTCAACTGCACACAGCAATGTCCACAAACAATCATGGATTGAAGTGACCAATTTATTATTATTTTTTCTTGAAGGATTATTACCAGGCTTGTGGAGTAAGGAAACTTGTCCAAGGTTTCGTCCTGCAGGAAATCGAAGTCAGGTCCCTCTCTTGCGAGGAGAATGCTCCAACCATTGGGCTACAGGACTTTTCAATTTATAAAAGCCAAATTGGCTTTTCAGTTTATAAAAGCCGGGAGTTCAAGCAACATTGCTAATGCAACAATTTTAATGCATTGTTCACATTGCTCAATATTAAAAATGTAGTATAATTATGGGTTTAGAACAATTAAATTCTTAGAATTTAATTAAAACCTATGAAACTACCTCTGTGCAATGTAAACAAAATAAGCATCTTTGCAATTTCAACTCTATGGGATTTTCAAAAACTTTGACCAAGTAGTCAAATGCTCCACATAAAGTGTGCCGGAATACCATTCAAAGGTTAGTGAGATGATGGTTGCTTGAAATACACCACATGTTTCAGACATGCTATGCACATCAAAAGGGGATGCTGTGGAAATAGTTTTGGATCGTTGCAAATACATCCTGTTCAGGCTGAGAGAAAAAAAGGAAGTTGTAAGTTTAAATCTAGCCCATTAAAATTTATAGCAGGCAGAGTTCAGCATGTACGACAAATGTATCAGAATGAAACATACCATCAACATACATTTATTCTGCGCCACCCTAAGCAATTTTCACTTTTCCTCTTCAGTTCTTCCTGAAAGATTGGACTTATGCTGGGAAACAATTCCAGGCACATTAATCATTTGTTACCTCACCAAAGCAGTTCTGCTCATCTTAAACAAGAAAATGGTTACGGTGACCATCAGATTGGAGCCCCATTCTCTTGGTAGCCAAAATGTGTGCACTCTCAGGATAGTACAGGATAGTACTCAGGATAACTGACTTTGGCTGGGGTGGCAGTGGGATAGTGAGATTATCTACATTATCCCACTGCCACCCCAGACAAAGTCAGTTATTTTGCCATAATAATTTCACTAACATCATTACATAGACTGAAACAACACAGAAACAAGTAATTTGCCCAACCAGTGTTTATACTCCACACCAGCTGCCAACTCTTCTATTTGTCCCTCCGAGACCCCTCTACTCCCTTCTGCTTCGTGTATGTCTAAATAGGGAAGTTTTACACTAACCACCCCAACATTCAAAGAAATCTATTCATGCTCTTATTCAGATTTTTAACAAATATACCAGGAACATTGTGCCAATTATTTTGCTGTTGAATCAGTACAGGTGATCTAGCAAAATTTATACAGTTGCTGGTTGGAGACATTTGAAATAATGCACACAAGAAACACATTTGTGGACCATTAACAACAATTTACATTTGTATAGCACCGACATGAAAGGCATGATACAAATGTAAATTTGTTGTAGTAATTTATACTATTTGAGCTAAAGTGATTGATCGTCTGTACAAGAAGTCATATTTGAGGGCTTCAGTCTGATGTCACCATAAAGCTTTTTTCAAATATGTACAGTAATTACAAAACTCTGCACTTCATAAGAGATGAAGATTTAATCAGCTTCTGGACTTTTTCTGCACACATTTACTCACTACAGATGCCCTACAGATAGTAAAACTAAATTCAAAAAAACACATACTGTTATAATATACATGGGGATAGGGGGAGTAAATTTGGGTGAATTGACTGCCAGGATCTGCAGCAATCCGCGAGGCTGTCCGACTGACTTACACAGAGAGAGAGAGAGAGACACACGGAGGGTGATGGGGTGGGGGGGGGGGGAGGGTGTGACACAAAGGATTGGGGGAGCTGTCTGAATGATCTACAGAGAGAGAGAGACACGGAGGGTGGGGTGACACGGAGGGCTTGGGTGGGGCTGACTGACTGATCTACAGAGAGGAGAGAGGGAGAAAGATACGGAGGGTGGTGGGGGGGAGGGTGACACGGAGGGCTGGGGGGCTGTCTGACTGACTGACTGATACAGACACAGAGGGAGAGGGGGAGGGGGAGAAGAGAAAGTGAAATAGAGAGAAAGAGGATGCAGATCCTGGCAGCCAATACTCCCAAACTTACTAGCTACGCTGCGAAGAAGCGACAATAAATTCATGATACAGGTAAAGGTATAGGGGGAGTAAGTTTGCATTACGAGTGCAGCTAGACCACATGGGATAGTAAAGATGCTGATAGGCAGGAAACACGGAGCGGATGAATACACACCAATATGCGGATGAATGCGGTCCCTTGTTTGGAAGAGTGAAACTTGAAAATTTAAACCCGCGGATTTAAATTGCGGATGCACAAAGCTGTTTGCGAGGGTTGTCGCATTTAGCAAACCGTGGATGCATGAGTTTTGTGGTTGACGAGGCTGCGGTTGGGACGGGATACCTGTATATAAAACGCCCTCCACCCCAAATGGCATCTCAGAGCGCTTCACAAAGCGGAGCCCGGGACCGAGCCAGGGGGAGGGGGGAAAAGGTGACCAAAGGCGTGGTTGAACAGAAGACTCTTCAGGCGCGACCTGAAAATGGGAAAGGCGGGGGCAAGGCGAAAGGAGTAAGGGAGTTTCAGAGCTTTGGAGCATAGTGGCTGAAGATACGGTCAGCAATGGTGGAGCGGAGGATTCGGGGGACAAGGAGGACAGACCCAGCAGAGCAAAGGCAACATGTACTTTTATAATAATAATAATCCTTGCATTTGATATAGTGCTTTTCACATCTTATCGACGTCCCAAAGCGTTTCACAGAATGTACTGTAAAGTTAATTGACTGTATATTTGTGGGCGAATAATGGCAGCCAATTGCGCACAGCAGTGTCCCAAAAATAGTCATGGATTGAAATGACCAATTATATTATTGTGGGGGGTTTTTTGGACGGATTATTATTAGGCGTGTGGCGTAAGGAAACTTGCCCAAGGTTTCATCCTGACCTGCTTGGATTTGAACACAGGTCTCCCCAGCTTGCAAGACAAGTGTTCTAACCACTAAGCCACAGGAGCTCCTGTTGTGAGGGGAGGAGGTTAGAGATGTTGGAGGGTGCAGAGGAGTGTATTGTATACACAAGAGTGAGGATCTTGAAATCGCTCTGAGACAGGGAGCCAGTGAAGTCTGGCAAGGGCTGGGGTAATCGGGGAGCAAAGTTTGGTTCCAAGAAATGATAGCCATCATGTAGGCTTATGGAGTATCTCATTTACTGTGTGAATTACATAAAACCCCGCACATTTTATTAATTTCAAATCCATGAGATAGAATTTGTTGACATGGATAATAGCCCCAATTATGCATTTAGAACTTGGTGCAAATAAATTCAGGAACTGTAAAGGGCAGGATGCAGACGGAGAGGATTGCAGGAACAATATGCACCACCTGCCATCAAGTTGCTTAACACATTGCTCATGCTTTCCAATTCGAGTTTAACTATCCGGTTCAACACAGCTTTTTAAAAAATGTAAATACAATTGTTAAAATAATCAGTCCTGCCATGACATTATTCATATCATAAGTTATCACACTTACAGTAAAATGAAATAAGGTAGCTTTACGACTTTTTGGTCACCTTACATATCTTCAGAAATGCATGTAAATCCTCAAAATATCAAACTGGCTAATGACGAAGCGACATACTATTGGTCAGTTCAAACGCTTGGATACACTATACGACTGCGATTTTACTGCGAAATACACTATATACTGCGCATGCGCAAAAAAGACACACCAAATATGACTGCAATTTTACCGCGAAATACACTAAGTACTGCACATGTGCAAAAAAATGCGCAATTTTTTTGTCATTAAAGCGAAACCAAATGTCATATATCGATAAAAAGGTGTTAAAAAATTATGCTCGTTAAATCAAAACAGTGTAAATAGAACCGTCGTAAATCGGGAGATACCTGTATAGATAAAAGTTTATCTGTGTGTCTGTCTGTCAATCTACATTCAATATGGATCCTTTGGTTACAAGCAAAATTGCAACAGGTACAGCTAGTCTACCAATAATCTACCAAAAAATCCAATCCTGTCCTCAACCTTTCTGTCCATACATAATTATATTAATAATAATCCTTGCATTTCATATAGCTCTTTTCACGTCTTCTAGATGTCTCATGAAGCGTTTCACAGAATATACTGTAAAGTGAATTGGGCCAAACACGGCAGCCAATTGCGCACAGCAGTGTCCCACAAACAATCGTGGATTGAAATAACCAATCAACATTTTTTTTGAGAGATTATTATTAGGTGTGTGGAGTAAGGAAACTTGCCCACAGTTTCGTCCTGCCTGGATTCAAGCACAGGTCTTACGCTTCTAAGTCGAGTGCTCTAACCACTGATCAGAACTCTGCTGCCTGCATACTCACCCGCATCAAACTTTGCTCCCCCATTACCCCAGTCCTTGCACCCCCTACCTCTCTGACCTCCTCTCTCCTCAAACCAGCTCCCGTTGCTTTCGCTCCACTGGGTCTGGCCTCCTCCATGTACCCTGAATCCTCTGCTCCACCCTCAGCGGCCGTGGCTTCAGCCACTATGCCCCGAGACTCTGGAATTCCCTTTCTCACTACCTTCGCCTCGCCCCCTCTTTTCTCAGCTTCAGGTCCCAGCTGAAGACCTTTCTCTTCAACCGTGCCTTTCCTACCCCTGCCCCTGGCTCAGTCCCAGGATCCGCTACTGTGAAGCGCTCTGAGACGCTGTCCGGTGTGGAAGGCGCTAGATAAATCAAAGTTGTTGTTGAATTGTTGTTGATCCTAGAATAAATTTTATGATCCTAGAGCAAATTTTCAAAAGAAACACAGTACTGTATTTAGCTATTCAATATTTTGTGTTTTGCCGTCCATGTTTCCCCTCCTATACATGCCATGCTTAGTATTTTTTCAAATAAAATTTTCAGTAACATGGCTGGATTCCCGAATAAAATGAATTTCATAGACAAGGCAAATAACAATCGTTGTTCAATGTATTGTCTACTTGGAAAAGAGACAGCAAGCAAATTACTTTTATACTACAGTAAAGCCCCGTTTATCCGTGACCCGATCAACCGTAACTTCCATATAACCGGCACATTAAAAGGTCCCCATTCGAATAACCGGATCTTATCCAGTACAATCGTGTTGGCGCATTTAATGAGTCGATTGACGCACAAAAGTACAGTATGATTAGTTTTGATTGTGCCAGTAGTGGCACTTCCGGTTTTTCCTCTTAAAGCCGCACTGTTGGTTTTTCCTCTCCCTCTCTCCTTTTTCTGTCTCCCTCTTTTTCTTTCTCTCTCTCCCTCTCCTTCCTTCTTGTCTATCTCTCCCTCTCTCTATGTCTTCCCCTTTCTTTCTTCCTCTCTCTGATGGATACTATGTATGCCTGTGTAACCTGACTGTATCGTGGGTTTATACACTGTTTTGGTGGTGTGTGGGATGGGGAAGGAGAGAGGGGCAGGGAGAGAGAGGGTGGGGAGGGAAAGAGGGGGGGGGGGGGAGAAAGAGAGAGAAGTAGGAGGGGGAGAGAGAGGTGGGGGAGAGGAAGGGAGAGAGGGGGTGAGTTGATTAATTTAGATGGAAAATGAGAGGATTGGAGAGGGGTTGAGTTTGGAGCCATTGAGATGCCAGACTGTGTGTAAATAGAGAGAGAGACGGAAGGAGGGAGAGAAAGAAAGAAAAAGGGGAAAACCGAAAGTGCCCCTTTAAGAGGAAAAAAAACTCTTCTGTCCGCCATTGTAGAAGTTCGCTTTGTGATTGTGTGCTGTGTTTATAGACTATTAATGATATTTATCGCTTTATTGGTAAGTATCCATACAATATTCTGTTATTATTTAGTCTATTATTAATATGGATTTGTTTAAAATAAGATTTTTTTTGTGTTGGGTTTTCGGCAACTTGCCGCCGAATATCCAGCATGCCGTTTAACCAGCATTGGCCAGGTCCCGAGGGTGCCAGATAAATGAGCTTCTACTGTACATATAGTAAATCTATTCCAGTCGGTATTTAGATTACCAAAATTGAGATCTTGTATTTTGTCAGCATTCAATTTTATTTGTCATTTTTCAGAGGCCACTTGTGGGTTTAAATAATGTTGTACTCATGTGAAAATGTCACTGTTATAATAGTTTATTGCTGGCAAAGCCTATTTCAAGTGCACAATAAATTTATTTTAAATTAGATTCAAGTGCCTTATTTAAATGTCTATAGCTCTCTCTCCACACTGAGCACCAACTGAATTTGCAACAACATTTTTGAAGTGTTTAACCTAAAGTTAACTTCATAAATTTTACTTCAATCAACCACTGTATTTCACATTCAGATTTGTGGATTAAATTCGGTATGTCACCAACTTCAAAGAATTAAATAAATGAGAGGCTGTTCTTCACCTTCCAATCCTACTGGTTACAACAGAAAGCACAACAATAGAGATACAGTCCCATTAAATCAGAAGGGTTGCAATTAGAGAGATCAAAATAGAATATATCAATAGTTTTAAGATCGCAGCTGTGTACAGCAGAACAATCGCCATCGGTGAAGAATGTAAAACATGATAATCAATATAATTTACAAAGGTATTTTTTCCTCCAAAAGATATTTCCTTTACCTACCACAAACCATTAGAGTACCAGGAATGAGGGACTTCAGTTATGAGGAAAGGCTGGAGAGACTAAGATTATTCTCATTAGAGCAGAGAAGGTTATGAGGAGACCTAATAGAGGTTTTCAAAATCATGAAGGGATTCGATAGGGTAAATAGCCGAGTAGGCAAATGGGACCTCAATTTCGTATTTCGTCTGAAGGACAGCATTCTTCAACAATCAGCACTCCCCCAGTCCTGAACTGGAGCATCAGCCTTGACGAAGAATTAAAAATGACAATGTGAAGATTGAACCCACAACCTTCTGACTCAGACGCAAGAGTTTTCCTACCTGAACCTGGTGGAAAAATCAATATAGACAAATGATTCAACTTCAAACCATCTTATTTGAAAGACTGAATACATACAACAACAACAAAATTGCACTTATATAGCGCCTTGTACGTTGGGAGGACATCCCAAAGCGCTGAACAATCAGGTCGGGACCCGAGCGGGGGAGGTGGGGGGCGGGTGGAGGGTAGGGTGAAGGGGAGGAGAGTGGGAAGAGTTGGGGGGGAGCCGAAGGCTGAACGTACCCTTCAGTGCATTTAAATAGCTTTGAGGTAATGCTCAGAAAGTCTAACTTACATGCACAAATATTAGAACTCATATTACATTGTACCACAACACACTACTGTATTACACAAAAATTGTGTCAATATTAAATTGTGCATTTTTTTTCCATCCCAGACTTTTGAAAATAATTCACAAATAAAACAAATAAATCTTAATTATTTGTACTTTTGTATACTGGAACAAAACTGAAGAGGCATCCTGTAATAGAATAGAGACAGTATCACAGATTATGAGTTGACCTCCGGTCATTGTTTTGCATTCATTACTGAGGTGGACAGAGGTAATGCACTCCCTGCAATAAACTGATCTCTGATGCTCTGCAGAATAACAGGTGCCACAATCTGTGTTGATTTACCATGGAAGCAGGTTTCCCACTGCAAGTGAAACATCCCAATTTAAATATCTCATCAACCATATTTTCAGACCCAATTCATTAAAATGCGAGCATGAACAAACACAAAATGGTTAAAAAACCCCAAACAAGAATAACATAGTTCATCAAATCCCACCCAGAGTATAACAGGACCAGCTCTCTTAACCAGTTCTCAGACATTTCATATACTAATACATTTTACTCAAACACAATACATATGCAAGGCAGGGATTAAAGTACACAAATGAGTCAGTTCAATACAAGTATAACACAAGAAGCAATTGGGAAATTTAAACACAAAACTCCACTTGCACAAAAAAACTCATTTTTAATACAAAATATAACAGCGTCTTGCTAAAAACTGCAAAATATTATTTTTTAATTCAGTAATGAAAATTAGAATGGTTCAATGACGCATATTATATAGTAGATTTTTTTTGCTGAATCCTGTTTTACCTGTAATGCCAAACAGAGACGTTTGGAAATAATAATAAATCAGCCTTTGTGTCTGTGCGTTGGCATATTCTGATCATGTTGTTCACTAAATGAGGAGGAGTTAGTCTGTTCTATTTTTAGAAACAGCCGCAACACCATACAGCATCACATCACAACTGCATGAAAACTATTACTGCATCTCCTAATACTCTCCGGGGGCTTAAACCCTCTACTCCCACAATCCATATACTGTAAAAATAATAATAACAAAACCCTCTCTCGAGCACTCCCTTACAACAAAAATCAGGGCCATTGTTTTATCTTGGCTGTAATTAGCGAACCAGCTAAATTGCACACGTATCGATACCACGTTCATAATATACCCCCCCTCCCCCACCACCACCAAAAAAAAGTCTCCACCAGTCGCCCCCCACCCCCACCTTTTCAACAACAGCCCATTAGTTTCCTTGGCAGACGCTGAACCATGTTGCGAGGGCTCATTTGCGGAAATTATGCTGATCTCATCGTTGTCGTGTCTGTTCAACACAGGCCTGCCCTGAGAGCTGGCAGACTCTCCAGAAAACAGAGGAAAAAAAAGTTTTGCCAATCTCGCACATTCCACAGAAGTATCAACGGTTTGTAATTGAGCAATCCGGAGAAAACCCCGATTGCTCCCTTCGTTATCCGACCGAACCCAAATTCATCTCCGAACGGGTTAAAAGTGAGCAATTTATGAAAAAAAAATTCACCTCCAGTGCAACACACACGCAGCAAGCATCTGCATCAGGAAAACGCGCTGACACATCGCAACTGTCAAAATCACTCTCAACAAGGGCGGGGAGGAAAAGATCTGGGAAAACTGTGATCTTATAAAAAATCAGACAATGTGTGCAGCGAGCCGGCTGGGTTTCTTTTTTTAAAAAAAGAAAAAAAGTGCTTTAATTCTCGAGTACTTACACAGCGGATTAAAGAAAGGGGTTAAACGTCAGCAGTCGTTTCGGTCAAAAGAAACCAAACGGGGAAACCGTACACATCCAGACTAATCATACATAAAGTCCAAATTACAACACGTAACTTTTTTTTTTGAGATTTGGGCCATTCGCGGTTTCAATTTTGGAAGTTATAGACAACTACTGAAAAAACCCACTGCAAGGTAATGCACCTTCTTACGGCATAAAGCGGAGTGGGAAAGGGGGGAGAGGACAACACCGAAACTGTGCGGTGGTAATCCTTACACCAATTACTGGTGAGATAATGTAGAATGCACTTTGTTATAGGGGAAAGGGCATCTGAAACAGTACACCAGTGAAGGGAGCGGGGGGGGGGGAATGCTCAAATGAATGATACACACAATATTTATACAGGTGATCGGTAGAATTGGTTGGGGTGGGGGAGGAGGGGGGTGGGGGAGTGATGAAGAGTTGAATACTATACCCGTGTGAGTTACCTGGATTATGTCTGGAAATATAAATTCTCTTATACATTATACTGAAAAACAATCCTGCATGGGGCTAACTAAACACATTACAGAAACAGAGAGAGACGCTACGCTTCAAACTCAAAAGCTGCAGCTCAGAGCTTTCGAAGCTTTGCCCACCGCCACCCCACTTTGCTCTATTCAGCCTGTGCCCAAGTTCCCGTGTGTCTCTGTCAGGACTCTGCAGATATTTTATTTTCACTGCACCTTTCCTTCCTTCATCCCTCCTTCCCTCCATCAACCCCTCTCCCTCAGTCAGACCTCTGCAGTTTTTTTTTCCTCATTGCAGCGCATGTACCCCCATATATATATATATATATATACACACACACACATTTCCTAGTGAATATCTATCTAGTGTTCTTTGTGCGTGCAGAGAGAGGAATGTAATATGAAAAAGAGTGAAGGGTAGGAGAGGGTGGGGAAGGAGAGAGAGTGAGTGGAGGGAAGGGATGGAGCGACAGAGTGGAGGGAAGGGATAGAGAGAGTGTGGAGGGAAGGGATGGAGAACGGGAGAGAGAATGGAGGGAAGTGATGGAGAGAGAGAGTAGAGGGAAGGGATGAAGAGAGAAAGAGAGTGGAGGGAAGGGATGGGAGAGAGTAAAGGGATGGGATGGATAGAGTGGAGGGAAGGGATGGATAGAGTGGAGGGATGAGATGGATAGAGTGGAGGGAAGGGATGGGGAGAAAGAGAGTGGAGGAAAGGGATGAAGAGAGTGGAGGGAAGGGATGGAGAGAGAGAAGAGAGTGGAGGAAAGAGGATGGAGAGAGTGGAGGGAAGGGATGGAGAGAGTGGAGGGATGGGATGGATAGAGTGGAGGGAAGGGATGGGGAGAGAGAAGAGAGTGGATGGAAGGGATGGAGAGAGTGGAGGAGAGGATGGATAGAGTGGAGGGAAGGAATGGAGAGAGTGTGTGGAGGGAAGGGACGGGGGGGATGAAGTACATGCTAACAACATTACCTCCAGCATCCTTATTTCCTGCTGTGTCAGGTCGTTGGAAGCGGCGCACTTGGTCCTGAGTCCCTCCAGGCTGGAGATGCTGATGTCGATCATGTTCTGGATCAGGTCGCACTGTTGCAAGGCCGTCCCCCAGCACAAAGCCCCTTCTTCTTCTTCTTCTCCCTCCTCCTCCTCCTCCTCGCCCCCTTCTCCGGCCACAGCAGCCTCTCGGCTCTCCCTTATTTTACTATTACCGCGAGTGTGACCCTCGTTGTTCTCCTCAGCCATTCCTGAACATTCGGCCTACTTTTCAGTCCAGTTCGATACCCTCCCCTCCCACCCACCCACCGACCCCTACTCGACTCGACCCGCGGGAGGTGAGGGGGGTGAAAGGAAAGTTTTTTTTATGGGGGGGGGGGGGGGGAGTGGGGTTTTTAGTTTAGTTTTTTTTGTTAAAAAGTGTTAAACTCTTTGAATTAAAAAAAACAAATGAGATTTTTTTATAAACAACCTCCCTCCCTCTCCGCCTTTTTACGTTCCTCCTTTGAAAATATCTGCATCAAAAAAACTCCGCGTTTTTTTCTCCTCACACTTGTACCGGGACGGGAGGTGGTGGGCCCGGGGGGAGGTTGAGGTGGGGGAGAGAGAGAGAGAGAGTGGAAAATAGGCGGCGGCGGTTGCTGAAGGGGAGACAAGCGGCTGCTTTCCCGGGGACGGACGGGGCCGAGCGGTTGCTAGGGTCACGCGCGGCGCCTGCCGGGAAACGTAGTCAGCCCCGCCCCCGTTTGGGCAAGAGGGCGGGGCTACAGCTGGGAGAAACTACAACTCCCATCAGCCACACCCCCTTCCCCCCCTCTCGCCACACCCCCTTCCCCCCCTTCCCCCCCCTCCCCCTCCCTCCCCCACCCTCCCCCACTCCCCTCCCCCCCCCACTCCCCTCCCCCCCCCCTCCCCCCCCCCCTCTTCTCCCCCCCCTCCTGCTGCCCAGACTAATTCATAATAATATAATAATAATAATCCTCGCATTTGATATAGCTCCTCATCACATCTTCGAGACGTCTCCAAATGCCTCACGGAACATATGACTTGACTTGCCATTTAGTGTAGCGACTTTCATGTCGGGAGGACGTCCCAAATGCGCTGGGAAGACAGTGTTATTTATACACTATATATATATATATACTGTATATAACAATCCTTGCATTTGATGTTGCACTTTTCACATCTTCTAGACATCGTAAAGCACTTCTCAGATGATACTGTAAAGTGAATTGACTGGATATATGTGGGTGAAATGCAGCAGTCAATTGCGCACAATAGTATCCCACAAACAGTCGTGGTTTGAAATGAGCAAATATTTTTTGAGGGATTAGTATCAGATGTGTGGAGTAAGGAAAGTTGCCCAAGGTTTTGCCCTGCCTGGAATCCAAGGCAAATGCTCTAACCACTGAGTTACAGGACTCCACACTGTGTCCAGCAAACAGCTGTGGATTGACTGACCAGATATTTTTATATACAGTACAACAGTAAAAAAAAGACAAAATAGACAAAATTCCACAGATGCTGAAAATCGAAAATAAAAATAGAAGTCGCTGAGAACACACAGTGGATCAGGTAGCATCTAGGGCGAGAGGAAAGTGAGTTAACATTTCAGATCCATGATGTTTGGTAATTTTATTTGTTAAGTAAGTAGATTTTGATTAATGGTGTAAGTCTTCGACCTGAAACATTAACTCACTTTCCTTTCTCCATAAATGCTGCCTGACCTGTTGCGTGTTCCCAGCGATTTACTGTTTTTATGTAAAAATTAGCTGTACCCATTGCAATATCCAATATGGAATGTACATTTCAGAATTGCTATACTTTATATTACTGTATTATACTTTACATTAGATTATTAAACTTTGTATCCCCATGCAAGGTCTTTCTCATGAGTTATAAATTATTATGTTATTGGCGGACAGACACACACAGAGACATTTGGTCTTTATTAGTATAAATAGAATAATGATCAATTATGGCAGAGTAAGAATCAGGAACCATTTCTAAGGCTAATCTTAGATACTCAATAAATTGATAATTAGAATGATTTCTTTCGGCACCTACTATAAGCATATTTTTCCGGGAAATTTTCAAAACGGCCTCATTATTCACTGGGGTCATCATTACTTAGGAACAATACAGTCAGCTTATTAAAAATAATTGCAACTTCAGCAGTTGTTATTTTAATATAGCAGTTAATGACCCAAAGTGTCTATCAGTGCTGATCTGCTGAACTGGGTTGACTCATCCTATGATTTTTCTTTACCCCACAATGAGAAAATACCTCACTTTCACTTGATGGCTCCCTGATGGCACATTGAAGATCAGACTTGCCACGTAAGGAAACATTGCATTTGATATCAGTAGAACGTCGCTAAGCGAGTTACAGGATTTAATGTAAAGTGCAGTGACTGTGTTTTGTAGGCAAATACAGAACTCAATTCGAGCAATCGATTAAATTTATTATAATAGTAATAATCCTTGCATTTGATATAGCATCTTCTAGACATCTCAAACCGCTTCACAGAATTTACTGCAAAGTGAATTGACTATATTTATGGACAAACGCAACAGCAAATTGTGCACAGCAGTGTCCCACAAACAGTCATGAACTGAAAATGACCAATTTATTATAGGTTTTTTGAACGGATTATTATTAGGCGTGTGAAGTAAGGAAACTAGCCAAACGTTTCGCCCTGACCTGCCTGGATTTGAACACAGATCTCATGCTTGTATGGTGAGTGCTCTCACCACTGAGCTATAGTGGTTAGAGCACTGTTGGGGATTGTCAGCCATGGAACTGTGAGATATTCTCTTCTCATCAGCACAGACATATTTCCTGCCACCCCTAGCAAATTGGTGGCACAAACTTGCTACATTCCTACATTCCTCTTGGGTCTCTTTTCAATTAGGATTTTTCAATTTCAATTTATACCAATTCAATTTCATCAGTATTAATGTCAAAATGTCTTGGTTCTAAGTTTCTCCATTAACTTAATAGGCTGCCTACAGGGATTCATTATCTGATTTTAAATATGGTGTTTGATTTCTTATGAAACGAATGCTCCACTGTTTGCTATCCACTGTTATCTGAATTTGCTCACAGTTTGAATATTCTGTGCAAATAAGAGACGTGGTGTGTTAATTATCATATTGTGTGTTGGCCGGGCACAGTGGTAACACTCCCACCTCAAAATCAGATTGTTGTGGTTTCAAGTCCCACGTTAAGACTTAGAATCATATAGCATTGTAATGGGGCATTAGTCTAACACATCGTTTATTACAATTCGCACTCTTTATTTGCTGCAAGAGGGTCAAGTCCTGCAGAAAAACAATGGAATAAACAATAAAACTAATCCTCGGCTTACAAAGGGTTAGCTTTAATATTAAAATGTTCTTTTGCTTGCTAATAAGAAACTGCAAAAGCAAAGGCTTTCAGTAAATATTAAATCAATCAAAATATTAACCAGCAACTTACCACAATCCACCGATAGATAGCTTCAAACTGTATTCAGTATATTTATTCAAAGCATTATCCTGGTCAATTATATGACCTAAAAAAAATTGTAATTTAAAATCTGCTCAAAAGTGGAATTTCCCATTCGATTTCAACCAAGTGGAATAATTTTGCATGGATGAAAAGTCCAGCAAAATATTCAACAACATATTGCATTTATATCATGTTTTTCATGTCAGGAAGACATCCCAAGGCGCTGGACAGTCAAGGGTTTGCAGCTGAGTTAGGGGTTGGAAACAAGAAGGACTTGCATGAAGGGTATCATGAACGGCATCAGGAAGAACATGGTCAAAGTTCCAAGTTTGTCAACTTGTCAGAAAGCATTTGGAGTCACATTTTTTCAGCGTTCTGTTGACATTTAGTGATTACGCAAGATAAGGAGGTAAGACATGATCTGATTAGAACAACAACTTGCGTCTATAGAACACTCTTCACTGTGGTAGCACTACTGAATTTTCAATTCGTAACAACTCGCATTTATATAGAGCGCTTTCCACGCAGTATCAATGCCACCTGTTCTCTCCCTGTGTTTCTCATTCCTCCTGTTTCATCAGCGTAATGTGCAAGTAACAGAAATGATAGGGAACCACCGCAGTCAATCGCCAAAACGTTCTTGAGTTAATGTTCCTTCAAAACAAAGCAAACATTTTGCTTATGAGTCTTCAACACCATTTGGCTTAGCAACCCACAAGATAGACCAAAACAGGTGCATTTCGGTTCGGCTTTCAATTCTGATATGAACAACAACAACGATGACTAAATAGGGGTTTAAAAGCTCACCAAACCCCATCAAAATCTATGGAGAAGTAATCACACAAAGGACTACTGCCTTGTCTATCTGGTATGGCCTGGATAGACGGGACAGTGCCATCCATTATTATTTATCATGTCTGGTTCCAGGAATTTGGCACCTAGTTGTAAGCCTTCAGCCCTGAACACAAGGGAATTATTATGCTGCGATGGTCTCAACAAAGACAGCTGATCTGGTTTCTGTTTCCCAGTCATGCAATTGGCATAATAACAATTTGTATCTGAGTTGTGAACATCATGAAGTTCTGCAGCTCAAACGAAAGGTATTTTGTATCTTGAAAAGTTTTGTGCAAATAATAGCAGTATCATTCACATCTAAAACCCACAGAGAAACCGACTGCAACACCTAACCACATTGAAAAACAAGTGTAAACACTGCAATGACACCACTCAGCTCCTATTAACTTTTCAAGTCAAAGGCCTAATAGATAAAACAAAAAAGTGCTCCAGGATGCTAGGCCATGTGAAGGGCGCTATGTAAATGCAAATTGTTGTTGTTAACAACTCTTTTATTTGGTATAAAAACAGAAATCGATGGAAACACTCAGCAGGTCAGGCATCATCTTTGAAGAAAGGAAAGTGAGTCAACATTTTGCGTCCACAACCCTTCGTCAGAGCTGGGGCATGTTGGGGTGGGGGGCGTGGTTGGGGGTGGAATTTGCAACAATCACTTGTATATTTGGTATAGCGCCTTTCATGTCAGGAGTTGTCTCAAAGCATTTCCCAGAATATTCTGCAAAATTGTAATGGTTATGTGTTTGTGGGTGAACACATATGGTTCTTGTTGAACACACGAGGAAATCTGGCTGATTAAACTCTAGAAGTCCCCTAACACACACACTGGGGTCCTCAAGCTTTGGTTCTTGCCAATCTTTGTCTAAACCTTCTACGACTGGTTAAGCAGAATCTATCCCTCCAGGGAGAGAACGCTCAGTCCAAAATAGATGAATGGAAATTTCTACGTACATGTGGAACTCTAAGGAATTTGCCTTGGATATTCTTAAGCACGATGATGGGTTTCCATAGGTGTCACATCTTGTCAATCAGAACTAAATACGGTAAAATAGTTTTGTTGATTTTGTATGACCAACCATACCGTGATTTGAGAGCATTCCAGGATCATCTGCCTTCAAATATTCTCCACCAAACATAGCTCCTGGTTAATGTTTGCACTTCCCATAGGCAGGACAGCAAACATCGATTCCCGGGAGGGTGAAACCTTGGGCGTGTTTCCTTACTCCTCTGTTTACCTCGTAGTAAGTAGGAACCCCTTTGCTCATCGATTGACGGATCACATTCTGGGGGTAATAATCCATTTTGTTTTAAAATGGTCACTCAATCCATGATTGCTTGCGGGACATTGTAGGTGCAATTGGCTGCCGTGTTTTGTCATACAAATACACAGTGAATCCACTTTACAATCTATTCCGTGAAGCACTTCAACAACATGGAAAGGCACTATGTTAAATGCAAGGATTACTATTATTACTATTGGGAAGAAAGTACAAATGTGTGGCACAGCAAACTGCGCAACATTGCATCCATTCCTTGCTTCATCTGTTAAATGTGCTTTTTTTTTCTGTGCAGCAGGTTTCCTTTGGGGTTTATATTTCATCGACTGTTGTTTAAACAGAATGACACTCACATTATCAAACAGCAGTGATACTGACAACCGGTGCAGACAATGATCTGCACAATATAACTGCAACACAATAGCTGCTCTGATTCGCGCCAAGAAACACACTTCATCAATTCAATACAGTACTGGATTCACTGCTGGAAAAATCTATTATATCTATTAGAAAAGGAACGCCTGCAACAATTAGCTATTTGATGCACAAATGAATGCGCAAAGGAGACAAGAGTCAAAAAGTAGAAAAGGAAGGGAGGCACATCCTTTTCCCAGCCATCAAGGAAACTTCTTAAGATTCTGTCCAGCCCCAGGAATGTGCTGAGTTCCCAAGGTGTCACATCTGATGTAAGGCATGAGGCATGAAAGATGCCTCCATTGCTAGCTCTTTGGGTAAATACAGTAGATTGCACTAAACTCATAGAGCCTTGATCTAATTAAATGGTGGAACAGGATCGAAGGGCTGAATGGTCTGCTCCTGTTCCTATGATTCAATCCGTGCTGATCCCAGTCTAAGTTGTGTCGTTAGCCTCAATGTTCTAGACATGAGGATTGGTCGGGCAAAAGGAATCAGCTTTCAACATTATCCCGCTGGAAAGTGCATATGTGAACATGTTGGGTAAGGACAAAATTGGGTTTGACTATCATACCATTTATCAATAATAATAATACTTGCATTTGATATAGCGCCATATCACATCTTCAAAACGTCTCAAAGCGTTTCACATAATATACTGTAAAGTGAATTGACTGTATGTTTTGCGGGCGAAACATAGCGGCAAATTGCACAAAGTAGTGGCCCACAAACAGTCGTGGATTGACGGACCAAATATTATTATGTTTTTTGAAGGGATTATTACGCCAGTCAGTGTTTTCAGAATAACTAAGTGGTGGAAGAAATCCATCTTCTGATATCGATTTTCTTTCTTCTGACACAGACAGGACATTAGTAAGGATACAAGAATTCATATCTAGCAGTATGTTTCTTCTTCCATTCCTTTCTAAAGTAACAATGATTGCCAACACATTTAAATGAATATGCAGATGATAGCCAAGGTACTTTTTAAAAAATGTTTTGCATGTTTCTGGTTGACATCTGCAATGTATGGAGAGAATTCCAATTTGAACTCCTTTGATCTTTCGAATCTAACCATAAACTATGCATTCAATAAACCAGCTGGATCTTACATCAGAAGATGCAAAAAAAAACATGGAATATTTCTCAAAGTACAATATTCTTCCATCGGTTTCTTTCATGTGGTTTCAAAATCTTGGCTAAATATTCTCTGGTAACACTAATTCCAGCTGTAATCCCTTCATACAAAAATGACATTATGCGAAAAAATGAAACAAATTAACATTGGGCAACTGTTAACCAAATGTCTTTTCGCAAGCCGTAACACTGTTTCAGTTTGCAAAGTGACACTTGCTGAATTACCAAAATTGCTCTGTACCTTGTGATATGATAGGGCCATGTAAATAGTGTTATTGTTTTGGGTCTGGGAGTAAAAGTTGCCTTAATGTCAGACAGATCATGTGCTAAAATGTATTATAATAATAATCCTTGCATTTTGATCTAGCGTTTTTCACATCTTCTAGATGTCTCTAAGCGCTTCACAGAATATACTGTAAAGTGAATTGACTGTATATTTGTGGGCAAAACACGACAGCAAATTGCGCACAGCAGCGTCCCCACAAACAGTCGTGGATTGAAAATGACCAATTTCTTATAGGTTTTTTGAACGGATTATTATTAGGCGTATGGAGTAAGGAAACGTGCCCAAGGTTTCGCCCTGACCTGTCTGGATTCGAAACACAGATCTCAACCTTGTAAGCCGAGTGCTCTCACCACTGAGCTACAGGACTCCACATTTTAAATTATTTTTTATGAGTTTTCATTGAAATAAAAATAAACTTCAAATATGTTCATTTGTCATTTGATTAATTTAGAAAAGACAGTCTGAAACTGAGTGGTGCAGATACACTTGATATCTTGCCTGTGCTGCATTAGCTGGGTGACAGTCACGAGTTCTATAATTAACCTCTGGGCAAGAGGAGGGAAGAGAATAACATCCAGTGGCCCAACATAGTCAATGGGTCACAAGACCTATGCTGTGAATTTCTGTGATACCGAGTGCTATCCAGTCTTATCTGAAGAGGTTTTGGGCTTAGTTATGTTCCCCAATCCTCCCTTCTCCCCCTACAACACATAGCCTTCCCAAACTCCCTGGACTCACGCAGGAACAACGGTCACTTAAGTGATGAGGAATGAGAATAATAATAATCCTTGCATTTGATAGTGCATTAGCATGTTTTTGCGAAGTCTCAAAGCGCTTCGTAGGACATACTGTAAATTGAATTAATTGACTGAAAAGGCGCAAAACAGAAAAAATGTTTTGCAACAATGGAAAGAAGAAGAGCAAGAGACAGGCGGAAGCAAAGAATGGCAAGGGGGGAAAATGGACAGCCAGCAGGATGGAAGTGTGGGCTGGCCAAGGAAGATAAGACCCTTCGGAGACAGACTGGGGTGGAAATGATGGGTGATGTGATGGATAACAGCCAGAGAGAATAGGGGGGATGGAAATTAGGGCTGAGTTAGAAGATAAGATACAGAGATCAGGATACCAGCAAAGCCTGTTGGTGCAGATGCAGCAAGCAAGACAGATGTGAGGGCATTCATACTGGTGATGAGAGAATTTCCCCTGGGATTAGAGTGTATCTGAAACTAGGAGACTGAAGCTAAAAGGGAGAAAGGAAGCAGGAAAAGGACAGTCAAACAATCTGTGATAGTAGGAAAGTGGGAAATAAATGAAAGAAAGAAAGAAAATTAACTCTTGTTATAGAGGAGGTTTATGCTGCATCTCAACTAATACAAAGATAGGATTTACCAGTGGTTCATAGTGCATAAGATATAATAAATACATTAGACCATTAAAAATATGATGGCAATTCCACCCACATATTCCAAATTGATCACTCTTTCTAGAAAATGTGGACCAAATTTAATGAGTTTGAAGCATTCATCAGGATTTAACTGCCCTGAAGATGTCAGGGAGCACATCTCACTTTGGGGGGAAAAGAGAATAAATCAACAGATTTGTCAATGAAGATGTGTGTGGGAAAGATCATTCTGCCGCTTGGCTGAAGAAAGACAGTGTAATAATAATCGTTGCATTTGATACAGTGATATATTTGATATTTTTTGCCCACGAAATATACAGTCTATTCACTTCACAGTATATTCTGTGAAGCACTTTGAGACGTCGATAAGACGTGAAATGCACTATATCAAATGCAAGGATTATTATTATTATTCTTAGGGCTTTTCATGTGTTCTAGATGTCTCAAAGCACTTCACAGAATATACTGTAAAGTGACTTGACTGTATTTGTGGGCGAAGCGCGGCAGCCAATTGTGCACAGCAGTGTCCCACAAACAGTCGTGGATTGAGTGACCCAATTTTTTTTCCAGGGATTATTATCAGGCATGTGCAGTAAGGAAACTTGCCCAAGGTTTCACCCGCTGCTTGGAATCGAAAAAAATAGCTAAATGGAAATTCACAATTTCTGCAATTGGTGAAGTGTAGAAATGGAGCCAGCAGTGAAGCAGAAATAAAGTCTCAAAAAATCAATCAAATCTATTGCAAGTTCCTTGTTAGTTTTTTTTCTACACTTTTGAAACAAGGTGCTAGAATATGACTTTAATTTTCAATTTTATCGTTTTCTGAAGTCACGAGGATACAAGTCCACAGGCATTGGCAGCAATCCAATACCTCACCCAAGTCGCTATTCTTCACTCCACGCCCACATGGTGAGAGCCATATAATAAATCATGATTTATTGTATTGTACCTTGTATTTGATATAATACCTTATCACGTCTTCTAGACGCCACAAAGCACTTCGCATAATAGACTGTACAATGATTTGGCTGTATATTTTGTGGGCGGAATGTGGCTGCCATTTGGGCACAGCGGCGTCCCGCAAACATTGTGAAGCGAGTGTCCAAATAATTCTTTTTTTTAAAAGATTATTATCCCCAGAAAAGCAATCCGCCAATTGACCAACAAGCAGGTTCCCACTTACTGCTAGGTAAACAGGGGCATGTGGAGTAAGGAAACTTGCCTAATGTTTTACTCTGCTCGGGAATCAATTCTCCTGTGTGTGTGTGTTGAGAGTTGGTGGTGGATATCAGTGGATGGCAATCAGAAATGTGAACCGTAGTTAATCTCTTTCCTCCCTCTCTCTCTCTCTCTCTCTCTAACCCAGGAGCCACACCCAACACCCGTGGACTCCGGATCATATTCCAAAGTGAGTCAGAAAACGTTCAGGGAAGAAGAAGGAAAAATGAGGGCATAAATAAGGAATATTTTTGTCAAAAGAAAATATGGTGACTGAACTAAAGCTAGAAACATAGAAATGGGTGTAGGCTATTCAGCCCCTCGAGCATGTTCCGCCATTTTAAAAGATCGTCTGTACTTTAAGTCCAGTTACCCGTGATTGCCCCATTTCCCTTAATATCCTAACCTAATAAATATATATCTGTCTCCATCTTGACATTGCACAAAGCATTCCAAATGTGGCCTCGCCAGTGAGCTAAACAATGTTATTTTCACTTACAGACAAATGCCCTCGAAATGCATCCTGGAGTACGATTAAGTTTGTTGAAAACATATTGACATTGACTGGAAATCTTCAGTGAATGATTAGACCCAAATCCTTTTCCTTTCTCCGGCTTTGTTAATGGACAGCAGTGGATTGTATACAGATATCCCATTTCCTCTTCTATTCATTACCTTCTTATTTATCTGCATTAAAAAACATTCCTTACTCTATCTGCTTAATTGATCCAGATCCTTTCAAGTACTGTTCATCCCCATTAAGTTTGTCACTGGGACACATGGCTTGGAATTGTCAATAAATATCACAGTTGTACTCTCCTACAAACTCTTAATAAATATTAGGGGTCATTATTATATTAAATATATTCCTTATATTGCAGCTCCTTTCACATCCGGAAGATGTCATGAAGCGCTTCACTGGATTTTGCTGTGAAGTGAAGTGACTGTGTATTTGTAAGGGAACACAACAGCCGAGTTGCGCAAAGCAATGGCCCACAAACAGTCGCAAAGTGACTGACCATTTTTTATCCGTGGGATTATTGGCCAAAACACCGGGTAGGACTGCTTTTGTTTTTCAATTAGCGTTCATGAAATCTTTCAAGCCTACTGTAACAAATGGCTGGTTTCACATTTCATCCGAAGTACAGCACCTCCAACAATGCCACGCTCCCCGAGAACCGCATTGGGGCTGTCAGCCCAAACCGCGAGCTCAAAAGCGCGACGTGAGGTTTGAACCCGCAAACGTCTGGCCGAGAGGCAAACCTAATACTGACTGAAGCAGGCTGACTGGTGGAATGGTCGAGTCTACATCACAAATGCATCCTGTCGTCGAGTCACAGCCTGTAAGGCAAATTTGTTTCATATTCACTCCTAATTTGGAAACCTTTTCCTTTAATTTGGAACCGTTTTCCACAAGCAAATGCTTACTGCCGGAGCCCACATGGAGAATAGGCGGGCGGGAGGGTGAGGCGGCAGAGAACTGTGGGCAAAACTGTGCCCCGACACAAATCACAAAGCAAAAGGTAGACAATTCAACAACTAAGAACATGGGAGAGTTAACTGAGGCAAAAGAATTTCGAAAAGCTCTTCATGTTGTTCCTGTGAAACGATATGACAACAACAACTTCAATTTATATAGCGCCTTCCACGCCGGACGGCGTCTCAGAGCGCTTCAAATATAGAGTAGAATAGAGAAGGAGAGGCCGTCATCTTAACATTACCAGGAGTGATATTGCGAGCAAACTAAGAATTGAAGATGCTTTTCTGTAGTCTCTCAATTGAGTGCAGTCATCACATTGTACCTCCTGCCCTGTGTGTGGCAGCAGTGTGTGGTTCAGTAGCTGCCACCAGTCTGGGAAAAGATCTTCGGATGGTGACGCCAAGCAGTGATGCCATTCTCCCAGTGGTTAGAGCATCCCACATGGGGTAACCGTACCCTACCTTTATTTACCCATCGTGCAAAGGCAGCACTTCCAGTAAACAGAGTGATAACTGGGATAAATACTCAGTCATGAATGAAGTCAAGTTAATTCTAATAAATATTAACTGATATTTTCCCCCCTCCCTCTCCCCCACCAGTATCATGCTTGATTGTTCTTACAGTACCTCCCCACTTCCTTCTCTCCCTGGCTCGTTGTCAGACTCCGCCACTGCGATGCACTCCTCGCGAAGGCCGCTATATCAATGCCACCTGTTGTTGTTGTTGCAGTATGATTCACTCCGGTAGCCACTGGCACACACAAAGCTGCAGAACCCACTCATTACCTTGCCTTGCCCGAAACTCCAGTCATCGTGATAGTAAGTGCTAACCCACAATTCGACCATCATGACGTGAAACAGGTGTTAGCCCAGGTTGTAACAGTCTGAGTCAGAAGGTTGTGATTCCAATTACCTCATCAGCAATTTGGGTTTATCGTCTGGGCTGACACTTTAATAATAAACCTTGTATTAACTATAACTCTAATATAAACACAGGCGTCTCTGGGAACACGCAGCAGGTCAGGCAGCATCTATGGAGAGGAAAATGGGTTACCATTTCAGGTCGATGGCCGTTCGTCAGGTCATTGACCTGAAACGTTATTTCGCTTCCCTCTCTCCATAGATGTTGCCTGACCTGCTGCGTGTTCCCAGCGACTTTTGTGTCTATGCCAGATTTCCTACATCTAAAAGACGTGAAAAGCACTGCAGCAAATGCCTGGATTTATATTATTATTGTTATTATCTGCAGGGCTTTTTCTGCCTTTTACTTTAATCCTGCGCTTGAGAACAATTGCCAGAGGTGCCATCCTTTGTGTGAAACTGGTATTTCTCCCTCAGCGTCATTATCACAAATAATCCCAATGAAAGTAATATCACTACAGGTCGGCACACTTGTGTAAAAGCCTGTTCCCCCTCCCCAAAATTAAAGGCCTTGAAATAAAAGGCGAGCTTCCCTTTAAGCATGACCCAAATAATTAACAAACCCCCCACCCTGAAGCCTACATAGTCATCTTGATTCGTTCCATTCATTCCCTTATTAGACGACACAGCATCACGCAATCAGATCGCACTTGTCATGATATCTCTCAACACAGCTTAGTTATTTCTGCTGTGGGGAGACGTGGGTGTGACGCTGCCTTTAACGAGGCGCTTTGTGAAGAATGTGCACAAGGCAGTTTTCAGCAATTGCCAAACAACATGTTAAGTTCCTTAGAATGGTGAACCACTCCTTTGCTCACTCGGTAAAGATTGCACAAAACTGAACTAACCCGTAAAGACCAAGCAAGTCCCTGGGGACATGTAATACAATAGAATACAAAATTACATTTGCACAGCACCTTTTAGCTTTGGAAGGACTTCCTAAGTTTCAGCAAGAGCAGCAGATATGTCGGTGAAATTGTACTCGGCACCCCCTGGATTACAGGGAGGAGAATAATTGGGACAGTGTTACCCACTCCTGATGGCTTTCCAGTGACTGTCCTGGAAACTACGTGTGAGGAGAGGATTAGGTTCAGCTGCTTGAGTTCCAGTGGTTGGTTTGCGAGCCTGCCTGCATTACTCTCCACTTTCAACAAGAACCACTTGGGTGACACGCGTTAAGGGCACTCACTTAGTGCCTGCGAAAATGTGCCCCGAGAGAGGAGAGGAGGAAATTAGAAGCTACTGGAGCAATCATGCAGATAAACAAAGCGCTGTGCAGGTCAGACTAGACACAACCTGGTTACAGCTTTAAGAAAACCATTACAACACTAATAAACGAGCCAACCCAGTTATGGTCATTTGCGGAGTGGGAGGCCATGACGTATGACATCAATCAACGTGTAGAGTTATGACTTGCAACGAGCTGCAGCCTGCCTGAAAACTCTCAGTGCATCGGCAGCTGGTTTGACAGGTGTCCTCTGCAAAACCGCTTCAATAATGTCAATTACACAGACCGTAGAAGGATACATAGCACCCTGTGCAGGAAAGGCTTTGAGGATCATTAACAGATTGGCAGAGTAAGAAATGCCCTTTTGCCATTTCTTAATGTAGTGGGCGACCAAAAAATTGGGTACCACTTATTTTTAAAAGTTATCTGAAAAGAATCATCATTTTTAGTAGTGTAGTGACTGTGTATCTTGTAAACAAACATGGCAGCCAACATGCGCCATTGAAATATACAAAATAATTCGATTATTAATTTTATTTTAGATTGACAGAATATTGTGGGGATAACTAGGAGATCTTTATAAGGGGGATTTTTTTTTCCACCTCCATTGGAGACTGAATTGGAAGCCCACCAGAGAATGTATTTACACTAAAAACTTAGCACTTTGTTCCGTAAATGAACTATGTGGAAACATCTCCAGTAGCTCAGTGGTCTGAGCACCTGTCTCTCGAGCGAGAGAACCTAGGTTTGATTCCCGATAGGGTAACATTTTCCTTACTCCTCATGCTTCCGTTTACCTAGCAGTACACAACTTGGTCGTTAGTCAATTGGTGGATTGCTTTCCTGGAGGTAATAATCCTTTTTTAAAAAAAAATGCAGTCACTCAATCCGCGGTGGTTTGTGGGACGCAATTGGCTACCGTATTATGTCCACATAAATACATTAAATTCACTTTACAGTATATTCTGTGAAACAGTTTGAGACATCACGAAGACGTGATGAAGTACTACATCAACTGCAAGGATTATTATTATTATTTATCATTTGCTTTAGACTTATTGGACATTTTAATGGTATCACAGCATTTTGGTCACCCTTTATATATATATATGTGTGTATCTATATATATATATATAGATACACACATGTATGTGTCTACAGCAGATGTGTGGAGTTAAGCAAAGCAAATAGCAGCTGTTGAAATTTTGCTAAATTCCACCCACGGTACATGATCCAACTAATTATGCTGTGTCTCCCTCACTTCGCCAGAAAATGTGAATATTTGGAAAAATGGAACCCATCCCAAAGCGTTAAATTATCCGAGCTTTCCGTGCACGCAAACAGGTTCAAGAGCAGATACTGCTGCTGGGTTTGTCTTTCTCACTTAGGAGGCCGGTGGCTACAATGGCGTGTTTCCCAGGAAGCACATCTCAGGATACAATATATAGTTTGCGACATGACGCGTCAAGCGACTGCCAGGATTGTGATAAGGCGAACTGGACATCCTCCCGACGTGAAAGGCGATGGATAAATGTAATTTTGTTGTTGTGGTTGGATGGACCTGGGTTTTCTTTGGCCGAGCCAATTCTTATGTTGGTATATGTAGGAATAGGCAGCTCCTGTCAGGTCACCGTGATGAGAACATTAGAGAACTAATGTGGAGGCGTGCTGTGCTTCAGCAACCACTACATCTGCTTCTATCGTGACTCACTTTTTGCCCCATCACTCTCACCAGTCCTTTCCATACTGACTCTGTGACGAATGTGTTGCCCGAGGAACCTGCTGCCCTCCATCACTATTTATGCCTCACACAGAGAAGTAAGTATTGTGCTCACCTATTATAATAATAATAATAATCCTTGCATTTGATATAGTGCTTTACATGTCTTCTGGACGTCTCAAAGAGCTTCACAGAATATACTACACAGTGTGTGGGTGAAACACGGCAGCCAATTGCACACAGCAGTGTCCCACAAACAGTCGTGGATTGAAATGAACAATTTATTCTTGTTTTTCTTGAAGGTTCAGTAATAAGTGCACCCAAACCATGGATATTCATCATCCTTGCATTTGATAAGAGCACATTTCACATTTGGACTCAATCTCAATGTCCTTCACGGAATATGCAGAATTGTGCAGTGACTGTATTTTGTATGCAAGCACGATAGTATTGTTACAAATAATGCCACAACAGCCATGAAACAAATGGTGTTGAGAGATTGTTGTCCAGGATACCGGGAAACACTATCCATACACCTGCACTTTCCATCAGGAAGAAAGTCACTGAATAGCAATCATCAAATAGTAATAATTTGATCACTCAATCCATGACTGTTTGTGGGAAACTGATGTGTCCAATTGGCTGCTGCGTTTCGCCCACAGACTATACAGTCAATTCACTTTACAGTATATTCTGTGAAGAGCTGTGGGATGTCTCAAAGATGTGATAAGGAGGCTACATCAAATGCAAAGATTATTATTATTATTATTTTTACAATTATCTCTCTTCCTGGCTGAGTTTATTCTCTATGGCTGAGTGGCGCTGAGACCAGCTGCAATTTCTTCAGTGCAGTTCATTCAGGACAGAGAGGAAATTGAGCTTGAGACCTTCTTGATCTCCCTGGCTGAGCTCCAGACTGAGCACGTTGGCCCTCAGGAAACGCAAAGCTCCGATGTCTCCGGGTCTCTTGTCCACAATCTGCCACACGTGCAGAGAAAGAGAAAGAGAGAGAGCGCCGAGCGAGCGACGAGAGCAAGGGAGAAAAGAAAGAGAAAAGGAGAGAGTAAGAAAAGAAAAACTTTAGCAGAAGGGGAAATGTTGTCGGTTTGGTTCAATTCCACTCAACGAATACTACCCCTGATAATAATCCCTACTTTTGATATAGTGCCTTATCACGTCTTCCAGACTTCTCAAAGCGCTTCACAGAATATATTATAAAGTCAATTGACTGTTGGTGAAACCCAACGGCCAAAGGCGCACAGCAGTGACCCACGTGGACTGTATAACCACATTTTATTAAAAAAACCATTCTATTCTGCTCACGTCCTCTCCCATAGGTGAGGCCGCTCTGCAGACTGCATCAGGTGTTTTGAGCAAGAATTTTAGACACTGGATAATGTGTTTTGTTATGTAATGACACTGACCCACAAGCCCCATCATTTATCGCAAGGGCAAAATATACAGTCACTGCATTTTACAGTATATTCCTTGAAGCACTTTGCGATGTCTAGAAGATGTCCATATCAAATGCAGGGATTATTGTTATTAGTAACGTATGTATACGTACGAGGTCTTCAGCTTTTTCTTCTACTTTAGTCTACTGTGAATGCTGTTTATCAGGGGAGTATTTGACACCTCTACATGCAAACTTACATATCACCTCATTTCTTGGTCAGTCGGGTGTCTGATACATAAGGAAACGCATCAACAAGGTTAAGAGTGTCCAAACCAAATGCAGAGTTCCTTATTTGCTGGCATGAGGCACAGAAAAAAACACTGTGGCACCGAATTGATTTAACTATAAGAGCACTAATACTTCACTGTAACCAATACAATGCATCTTCATCTCTATGGGGTTGTATACCACACTGTATGCTAACTGTAAGAAATGTTGCATTCTGTGTGTGGAAAGCCAGTGAAGAGAGGATTAAACCTCCACAGTATTTAGCTGTTTGTAATTATCAGCCAGGTATTGAAAAATGGCTCATTTGGGTTTACAAAATACTGCAAATCTGAAATAGAAACTGAAGTCACTGGGAACGCCGCCTGGAGTGGAGGGCGCTATATAAATGCAAGTTGTCGTTGTTGTTGCAACTCTCAGCAGTTCAGGCAGCATCTATGGAGAGAGGAATGTGAGTTAACGTTTCAGGTCGATGACCTTTCACATTGGGTCCATTTTCCCACAAAAGTAACTCGCATCAGCATAGAAAAGGTGCAAGATTGGGGGTGGGGGGGGGGTGGGGGGGAGGAGGTGTGGGGGAGGAGGGGATTAGGGTTCAGCCGAGTGTTTGACATGCAGAAATCCATCAGCGTGCTTAAGAGCATTCAAAACCAGACTGAGAGCTCCATCCTTGTTTGCCACCTATACAGGCAAATCTCCCTGTGTCTGGTGAATGATTGTGCTTTAATGTAATTAAATAACAAAACAGAACACGTAATCTGCGTGCAAACAAAACACACATATTACTTTAACATGTTGTACTGTAGCTCACCTTTTCAGGGATTGCATTATCACTGAAAAATCCTGTTGCCTTGTACAAGGATATCTCCTCCATCTCCATCTACACCTCAAGGTAACCTGTTAACGACGGACTTTAAAAGAGTTTTAGCGCAGTATTAGCCTGGGCCTAAAAACGTTTTGCTGGTGCCAGAAAATTGACCGCGTTTTGTTTTGCGTGGCTGATGAGAACAGATAATGAAGCCCAAGGTCATTGCATATCTACTGCTATTGCAACAGGCTGGTCCTGAGGTTACCTGCAGCAACACAGCTGTGCTGAGTTTCACACTCGTGTGCCGAAACAGAAAAAAACAGTAAACATCGGTGGTTCCTGTTTCAGCGTGTAGAGTCTCCTTACTCCACACGCCTCTGTTTACCTAGCAGTAAGTAGCCTATCGGTCGTTAGGCGGTTGGCGGATCCCTTTTCCCGGGGAAATAATCCCTTCAAAATATAATAATTTGGTCGCTCGATCCACGATTGTTTGTGGGGACACTGCTGCGCACAATTGGCTGCTGCGTTGTGTCTACCAAATATACAGTCAATTCACTCCACAGTATATTCTGTGAAAACATTGTGACATTCCTAAAGGCATGATAAGGCGCTATATCAAATGCATGGATTAGTATTATTATTACAACACAACAACTTTGATTTCTATCGCGTGCTCCACGCCAGACAGCGTCTCAGAGCGCTTCAAAGCGCCATTAAGCAACGACATGATTTAATTTCCCTATAAGTGATCATTTCCTCTCCGGCATCCTCAGAATTCCAGTGCAGCAGGACAGAAACACATAAATATCGCCTTTCCCTCCCCCAATAGATTTCTTTCCTGCTCGGATTTAGTCCAGGAACATCATTATTTCCACAAGTGTTCATTCCACATCCATGAGCCTGGGAAGAGATTGCCCACAGGCTACTCAACCACTGCCCCATTCCTCACTCCAATCCACAAATATGCACTTTATAGTTGACGACAGACATGAATCCTGACCATTGTTCTCTCCCCAGCTCAGGGCTGTTGAAATCAAATTGTTGTGTTCCATCTTCCACCGACGCAGCTGATATCACCAACGCAGCTGGTATTAACTCAACCCAGATCAAGGTTCAAACCTGGGTACACCCAGTGTTAAAGGTCCCAATACAAAGTATGCCACAAAGGCCTGAGAAGTGAAGAGCTGGGTTTCTAATCTATCGCAATTCTGTGTAAATATATCACTGTTCGTTTCCAATCAAAGTGCTCTGTGGTTCCGCTCCCTTTCGCTGCTGAGGACACAAGTCATTTCTTGATTCTTCAACTAGCAACTAGCATTCCCAGATTCAACAGCCAGCACTCTGACTGACCATTGCTCGAGTGACTCAAAGGGAAGGAACGAGGTGACTTAGAGATGAAACCGAGACCACGGGGGTGCTCTGCTCTAAAGCAGTTGGTGGCCGCCCTTTTTTTATGGTCAATGAACCGAATGGATTTTTGGCGACATTATAAACATCGTCACTCAGTAGCTGCTGGACACAAACATCGTTTTTAAACAGACGACTGCAAATATTTGGCTGCCACTTGTGGCCCACAGGCCATAGGTTGGCCCTAAGCTGCCTCCACGCATTGCATTTACTTCCTTTCACCAATTCTGCAGCAATAATAACAGTCCTTGCATTTAATAGCACATTATCACTTCTTCGAGCGCTTCACAGAATTTACTGTAATGCGAATTGACTGTATATTTGTGGGCGAAACATGGCAGCCAATTGCTCGCAGCAGCGTCCCCCCCCACAAACAGTCGTGGATTGAGTGACCAAATCATTTTTATTTGTTTTGAAGGAAGTATTACCCCTGGAAAAGTGACCCGCCAATCAGCTAACAACTGGGTTCCAACTTACCGCTGGGGAAACAGAGGCGCGTGGAGTGAGGAAACTTGCCTAAAAATTCTCCATGGCTGGGTATCAAAACCCAAGTCCTCTCGCTTTTGAGGCCGGTGCTCTAATAACTGAGAATCCTTTGGCTAAACAGAAACTTTAATTGGAGGCAGCTTACACCAAGTCCTCAGCATCCCCGATCAATGCCAGGTTACTCTGGTTGACCGTGGTTTTATTCAAAGAGAAAAGGGAGTTCCTCCTGCTGATGTGGTTTTACAATCAAGGAGAGATTGCTGTGCGCAATTTGGCTGCCGCGTTTTGCCCACAAATATACAGTCAATTTTCCTACTCTTCTTCACCCTGCCCCGACCCCTCCCACCCTGCTCTTATCCCTACCTAACTGTCCTGTGCCTTGGTACGTCCTCTCAACATGAAAGGAGCTATATAAATGTAATCTTTGATTGATTGAGACAGAGGGAGTGAGTCAGGGACATGAGTAGTAAAGATCAGGAGTGAGACACCTGGATATGTTTTCCCTACCTCGGCACACTGAAGCCACTCGTAGAGAGTCTCTTATCTGCGCCTTAGCTGGGTGTTACTTAAGTGCAAGTTTTTGTTGTCGTTGCCAAAGTCTGGGAGGGTTAATCGTTACTCTTTTCAGAGGCTCAGGCAAACCAGGGAGGAAATCAGGAATTATTATTTTTTTAAGATTAAAAAAAAAGACTTGTTGGAAGAATTGTAGAATGTTAAAGTGAGAGAAATCAGGCAGTAAAATTGTGTGACGGAACGAACGCCTTTATTGCTGCAGTTGGTGACCTGCGATTATAGATTGGCGCGGTAATTAAAATGCTTTAAAAGGCAGGCAATCGTTCACCGCGGAACAGAGTTACGTGACGGTTGCTGTCATGGCACAGGGCTGGCAACCAAGCCGCTGGCCTTCAGTTAGCTGTTGAGGAGGCCTCCACATGATGAGGAAGGAAATGATGAGAAAGGGGTTTGCGATTCTGCTGTCTGCAGAGGTTAGGTCAGACTGCAGAAGGAAATGGAAGTGAGACAATTACAAGATAAAGATACCAAGTAGTGACTCTATGTGGGGCCGCATGGGTAATGACTATTCCTCATCTTAAAGTTGCACCAACCTCTTGCCTATTCACTGCCAGGACACGTTTACAACAACATAGAAACATGTGGCAATAATATAGAAAATATACAGAAACATGTGGCTGAATAATACTTATTGTACTGTATTATCCTCCCTCCTCTGTTGGTTAGGGGAGAAACACTGTAAAAAGTAACAAAATACTCTATTAATGAAGTGTGGTTTTCCTTTGCAGGTTTCACTTTCTAATTACCGGGTTGCGTTATTCACTTGTGTTTAAATAACTTGTTAGCGGCTTGTAGAGTATGCATGCGTTGAGGTACTTAAAAAACCCCACAATAATAAAAATTGGTCATTTCAATCCACGACTGTTTGTGGGGGACACTGCTGTGCACAGTGTCCGGCGTGGAGACACGGACACTGCGTGTGGAGGGCGCTATATGAAATTATAAGATCATGAGGGGTTTCGACAGGGCAAATAGAGAAAAACTATTTCCACTCGTGGGCGAATCTGTGACTCGTGGTCACAGATTTAAAATAGTTTCAAGGCGAAGTAGAGGGGAGCTGAGGAGAAATTTTTTCACTCAGCGAGTTGTTCGAATCTGGAATGCATTGCCTGAAAAGGTGGTGGAGGCTGATTCGATAACAACTTTTAAAAGGGAATTAGATCTTTATTTAGGGAGAACAGGTCTATTAAGCTATGGGGAGCGGGCAGGGCAGTGGGATTAAATCGCTCTTTTCAAAGAGCCGGCACAGACTAGATGGGCCGAATGGCCTCCTTTTGTGCCGTAAAATTCTATGAATCTATGAATCTATGAAGTTGTTGTGGTTGTTGTTGTTGCGCAATTGGCTGCCGCGTTTCGCCCACAAAGATACACAGTCAATTCACTTTACAGTATATTCTGTGAAGCGCTTTGAGACGTCGATAAGATGTGAAAAGCGCTACATCAAATGCAAGGATTATTAGTGCTGTATTTTGTATTCCTAATGAGCTTTGAAAAGCACCGACATTTGTTAGATGGTCATAAACATTCTGGCTGTATTACATCCTGAGTGTCGGTGCTTTGTGGAAAGCAGACCAGTGTTTGTCTGGCCAGTGCCAGATGGTACAAACTCCACCACCGGAGGCGTTTCAGAAGGGAAACGGTTTTGTCTTCAGCTGCTGAGGCAACAGTGCAGAACGAGACGCGATGGCGCAGCCTGCCTTCAGCAGCACATTCAGACAAGAGATACGTTCCAGAGACCAGTTTACCGAGCAGTAAATAGGAGCCAGGTTGTGAGTCGATTGGCAGATCGCTTTTCCAGGGGTAAAAATCCCCTTTTAAAAACAGTAATCATTTGGTCACTTCAATCCACGACTGTTTTGTGGGACGCTGCTGTGCGCAATTGGCTGCCGCGTTTCGCCCACAAAAATATACAGTCGATTGACTTTACAGTATATTCTATGAAGTGCTTTGAGACTTCTTGAAGATGAAATTAGGCGCTATGTCAAATGCAAGGATTATTATTATACTTTATTATTGTAATGGAACCGTTAGCCTTTCAAACTACTGTATTGAAACAATTATGTTTTTCTTCATTGCGGCAGAAAGGAAAAAAGGAGAAAACAGGTGAGAAAAGTAACACATCACCAGACTTCAGAGACAGACTCACACCCAACACTGTATCTGGGTCAGATTCGTAAGAAGCTGTCGTGGCCTTAAGGATTTCTCTGGGTTTGAAAAACAGAGCCTTACTGTCAGGATCATTTTTAAAAGTCAGACAGTAAAATAAAATTGGGTTCAACAGTAACATTCTTGTTCCCAAAACAATCTCTTTGTGCCCAATAATTCTTGCATACGATAAGGTGCATTGACATTGAGATGTCTCAAAACGCCTCATGGAATACTCTGTAAAGTGCATTGACTGTGTATTTTATGGGAGAAACGCAAGTGCTGAAGGACTGCTGGCTGAAAGATTGCTGAGTCTGGTCGAGAGCGAGTGAATTATCATCTTTGGAGACACAGTCAGGGAGCCAGGACTGACTCAGCGGCAGCTGTGTGTGTTACTTCAGCTACCTCATGCTGTGAGGCTCCAATGCTCTCCCAAGCCCACACCACCACCATCACCAACACCAACACCAATGCCAACACTATTGATGCGATTATGGCACGTGGGTTAAAATGAAATGACTCATGACTGTGCATAGCCCCATCCCAAATGATCATTTTTCATATGTCCTCGTCACTTTCCATCTCCTGAGCTCCATCACCTCGGTTGCCAATGAATCTCAACTGAGGTAGCTGTAGGGTGCGTCCTCTTG
Source organism: Hydrolagus colliei (assembly GCA_035084275.1). Lineage (NCBI taxonomy): Eukaryota > Metazoa > Chordata > Chondrichthyes > Chimaeriformes > Chimaeridae > Hydrolagus > Hydrolagus colliei. The sequence continues at coordinate 4,095,870 of CM068764.1, read as the reverse complement.
GCTAAGAGATGGGGAAGATAGTCATCACCCCGTGACCCCCTCCTAAGACTGGCCAATATGGACAGTGCAGGTAAAGACAGGATCAAGCTTGGCTGTGAAGCTACAACAACAACATCTTGCATTTATATAGCGCCCCTCACGCAGGGTACTGTCCCAGCCAGTGGCCAAGCACAGCGCGGAGTCGGGGAAAAGGGAGGCACGGTCGAAGAAGAAGGTCTTTAGGCGCGAAAATTCTTTAAGCTCCTCAAAAAGCCAAGCCGAGATCCAGGTGCGATGGTTTTGACCATACTCCAAAAGGCACTGTTGGGTGTGGAACCAGAACCTTCAGGAGGGGAGTAGTTGGGAGGGGTGGGAGCAGTCTCAAGCTGCAGCCAAGGAAGCTCTGAAAAAGGTCATTGTTTGTTCCTTTTAAGAAATATCTTGTGGATTTCAAAATCTGGTTCTTGTAAAAGGAAAGCGCTATTTGCAACACTTTCCCATGGGAAAGTTGGATGAAACAAGTTCTGAGCCCAGTGGTGTCTGAAGTCTGAACAAAGCAGTCTCTGCCAGGCAGCATTTTCCTTCTCCTGCAAGCCCCAGCACATCCTGATGCTGCCATTGACGTAACGCACCCGTTTGTTGTGATTTGTTAATCCCTTTTTTTAAAAAATTGAAAAGCCTCAGGGTGTTCTATCACTGTTGGTATTATCACAGAGAGCGAGATGTGACCAGGTACAGGAATTTGCCGCTTTTGTTCACAAACCACTGAAGCACTGTTTGCTCAAGCTGCAGTTCCCAGCACTGTCAGCACTGACTCAGCACTCGGTGTGCTAATGCGCTCTATGTCACGTATGCAAGTAGGTCAGGGCTTGTGAAACTACGAGCCAGCGGGTATCTGCATCCATTTGGTGCAATCTCTGTCTGGGTCAAGCTTCACGGCCCGGAACGCAGAGGAAACAGCGAGGACCATCTACACACAGGCCTCTCCTCACTCTGGATCGATATTTTAAAGCTTCTGCTACATTGCCATTTGACCTTGTTTGACCCGACCTGCCCTCGGTCACTCTTGCTTTCAAGGCGAGTGGTCTAACCACTGAACTACAAGACCCATCTATACAACACTTACACATAGGAATTAAGGGTCGGAGGGTGGGGTGAGGTCCATTATGGACAAGGTCTGGGCAAGGCGCGGTCTTTGATCGGCCTAATGACCTTTTAACATTCCAGACTCTCTTATGTTTGTAAGATACAGCCACTTTGTAATCTTCACAACAAATGCTCTCACTATCTCCAAGCCGAGTGTTTTGGAATCTATTGTTTGTGGCGTGAAATGGTGTTGAGGAGAAGCTATTATCAGGACTGGAATGTGTGCTCTGCTGGAAAAGATATTGTTTTGACACAATTAATCTTAATTCTCTAAAACCCAGGAATTGTTCTGCAATAGTTGACGCGAATTTTCTTTTGTGTTTAAGATAAATATCCTCTCCAACTGAGCAGAATTGCCTTGGCACCGATTGCAAAACCATTAAACAAACACTTTAAATCAGGTCTACATTGAGAATGGCTGCCTGGGAGTGATTGCAAAGTTGTAATCTCATTAAAGGATTCAAATAGTTTATGGAGACTAATAGATGCCTGGGGTTTCCTTTCAATACACACAACTTGCATTTATATAGCAAGTATAAATACCCTCACACAGGGTGGTGTCTAGATCATTTGACAGTGATGGAGCATGACTCCAAGCTGGGGGAGGTGAGTGTAGAAGAAGAAGGTCTTCAGGGGGCGACCTGAAGATGGGGATGAAGGGGGTGAGGCGGAGGGATAGAGGAACTTTGGATGCGTCTTAGAGTCAAGTTGGAATTATATTATACATTGAGAGAGTGATTTTTATGGAGGATAGTTCTAGAGAACTAACAGCTGAACTTTGACTTGATATCATTTCCTTGAAGGTGACTCACATGCAAGCAGAGATAAGCAGACGAGCTTTCTACCTTCCCAAGGTCACTCCCTGGGAGGATTCATTGGATTCCTTCTTGTTTAACATTGCTCTTGAGTTCCAAACATCACTCAGCCGCCAGTAACGATCCCAAGTCTGTGATGAGTTGGAGAGAATCTCAGCTGGAGGCTGTGGTAGGACACTGGAGGCCGAGGAAAAGTGTGACAATCACAGGGATTCACCTTGCCCTGCCCGGCACACATTCCCCAAATCATACATTGGCTCTGGGAGGAATCAGCTCTGCTTCCTGGTCTGCGGTGAAGGATTTGATCATTTCACAATTAAACCACGTCACAGGCAGGTTCCAGTTCCCCCGGGGGATTCTTTTTAAATGCCTCATCCCGACCTTCAAAATCCTTCACAATCTACCTCAGCAATCTCCTCCTCCCACCTGTGCCTTCTGCTCCTAGACCTCTCGGTTACTGATTGATCCTCACTCCCTCTCGTCCTCAGTTGGAGGCTGAGCCTTCATCCACAGTGAATTCTTTGTTCACTTTGACCCTTTGACTTGCTCCTTTCCCTCAAGCTTACTCTTTCCTGTTCTTCCAGTTGGGGAACCCCTTTGTCTTTATAGTAATAATAATCCTTGCATTAGATAAAAGCTCCTTATCACGTGTTTGAGATGTCTCAAAGTGCTCCAAAGATATACTGTAAAGTCGATTGACTGTATATTTTCTGCGTGAAACACAGCAGCCAATTGTGCACAACAGTTTCTTACAAACAAGCATGGGTTGAGTGACCAAATAATTTATTTATTTATGTATTTAGCAATACACCACAGGCTTTGCAAAATGCTGCGAGACATTACCCTGCACGAAAGACACTATACTGTACAGTACACCTGGTACAAGTTAGAGTCCTGTAGCTCAGCGGTTAGAGAACTCGCCTCGCAAGCAAGAGACCCATGTTCAATTCCTGGCAGGGCCAAAACCTTGGGCGAGTTTTCTTACTCCACACGGCTGACAATAATCCCTCAAGAAACCCCCCAAAATTAATTGGCCACTTCAATCCACGACTGTTTATGGGGACGCTGCTGTGCGCAATTGGCTGCACGTTTTGCCCACCAAATATACAGTCAATTCACTTGACAGTATATTCTGTGAAGCGCTTTAAGATGTCTAGAAGACGTGAAAAGCGCTGTATCAAATGGAAGGATTATTATTATTATTATAGCTGCTTGTTGTTGCTGTGATAACGTTCAGATCCATTAAAATTTCATTCCCCGGATTCCTTTGTTTTCAAAGGAGTGATGGTTCTCTAGCGCCCTCTTCCGTTACATGGCGGTTCCTTTACAGAACCTCAAGCAACCAAAGCTGATTGAAATAATTTTTTCCCCGAATCTAGTGATATCATCCAATGAAAGGAAATGGCCTTTGTTTGCCCACCCCACACAACCCCCCCTTTCCAAATTGTGACTCAATCTTTGGTGAAACAGGAATGAACTACAATGAAAGGAAATAGCATTACGAGCAAGAGAGTTTGATTTCCTTTGGCTCGTTAGATTACACACATTTTTAATTGTTCCACACGTACAGCGACATGCATGATATAATATTGAAATATCTATTGTAATCTGTCTCTTGCTCTCTCTATGCGGATCCACTGTTTAACGTTCCTCTTGGTGCCCCAATATCCGAAGCCCAGGTGCTGTGGTCCTGACCTGTTGGAAGGCACTCGCACTTGTGGACATTGGGTAAGAAGAGAATTGAGCTTGGCCACGACACCCCGCCCTCAGATTCACTCTTGCTGAACTATAATCAGACGCTGGAACTCAAGGTCTTTGCAACATCACTCCCCGATACTCACAAGGAACATTGCTATGTTTCTTCAAGTTGCATAGATTCCCACCACTGCAGCATTGGCAAAGTGAATTTAGCTCCCAAACGTGAAGTCCTGCAGCTCGGTGATTAGAGCGCTCGGCCGCTCGCCTTACAAGCGAGAGACCTGGGTTCGATTCTAGGCCAGGACGAAACAACTTGAGCAAGTTTCTTTGCTCCACACGCCTGATAATAATCCCTCGACAAAAAAAAGCAATAATAAATTGGTCATTTCAATCCACGACTGTTTGTGGTATACACTGCTGTGCGCAATTGGCTGCCGCATTTCGCCCACATATTCACTTTACAGTATATTCTGTGAAGCGCTTTGAGACGCCTAGAAGGTGTAAAAAGCCTATGTCAAATGCAAGGATTATTATTGTTATTAGTAGTAATAAACTCCCAATGAGGTGGGCTAACGGCATCCGATGTCAGTCCTATTCTCCTGATCATTTCAGTGAAGCCTATTATTGAACCTGGCACTTTTTGTGCCACAATTGGCTGCCGCGTTTCACTCACAAAATATAGTCAATTAACTTTACAATGTAATTTGAGAAGCGCTTTCAGACATGATAAGGTACTATACATCAAATGCAAGGAATACAATTATTATTCATATTATTATTCATACACTTTTGTTGAAAGAAAGACGCGGCAATCTGTGGAGCAAAGAATAAAACATCCCTTTCAACCCTCAGAGACTCTGTATCTCCGACCCTTCCCTTTGCAATTCACGAGAAAACTTGGGTAAAAAATATATCGTCTGGGACTGCTCAGCTGCTCATGGGAAAGTGATGCCCATTTCATTAAAAAAAAAGCCTCCATCCCTACCTCCATCACCACCAATGCCGTCAGAACCCTCATCCATGACTTTGCCACCACCACACATACCATCTCTGATGCCCTGCTCACTGATCTTGAAAATTAAAATTCTGTTAGATCAGGACATCGAGGGATACGGTGATTGGAATTGAGATACAGATCAGTAGATCAGTCATTATCTCATATAATGGTGGAAATGGGCTAGTTCTGTTCTTGTGAGCAGAAAAACAAGATAAGCCTCTAGGGCAGTGAGTTTGTATGTGCTGCGATTGGCCTCAATACCTGTGAATTTGGGAAGGGAAAAATAAATCAACACTGTACTCCCAAACAGGGTATGATAGATAGACCTCTGTGTGTGCCAACTGACTATGTAGTCAAATCCAATCTTGTCCATACATAATAATAATCTTAATTACAATCCTTGCATTCGATATACTGCTTTTCACATCTGTACACATCTCAAAGCGCTGCACAGAATATACTGTAAAGTGAAATGACTATTTTGTGGGCGAAATGTGGCAGCCAATTGCGCACAGCAGTGACCCACAAACAGTTGTGGATTGAGTGACAATAATAATAATATTTTTTGAAAGCATTTTTACCCACTCCCCCCACCCCAGAAAAGTGATTAGGCAATCAACTAACACCAGGTTCCTACTTACTGCTAGGTAAACAGAGGTATGTGGTGTAAGGAAACTTTCCCAACGTTTAGTCCCGCCTGGGACTCAAACCCGTACCCTCTTGCCTGCGAGGCGAGTGCTCTAACCACTAAGCTACAGGCCTCTACGAATTAGAAACATCTAGCGGTGAAATGTTTCTGATTCATGGAGTTCCATAGCTTCTAACTCCAAGAAACTGAATGTTAGAATATCTAGCCAGAACAGATCTTTGAAAGTTGTGCTAAATCTCTAAAACGTACTGGTTAGACCACACTTGGCATGTTGTGTTCAGTTCCAATTACTGTACCAAGCCACAAAGTGACACTCAAGTATTGGAAAAGATGCAGAGAAGAGCTATAAGATTGATTCCCAATATCAAAGGGATAAACTAGAGAAGGTTAATCAATAGATAAGAAGGCATCAGAGGGATTTTTGTTTGAGGGATTATTATTAGGCGCGTGGAGTAAGGAAACTTGCCCGAGGTTTCACCCTGACCTGCCTGGAATTGAACCCAGGTCTCTCGCTTGTAAGGCGAGTGCTCTCACCGCTGAGCTGCAGGACTCCACATTTGGGAGCTAAATTCCCTTTGCCTTTCCATTGACTGGAAAGTACAATCAAGATTCTAGCTGAGTTTTCCCATCCCAATCCAAGCCTGAGGACATGGAGACCATTTGTAAATTCGCAGCAATAGATTAGATAGTTTTCCTGTAGAAAATATCATTACATAGGCAATTTGGGACATATAATAATAATACTAATAATCCTTGCATTTGATATAGCGCTTTTCATGTCTTCTGGACATCTCAAAGCGCTTCACAGAATGTACTGTAAAGTGAAGTGACTGTATATGTGTGGACGAAACACGGCAGCCAATTGCGCACAGCAGTGTCTCACAAACAGTCTTGGATTACTTAATATTCATTCTTAATATTCTTAATACTGTAATTCTTAATATGTGCATGTGACTGCCAGGAAGGTGGAAGGCAGACTAGATGGACCTTGATCTTTTTTTGTCTAGCATTTCATATGTTTTTATGTTCTAATTGCCCTCGTATCTGCGCCTGGCTGAGATTATTCCAACTGGAGATTGTACCTGTGATAATGATGACCTTTAGAGCTGAGTGCCAAACTCGCCCCTTTCAAGATCTGCCTCAAGAATTGCCTTTATCTTTATGACTGTTTTTCAACAATATCGCATAATCGCTCACTTTATCTCTCCAACCAGAGTCACTTTGGCTCTGTGACCCCGAGAAAATGAGAAAACAAAACTTGTGAATCACATAAACCGTGGAAAGACCTTCCAGGAATCACTGTTACCCTTATCTCTCAAATCATTTCCAGAACCAAATGTACAACCCAATGTTCTGAAAGTGAGGAACAGTGTTATTTTGTTGTCATCTCCGTTTTTGGTTAAATTAAAGTGATTTACAATTTTCAGCAGTTGCCGGTATACAATAAAATAACAAGAGTAAACCTTGCTTTTGACGCAGAGCCTTATCACCTCTTCGAGAAGTCTCAAAGTGCTTCACAGAATATACTGTAAAGGAAATTGGCTATATGTTTTGTTGACATCAACTCTACTTACAAAATTCCCAGCCACAGTTGCCTCAACTAGAATCTGTGACCCCTGCAGTCTTGGAGGTTGCGTTTATGTGTGTGAATGTTCACCCAGAAGGTTCAGCAGTCATCCTGCACTTGGTGTTTGGCCTGTTGGTATTATACAGGGTCAGATGCCTTGTTTCCCAAATCAACAAAATTACATTTATAGAGGGCCTTTCACATTGGGAGGATGTCCCAAGGAGCTGTATAAATCTGTGGGCGTGTGCCTGCTTCACGTCCCATAGCTCATCGTCGGTGATCTAGCTTTCAACATATGTGTCTCCACTGTCTGGAACTCAAGCCCAGAGTCCTGTAGCTCAGTGATTAGAACACTTTCTTTGCAAGACCCGGGTTCGATTCCCAAACGGGGCGAAACATTGAGCAAGTTTCCTTACTCCACACGTCTCTGTTTCCCTAGCAGTACGTAGGAACCTGGTTGTCAGTCGATTGGTGGATTGCTTTACTGGGGGTAATACAGTATTTCCTTTTTAAAAAATTGATCACCATTTGGCAATCTTTCCTCCCTCTTGCCTGCCTTCCACCCTATCCCCAGCTTGGGTGCAAATTCTGAACTGTGCATCGCCATCCTCCCGAAGTGATAGACACTATAGATTTATATTCTATCATATTAACACAGGCCGATCAATAAATACAACTATAATTAATTCCTCGCTTCTGATGCCCCAGGTTTTAATGTGCTTCATGCAATGAGTTACATTGGGAGATGGTGACTGTTAGGAAGGCAAAGACAGTTGCTAATCTGTACAAGTGACTTTCAGCCAAGCTCGGCTGGTTGTGGGTTCAAACCCCACATTCAGGCTTGTGAGTTCATAGTCAAGGCTGACACTTCGGCACAATGCTGGGGGGAAAACTCAGACGAAACATTAAACTGGGTTCTCATCTGTCTGTTCAGGTGGACATTGAAAAATCACAAGGTATTGTTTGAAAAGAGAAGAGAGTTCCCTCTGTCCTCCCGGCTAATAATTCTCCCATATCAAATTGTTGATTTTCTTCATGGCTGTTGCTTGGCTGCTGCAAAGCACAAGTTGGCATTGGGTCTGAGAATCAAAGCCACAGTGTCACCCTGGGGTGAGAAGGGACAATGAATAACAGTTAACAATCCTGATTTAACGGCAAAGCTTAACGGGTATTTCTTATCTCGAGTCTTATTTTTTTCCATGAAATTGACGCCACTTACAACATTACCAGAACATTTGCTCGCTTGGCTTTGTGTCATAAAACTTAATGGACCCAAAAAGCTGATGATTCTCAACAAGTGGTGCCACTATGCAAAGCTTAAAGGTCACTTTGAATGGGGAAAAAAACAATCTCTTTAACCGCGCCTCATTTATGTTCCACGCATGCAAGAAAAAAGGACATCATCAACATTTAACACTCTGTCAGCACGGTGAAAACATCCTGACCAGCCGTTTGTACTGAATGAAGGTACTTGATGCTTCCTCCATTATCGCCAACAACAGGGGTGCCACATTGAGGTTCCATCTTCTCCTGAATATCTATGACAGTGACCGCAGTGAAACACCAAAAGTAGCTCAAGTACAGTATGATAACTGGATGAAAAATTGACTAATTCAGCTCCAGATTCAACCAATTCGCCCACAAAACAGACAATCGATCCACTTTACAGTACATTCTGTGAAGCGCTTTGAGACGTCTCACAGACGTGATAGGTGTTATATCAAATGCAAGGATTATCATTATTATTCAATCAAAAAATCAATCAAAATTACATTTATATAGGGATGTCGGGAGGACGTTGGGAGGACGTCCCAAGACGCTGAACAGTCAAGTAGGGTCCAGAGCAGGGAGGGAGTGGTCGGGGTAGGGGGAAGGAGAGTTGGAAAATTGACTGTATATTTGTGGGCGAAACGCGGCAGCCAAATTGCGCATAACAGTGTCCCACAAACAGTCGTGGAAGTGGGGTTAGGGGAGAAAGGGGGGGAAAGAGGGTAAGGGGATAATATTATTATTATACTGAGCCACATACATGTATTTTTCAAATCAAATGCATTTATAATAAATAATAATAATCTTTGCATTTGATATAGTACTTTTTACGTCTTCTAGACGTCTCAAAGTGCTTCATAGAATATACTGCAAAGTGCAAATTGACTGTGCATACGTGGGCAAAACTATTTCCTGTGGCCGATTTCTATATCAAATGCAAGGATTAATATCATTGTTATTTGTTGAGCCACATATACACCAATTTGTGAGCCACAGCAGTCAAACCAATTGGTGGTTTACATACAAAGACATCATGAGGTGCTGAATGAGTCGATCATTTAGATACGTGGAAAACTATTTGTGGGAGTCATGTGCTTAACATACAAACCCATCTTATTATATTGTCGCTCAAAAACCACCAGTGTGTTCATCGTGTTCGATTATTCAGACGAGTATTACTTGAGATGACTATTTTAAATGAATCAAACGCCTTTGGACGTCCTCCTGACTGGCTCCCCATCCCACAGAGGTCGAATTCAAGATCCTCGTCCTCACTTTCAAGGCCATTAATGACCTTGCCCCCACCAATCTCTCCGACCTGCTGTCTCCCTGTCAGCCTGCTCGTCCCCTCCGTTCAGTGTGGGCTCTGGCCTGCTCCATGTCCCCTGTCTGAACTGCCCTACCATCGGTGGCCAGGCTTTCAGCCTCTCTGCCCCCACACTCCATCCCGCAATCCCTTTGCCTTGCTTCCTCCCTTTCCTCCTTCAAGACCTTCCTCTTCGACCATGTCTTCTGCTCCCCTCCTAACTCTCCCCCCTCTCCTACTCTCCTACCCCTACCCCAACCGCCCCCCCCACCCCGCTTGGTTCCCGACCTAATTGTTCAGCTCCTTGGGACGTCCACCCGACGTGAATGGCGCTCTATAAATATAATTTTTGTTGTTGTTGTTCTGTTGTTGTTGAATACATGAAAATGTTGATTTGAATGCAGTTTGAATCCCGTCCTTGCGTCTTTCAAGGCCTGATTTAAGACCCTCCTTTTCAACGGTGCCTTCAGCCGCCCCATTTAAAATATTTCCGCATGTTACAAACTTTTCTACTATGGCACCATCACAGCTGAGCCCAAACCTGCACGCCCTCCACAGTCACATGTACACACCACACAGGTTAACATCTGGGTTGAGTTAACATCTTTCCAATGCCAGGTGGCAGATTTACTCAGCACTAGCTGCTTAATCCAGGTTCTCATGCAAAATGCCTTGGCAAATATTGGAGAAACCCAATATAGTTATAATAATAATCCTTGCATTTGATATTGCGCCTTTCACATCTCCTAGACATCTCAATGAATACAGTACATACTGTAAAGTGAATTGACTGTATGTACGTGGGCAAAACACGGCAGCCAATTGCGCACAGCAGTGTCCCACGAACAGTCGTGGATTGAAATGACCAATTTATTATTGGTTTTTTTGGTGGGATTATTATTAGGCGTGTGGAGTAAGGAAACTTGTCCAAGCTTCAATATCATATAACCATAGAATGATACAGCACGGAAGGAGGGAATTTGACCCATCGTGTCTTTGAAAAGAGCCGTCCAAATCAATCCCAATCCCTCGCTCTCTCCCCATAGCCCTGCAGACATGTCCTCCCCAAATAATTATCTCCTACTCGCTTGAAAGTTGTTATCGGCTTCCATTGGTTATTCAATCGACTTCCAATATTTTCCAATGTTTGTTCCCCGCAAGGAAAGTGATGTGCATTTGGTCTTGAAAGCGCAGATGAGATCAGAAAGTCACCACATGCTATTCAAACATTGGTATTTTGAACTGCACAATAAAACCCCAACGGACCTAAAGGGTTACAACTTTTCCTGCAATCCAGTGACTGGAAAAATCCAGCTCTCGCCTGTTTGTACCAGCTGTGCTTCCATTCAGTGCCTCTTTAGGTAAACTCATTGAACCTTACAGCAAATAATCGCAGCTGTAGGAGATAAAACACTTAAAGTGAAGAAAAATATACGGAAATATTTCTCCAGCATGTGGAACCTAGTTACAATTTAACCTTAAAGGGGAATTTTGCACGCAGTGGGAACTATTCTGAAGCCAAATGTGTCACCTTGGAGCCAGTTCAGCTTACCTGCCCCCAAAGAGGATATCCTTACCCAATGATCGATCGGAAGCTGGAAAGGATAATAATAACAATAATCCTTGCATTTGGTATAGCGCTTTATCACATCTTTGAGACGTCTCAAAGCGCTTCACATAATATACTATAATATAATAATATTTTATAAAGTGAAATGACGATATACTTTGTGGGTGAAATACAGCTGCCGCGCAGCGTTCTGCAACTGGCCGTAGATTGAGTGACTGGTTTAATATTTATTTATTATTATTCTGGGATACCAGTGTGTGGAACGCCAAACTGCCAAGATCCAAACTGGATCTTGCCAATGGCTTTAGGGAATTAGGGAAGCAGCGAGTTTTCTACTGCTGAGTGCAGAGAACTGGAAATTTCCATTCGCATGTGGAACTCTCAGTGGCTTGCTTTTGCGACTCTTAACAACAACAAAATTACATTTACAGTCGGGAGGACGTCTCAAGCATGGACTCTTAAAATGTTTTCCGCATCTCAAGATTTTCAGCTAACTCAAAATAATTGCAAGTAGCTATCTTTGCTATTATTAATATGTACCCACCGTGCTCTTTCTCCAGGCCAAAATATTAAAATAATTTTCATATTTTTTTCTCAACATTATGCCATTACCCAGGGATAACTCTTTTCTGAAAGCTTTTCACGGCCTTGCCCCACCATAACTCTGCGACCTCCGCTCTGACCAACCTGTCCGCTCCCTCCGCTCAGTGTGCTCCGGCCTGCCTCCATGTTCCCAACTCACCATGAAAGGCACTATACAAGTGTAATTTTGTTGTTGTTGTTGAAGAGATCCAATTGAAGAGATTTTAAAGTTAACAAGTTGCTTGCTAACCATTGAGCGTTCACATTTGTAGAGCCACAAGCAACTCATGAAGGGTCTCAGTGTAGCTCACAGCCGCCTCAGGGCAGTGGAAAGCATGTGACTTAGATAATCTCCGCAGTCCAAAGACACATCTTTGTGTGCCCTTGTAACTAGAAGCGCTCTGAGACGCCGTTCAGCGTGGAGGGCGCTATATAAATCAAAGTTGTTGTTGTTGTTGTTGATGACCACAGACTGCTCATGAGAGCCGAGGCTAATTGTGACCCACATGGAACAAAGAAACTCTCGCCACCTCATCTTGAATTCTCAAGAGACCAAGCAAAAGGTTGCTTGTTTAGGTTCCACGGACGTGAGCAAATGAGAGCATTATCCAAACACTGAAGCAAACGCGTTCAGACTTTGATCAGTCAATAAATGCCTTCTCCCTGGCATTTAAGCATGAATTTATTATAATAATAATAATCAAGGCTGAGACTGATAAGATTTTTGAAAAATAGAGGGATTAGGGGATATGGGGATAAGGCAGGTAATCAAAGTTAGGTGAGAAGATCAGCCATGATCTTGTTGAATGGTGGATCAGGCTCGAAGGGCCGAATGGACTACTCCTGCTCCTAATTCTTATGTTTTATAAAAATTCTTACATTTGATATAACGTCTCATCACGTCTTTGAGCTGTCTCCAAGCGGTTCACATGTTGTGAAATGACTATGTATTTTGTGGATGAAATGCGGCAGCCAACTGTGCACAGCAGTTGAATATATACATAAACTCTATAAATACGAGTTCAACAACAATCACTGACATACCCACTTAATTTTGAGCCTGTAGATCTTTCCCACATGACGAATGGTTTTAAAGTTTATCAACAACAACAAAAGTACATTTTGTATAGCGCCGTCCACATCAGGAGGACGTCCCTAGGCACCAATCAGTGTTTCGGATGAAGAAAATTTAGAGCCTTTTGAAATAAATTATTATCATTGAAAACCTATTCAGACAAATTTGCTGAACACAAGTAGGATTTGTTTTTCCGCTTTACTAAAAGTAACTAGGAAATATAGCCTGGAAATTATTAACACAGATGTAAATCATTCTCTAGTTTGTAGTTAAAGAGGTTACAAGCATGATTCGAACCTACAAATTAGCATAATGCCTTTTTTTTTCTGTAAGAGCCAATGAACTAGCATAAACATGTAACCAGCCCCTTTCTGAAGAGTTTGCCAAGTGAAATGTTCCTTCAAAATACACTATTACATCATTGCAGGAATGTTGAGCAGCTAGCAAGTTACAGTGCATTTTGTGAACTATTCAGATTCATAATAATGTTGCTATTCAATTTAGAAACTGTTGAACTAGAAATACAACTACAAGTGCAAGATGTTGTTGTTGAAGCTAATAATCTGTGGTGCAGAAGGGAAATGTTGGCGAGTGTTTCTGCTATGTTTAATTCACTTGAGTTAGGCCGTTTGAGGAACATACCCGTCTAATCTTGCCTGCTATTAGAAAATCATTAAAGACTCCATTTTATTAAAAAGGAACCCATTTTGAGAAATGCTACCACATTGAATAGACTGTATACCAGAACAACTTGCCATCAACTATCCCTTCTACACCACATTCGTGCCGTGTATTGCTCTGCCTTCTCCCACCTCTGCAACATTGCCCAGCGCCGCCACGGTCTCACACAAGCCACCAAACTCTCACAAATGCATTTGTAACATCTAGGCTTGTCCCCAACTCCTCCCTCCACTGGCTGCAGATCATCCAGAACTCTGCAGCCCATGTTCTATACCTCGCTGGGCTGTGACCATAACACCCCCACTCTAATTCAACTCCACTGGCTTCCCATCACACAGAGGGTACAGTTCAAGATCCTGGTACTCATCTTCGAAGCGCTCCATGGCCTAACTACACCCTACCTCTGTAACCTGCTAACCCACCCCACCAACCTGCCAGTCTCCTCTGCTCAGCAGGCTCTGGGCTGCTTTACATACCCCATCTCACCTGCCCCAACATTGGTGAGTGGGCCTTCAGCCCTCACCCCTGGAAGTCCTTCCCAGTCCCTTCGCCTCGGCCCATCCCTTCTCTCCCGTCAAGTCCCAACTCAATGCCCTCCACTGCAATCATGCTTTGACTATGCCCTCCACCCTCCCCAAACCCCAGTTCACGTCCGGAATATTGTGTCTAGTGCCTTTGGACGTCCTCCCAACGTGAAAGGTGCTAGACAAATGTAATTTTGTTGTTGTATAGAAAGCTCTTAAAATTAAACAGATAATCCTTACATTCAGTATAGTAACTGATGTCCTCACCACATTTCAAACACTTTACAAGGTTTTTATTGAGAAGTGTGCACTTGTTTGAAAACAAACTTGCATTTTAAACAAGATCATTGCAAGGGGTGGAGGGGAGGGAATGGGGAAGATGCCAATTTTGAAACTTTTTAATACTTTTGCATCTTTCCAACAGAACAAAAATTTTAAAAATTACATTTGAAAGAAGTACATTCATTATTTAGTCTGCATCTTCATGCAAAAGCAATTAATTTGCTCAAGTCTTTGGCAGTTGACACTTGTACTCCATCTTCTTTCCTCCCCACCACAGTAAGAGCTGTTATTTTTTTTGAATTGGAAGTGTCCAATACACATTTACAGGGCATGTATATACAACAAAATAATTTCAATCAAAGAAATAGAAAAACATGGCACGGGCAATTTGTTTTTACAATTTGTTTACAAAATATGTACATTTTTTTATAACGACGCTATAGCATATATGAACTGGAGAAGAAGCTAAGAGCTGTAACATTTCAATGAAATACAAGCTCAATTACCGTATATCTCCGCGTATAAGGCGCACCCCCCACTTTTGACCTTTTCTTGGTGAAAAAAACCGGAAGCATTTTCAATGATATTGCCGGCAGAAAGGAGGAGAGACAGGTAGGTAGGGAGAGAGAGAGGCAGGCAGCCCAGGAGAGAGAGAGGGAGAGAGGCAGGCCGGCAGCGTGGGAGAGAGAGGGAGAGAGGCAGGCCGGCAGCGTGGGAGAGAGAGAGAGGGAGAGAGGCAGGCTGCCAGCCTGGGAGAGAGAGAGGGAGAGAGGCAGGCCGGCACGCAGGCAGGGAGGGAGGGAGAGAGGGAGGGAGAGGCGGGCAGGCAGGGAGAGAGAGCGGCAGGGAGTGAGGCAGGCAGACTGGGTTCGGCAGAAGGTAAGCACAGCACTGAAGTCCGCTGCTGCTGCCGCTGCCCGGGCGGCCGAGGCCGAAGCCCCGACACCCGCTCCCCCCAACCCCCGCCGGACACTGACCAAACCCCGGCTGACAGCGCGCCGGCCGCCCCTCCTGTTTACTGTATTTCTGAGGCTCAAAATTGCTTGTACCTGCGTATAGGGCGCACCCCCAACTTTCGAGATCATCCGACCTGAAAAAAAGTGCGCCTTATACGCGGAGATATACGGTATACCAGGTGCACCACACAAGTTGTTCCCTCTTGAAACTACCCGGCGCCGACTGCTCACATGACTCGGTACGTCAGATAATCCACCACTTTTGACGGGATGGGCAGTTTTTCAACATTAGTGGTGTTTAACACTCTTCGTATAGTCATGCGGCAGAGATGTTGAAGACTGGAAACATACTTCGGTGTGGCCCAAAAGTAAACACTGCCGTCACGCGTCCTTGAGTAGAGAGTGGAGAAATGCACAATTAATATTAACCAAGCTGTCTTGATACTCCGGCCTATTAAGTGCAAACTCATTGAAAATGATAGCATAAGTAATTGATAACCCAATAATAAATCCCATTCGTGCAACTACATACAATGGTACAAATCTCATCTGTTACATTTTCCAATTGAAGCACCAAGTGGATTCTTTAGTCAGTCCAGCAAACTGGGCAGTATAGCATTTTATGGAAATAGTATTTCAGTAGTTCAGTTGATTACTCTAAACATTACCAATGCAGCAGTCTACATAGCCCAATTTTGAAAGAAGAATACTTCTGCGTTAAAAATTGTCAGCATAGACATCTGCACCTAGTATGGACAGGGAATACAGATTCATTCAAATTTTTGAATAAGTTCATAAAGTAGAACTCTGTATTTTACCCTTTTTTAAATATACATTTTGAATTGTATTTTGTTTCCCCCAGAAAATATACAGTCAAACCACTTTCCAGCATACCCTGTGAAGCATTTTGGTGAAGCACCTTGACAACGTGATAAGATGCTAACTCAAACGCTAGGATTATTATCTAAAACAGGCATATTGACCAGAATCGGAGCAGTTGCTTATGTACGTATCCATGTATTTCACTTGTAATTAACAAACAGTAAGAGCATAAATAACAAGATCAGATCTAAATTAATCAGCAGGTCAACACTTAGCAAATAAATGACTTTGTGAATAGTTCTAATACCTACCCTGTAGCAAGAACATTACCATCTGGAGAAAAGGCACAGCAGAGCCCATGACTCAAAGGAGCTACTTCCACTGGGCGCTTGTCTTCAATTCCCCAGAACCTCACCATCCTGAAACATGAAGAAAGTTAGTTAACTTGATACATCTTATAGAAGGGTTCAATATACATCATTAAGCATTGTGCGTTAGATTAAAATATCCAAGGAAGGCTGTTGCCCTCTATGTTGGTGACAGCAGTTTCTACTGTTACAGCCATTAAAAATGGCTATTTATGGCTGTAAAAGCACATTTGAAATATAAAATTCAAATCCAAACCACTAGCTTTCAAATGTGTGCATTCAATACCAAAAATGTCAAAGAAAACTGCGAAAACCCAAAGAGCTCAATTTAGACTAGGCCTATGGCCTAGATTACCACAATGAAATTCATAACCAATGTTCCAAAACCAATATTTCTTAAACTGTATGAGCACATTTTGCAGGTTCTATTCCAAATGAAACTGCATCATTAAACTTTCATCCAGAGTGAAAGGCGCTATATAAATGTACATTGTATTGTGAATTATTTGGAAGAGGGAAAAGGTCTAAATCCAGTCTATCAAGAAAATCTCTGTGAGGTGTTCAGTCTAAACAGAGTTCTATCTGGCTGAATCCACTCCAAAGTCAAAACAGAACTCTCCCAGTTGGCTACAATTCAACTATTTTACTCCACTGAACAACTGCCTGGAAAATTTGGAACAAAAATACAATGAACTGGAGTGGTCAACCAAAGTAACTATTAAAAGCTTTAATCAATCAAAATTACATTTATATAGTGCCTTTCACGTTGGGAGGACGTCCCAAGGTGCAGAACAGTCAGGTAGGGACCGGAGCAGGGAGGGAGTGGTTGGGGTAGGGGGAAAAGTGTTGGAAAATTGACTGTATATTTGTGGGTGAAACGCAGCAGCCAAATTGCGCACAACAGTGTCCCACAAACAGTCGTGGAAATGGGGTTAGGGGAGAAAGGGGGAAAGAGGGTAAGGGGGGAGAGGAAGGGAAAGGTGGGGTATACATTAATATACATTTCGGCCCACAAATTGGTCATTCACTTCATGGCTGGGGATATAGTTGTGCACGAAAGGCTTCCTTATTCTCCAACAAAATAATAATACTCACATTTGTTTATAGCACCTTATCACATCTTCAAGATGTCCCAAAGTGCTTCACAGAATAGACTGTAAAGTGAATTGACTGAATATTTTGCGGGCGAAAACAGGCAGCTAATTTTCCATAGCCGTGTCCCACAAAGGGGTGTAGATAGTGACAAAAAGTATTTTCTTTTAAAGGGATTATTACTCCTGGAAAGCTCCCCAATAAAACCTAATCCAAGTGCATATTCCCTCCATCCGACAGAGCTCTGCTTTTGTTTCACCTACAAGACTGATCACTTACACAATCAATACACTGTACATATTCTGTAAAGCATTTTAAGACGACTTGACACGATAAGGTGCTACAGTAAAAGCCCGTTTATCCAGCACCCGCGGGACCTGTATTTTGGTTTGCCGCTAGTAGAGTCTAGGGTTATCGGCTTGCCGCTAGTAAGGCTTTAAAGTCGCACTGCTGTTTTTTTCCCCTCATGTCGGCTATTGCAGAAGTTATCGATAGACTGTACATCTCTACCCCAGCATCATGGCTTCAAACCAGGCATCTACCAGCAAAGGTGATTTTTAGGTGAATAACAAAGGTCTGTTATTATCTATTATTATTTAGTCTTATTAATATGCTATGTGTTAAAATAAGTTATTTTGTGTGTTGGGTTTTCGGTGTCGGATCCGACCGAATTTAACCGGCATTGGCCAGGTCCCGTGGGTGCTGGATAAATGGGCTTTTACTGTACTATACTGATTACTAACCTTTCTTTTAACTGCCTGCAAAGAACTTACTTAGGGGGATAGCTGGAAGACATTCAACATCTACTTACTTGTCATCAGCAATGCTGGCAATGTGCACACCATCACGACAAAAGGCAACAGATCTCACCCAGCGATCGTTTGCCCCACCAGCAAAAATAGGAGTTGGTGGTGGGAAGAGATGTCTAAAAGAAAAAGAAAAAAAAAATCACACTGAAATTATGATAGAGCTCTTCATTTATAAGTTTCCATAATATCATAAGATCAAACTAGAACTGTTTTTTGCTAAAAACTGGTATATAGTTAGGTGTGGTGATCCTTTCAAACTACAGTAATATTTAAGAGATTTGTCAAACTAAACAGCTAAATGATGACTGAGGAATCATAACCTTAAAATGTGTACTTAGGTAAAATATTAGACAAGCTTTTTTTCTCATTCTAATGCAAGATTCAATTTTGAATTTCAATTCAATATCTGGCCAGGAGAAACTGTCCAAACTATTCACTCAGAAAAGAACAAGTAAAATGGAAGTTTTACAACTGGAGGTTTGCAGATATACCAACAAGTATAAATCTTAACTCGAGTTTCCAATCCTTTGGCCCCAGTAATTTTTCAAATCTTATTTTTATATATCTCACCACTGCAACAGTTTTAAATTGAGATTATTCTCAGAACACTCTGAACTGACCCTGCGTGGCACATTTGTCAAATTTAGAACCAAAACAACTTGATTTACTTACCCGAGCTCCAAAAGAATACTGCCAGTATATGGATCCCAGACAACAACCCTTGTGTCGTATGAGGCTGTAGCCAATAAGGCTCCATCAGGAGAGAATTCACATGATACCACATCATTATGATGACCTTCAAGTTTGCAAATCACTGTGTATTTCTCCATGTCCCACAGAAAAACCTGCAATGAGAGAAATCGCACCTTACAGACGATTCTATGGCAAATACTCAAAATCTCCAATAAATTACAATAATGAGCTTTGTTTATTTCAACATAATCAAGCTATTAGAATTAAACTGTACTGCAAATCAATGCAATGCTCAGTGCCACATCTCCAACTATATTTAAGGCAAACTTGCAATCATGCCACATACAATTAACTGAATATTTAATCTAAATAAAACATAAAATAATTTACTTTTCTAAACTTCCTCAAATACGTACAGGACACCCATTCTTTTAATACATAAATGTGTTTTCTTTAAAAATTACACGTTTTTTTTTTTTACAAACTAAATTTCCCATAGGAAGCTTGAGTAACTTTAAAAGTATGTAGAAAAATACAGTACAGGTAACTTAAGTATAACATTTTGTTACTCCAACGGAACCTCCATTCAGAGTTAAAGTTCACTTGTGTTTACAAAACGTTTTCAGCAGCAGCGAGAGCCTATGAAACAGCAGATACTGCAAGAGAAAAGAACATTTTTGACGGCCTAAAGGAACATTCCTTTGGCAAACAATGCAAATCTGAAGCTACAATTTAACATTAAGGTTATGTTATTACAATTACAAATCCACTGTGACATAAGCGCATTAGCCAGACGAGCCAACTTACTTGAAAGACAATTCTCAGACAACAGAAGACATTACAAATTGGTGCTACAGTATGCTGTATTGTTTATTCGACATATGGCAGGCCGAAGGACATAAATCATTTTTCTCCCTCATTTCTCTGGTCTTGCCCACCACAGGATTCTCCTTTAGCCAACAGAGTAAAAAGACAATCTACTGCCTGGCCTCCATCAACTCCATCAACAGCTGTCCACCAGGACACCATTTCTCTTCCTCCCTCCCCTCATAATGACCTACTAAGGCTGTACTCACAAAGTCTTTTCAATTATCATATACATCATTTTGTTTCTAAACACACTTTGTGTAATTTCCATTTTTACAAAGGAAACAAATTTGAATCTAGTAGAAAATTAGCTCAAAACTAAACTATCCTTTCCAATGCTTTTTTTTCCCAAAGAATTTACTTCAGATTAAATCTTGCATTTTACTACTTCATTTTTAATGCTTTACGTCTTAAAAATTATTAATATTTAAATGTGGGTCATGTGTCCCATACAGTTTTGAGTGTTAGTGTCAGGTATGATTTTGCATTTAAAGTTAAATCCACACAAACTAGGCTGCATGCAAGTTGTTGCTCTTGAATGTACAGAAACCCATCAATGTTGCAGGCAGCAGAGTAAAGCCATGCAACAGGCTCACTATCTGTGAGATGCAACTTGACAGTATAAGTGGACAGTCGATTTTATCTGAAAACTAATGTGTAGCGCTTACTAATCTGAGAAATATTAAAAGCTTTTGAAAATTGGAATGCTGATTCCAGTTAGCCATTTGATCATACCGTATACACTATATACGTTAGGGAATGCAGCAGGCAGCTCAGTGATGCAGCAAGTTGGTGCATATGAGAGGTGCTTAAGTTCCTCCAAGGAACAATGCCAATCTTTCCTAGGCTGTTTAGAGTAACTAGGCCAAGGTTAAGTCCAATTCTTCCCAATAGAAAAAGAGGGAAGTTAGAAGAAAAAAAATCTTGGGCTACTCTCACACACCTTCAAGTAAGATTGTCAGAGGCCAAGAGCATGTCGCCTGCCCACCCTCTGGTCAGGGTACATGCTGCAGATCTAAAGAGGAAGAAAATACTTGGTAAAATGGGGCAAAAAAATATGTATATATTGTGGTTTTACCCACAGTTGTAGAGAACAGACGGAAATGGGATAATTAACATTACCAAGTTCAGCAATCATGATAATCCAAACGACCAAGATTAAATCAAGAATCCAATAATAAAGTTGTTCAAATTACAATTACAACATATTCTTCAATAGTTTAGGAACTATGGTTTATACAGTTTTCATTGTAGATAAATGTATAGGGTTCCAGTCAAATTATGCCATCTGAAGAGTACATTTCAACGCTTACAAAAACAGAGGTGATCAGCTAGCCAGCAATTGTTCACATCTTACTCCCAAATGCTCGGCTGTCTCTTCCTTGGCAAATCACAACAGCTTGGTAGCAAGAGAACATTTTCTCTGCGTAAGCCAATACCCTTGATCTGTGCACCTGCATGTGGTACAATTGGGCAGGCAAGCAATCTAAAGCTTAGTCAAATAAACACTGCTTCCACCACAGCGTAAAACAGTACAAATCTGATTAGAAATCAAATTCCAACAGGTGGGAGGGGCAGTCTAAAGAGAGAATAGTATACAGCCACACTGTCAACATGAAATCCATTACAGCAATGTAAATTTAGAAGACCGATAGTACTTCTCTATTCAACTGTTACTTCATAAATGGAGCAAACAGCGCAAAAACTGAGTGTACTTGGTCAAAATTCCACCATTGTATTTAGCTCCATTTTAAAAGGTGAAGTATTTAAGATTGTCTGGATACTAACTCCATACTTACTAGGATAGAATTTGACACACGATTGTAATGTAGATTCCCTTCAATAATTATTATTGATCTTTTATAACAAGCTAATTTCTATGAAGCCAACTCAACTACACAATGTTGACATCTTAAAGCTTCAGGGACACTCACTCAATGTGGGCTCTCAGGAATTCTTTAAATAATATATATTTTTTAATTACTAAAAAACCAATAATCATGCATTTGATGTAAAATCAGACTTTCAAGTGAGCTAATTTCACAATTATTAATGAAATTTAAAAAAAATGTCATGCAGCATTAAGTGTCAATGCTAACTTCATCCACTGTTCAGAATAGCTTAAAAGTTTGACTATTGGATTTTAGAAAACCCTTTACAAAAGTACGAGTATTGAATTGCTGAGTTATAATGGAGCATGTCATGCAATACAGAGGAATGACTACAGGAGGTAAGAGGCAGGTAGGGGGCATTGCCTATAGGAAAGAAAACAAAAAATATATATGATTTGCAATGCAACATAACAAAATTTTCTTGTGAAATTGCGAGTAATGTTAAATGTCATGTAGAATCATAAGCTGTTCTGCCCAAAATGTTGGCAATTCGATTGTTATAGCAGGCAAGATTGATATTATATTGACGACAAGTCTTCAAAGAAAACTAAATCAAAATTTTGAACGGGAAGTGAATGGCACCAAAAAACAATGCAAGCAAGTGCAAGGAATGTGGTCACGTCCCACATGACTCGGTTTTCCCAAATGCGCAGCGTAAAATAAAGGCTGTGTCATTTTCCCAACAAAGCGGGAAAAGCAAGGCAAACCTCACAACCAGCTACAGGCACTGGTGGCAATAAGTCATGCATCTACCATCTTAATTCCAAGCAAATGGGATATATTACAAAAAAGATTTTGAACATCGTATCCACAACTTTTTTTTTTACTGTTCAATTACAAGACGGTATGAACACAATTCTCACTTCAACTTCAAATGCACTTCGACTGAAGTTTCCAATGTATTAAAATGCTAAGAACCAGTTTGTGGAGAATGTCATACTCTTAAACTGAGTAACTAAGAGGCACCAAGTATTCACCAGGAATCCAGAAGAATTGAATTTCCAAATTTGTTTTTAAACTATTGGGGGAAGTTCTCAGGATTACCTGGCACACAAACGAGAAGTAAATGTGTGTATGGGAAAGGGTGTGTTTTGTAAGAAAAAACAAATTGAATTGAGTCAATCTGGGGCAGTTAAGGCCTCCTTCCCCCCACCCCACATTGAACAATTGTGAACCATCATTGGCAGTTGTCTTGGAGCAAGTGACAGCCCTTTTGGCCAGAACCACTGAATGGAGAAAAGGAAGAAGCTACTATGCAAACAATTAGAGAGATATTATTAGTAGAATATTTTATAGTGGCCTGATGGACCAGTGGTTTCAGACTTGTGTTTTCATAAAAAGGGGTGAAGAAGTTAACTTCTTAAAGAAAATTGTGCACAACAATAAAACAGCAAGTGAAACGCAAGCAAAGAATTTCGAGGCAGGAATACGAAAAATTATTCAAGAAAGAAAACTAAATGGCAACAAGGAAGAGTGTTAGTTGCAGAATATTAACTAGTGTTGCAGTCCAGGACCCTATCACACTGATCCGAAAGGATTTTTTAAAAAAAATCAGAAAAAAGTCTTACTGAATCACGTCGAATAAAAATTCACATCCAATAGTCAAACCATTATCAGGCTCAATCAAGTACTATATTAAAGCTCTGCAGCAAAAAAAATGAACTAGAACATTTATAAAAAGCATTTCCTTTCCCCCTCCCACCAGATCGTTGGCATCCTAATGTGCTAAAAAGGGGGAGTGGGATTAATAAAACACCAATCTACCAGTCCTTTTAAGACTTACACAGTGTGAGTTGGTTTCATACTTCACAGCACAACTGTTACTTGGGTGGGAGATAAGCACACGAGGGGAAATAAAACATAAAGGCACACCAAGCTAAAATTGAGGATTATGTTAATTCAGTATTACGATACAAAATCACAGCACTCAGGTTATTAACATACCAATACATTAATACTAAAAAAAAATAAAAGTAGGAACGTTTATACATACCGGTTTCCCAGCCCCAACAGAGCAGAGCATGGTTGAATCGGGGGAGAAGGCACAGCAATACACCCAGCTGTGATGCCCCTTCAGTACCTTCACCATATTTCCTGTAAAAGATCAAATGGATAACAGCGTCAAATGTTTTAAAGACCAAACCAGTTCAGAATAAATCATCAACAACAACAGCAACAAAACTACATTTGTAGAGTGCCTTTAAGATCGGGAGGATGTCCCAAGGTGCTGAACAGTGAGGTTGGGACCTGAGCAATGGAGAGGGGTAGGGATGGGAGAGAGGGAGAGTTGGGAGGGCAACAGAAGGCACAATCGAAGAGGAGGGTCTTGAGACAGGCCTTGAAGGAGGCAAGGGAGCAAGCGAGGCAAAGGAACTGTGGGATGGATATCACTAATGATGAACAATCTGTGAGAAAAGAGATCAGAAATAAGGAAGACAGTTGATGCCAAAAGATACATAGCAGGCATGCTTAAAATGCATGACAGATCATCTCCACGTAGTAGGACGCAATTATGTGGACAAACTACTCTCAAGTCCTGAATTCCTGCACAATCCCCTCAAATCATTAAGATATCAGCCTTTTAACATTACTCACCATCATCCTTAAGATCCCACACCCTGAGAGTTTTATCCCTCGAGGCAGACACTAAGATAAGGCTGCCATCTGGTGCAAAAGTCACATCACGGACAATTTCAGTGTGGTCCATCAAATTGAGAAGGAATTTACCTGCAAGAATAGAATGAAAGCTTTCAAAAGATTGCATCGGATAGACAATCTGTAATGCAGATCAGACACAAAACAAGCAAAACATCCAATACACTTACCAACTTTTTAAACTAAGAACCGTACAGAATTGCTTTTTTTTAAGAGAAAAGGAAAACTTTTAAGTGTTAAAATTACACTTCTCCAGCCAGGTGCTATAAACATCATCAGTAACCTGCACACTTCCCATTTTAAATAAAATGAACCCAGTTAATCTGGTTTGGACTTCCCCTCATATCCAGTTTTCCAATAATTTGGTTGTTTAGCTTGTTGGCACAGATCAATGCCACATTTACCTATACAACACATTTACATATACAACATGGCATTTCAAAATCAACTATATTTTGTGAAACAGTAAGATACATTTCATTGTAAAAAGCAAAAAGCAAAGCAATTAGAGAAGCACACTCTGCAAGTGACTGCTTCATAGGACAAACTTGCATTTTGTGGTGGGGGGGGGGGGAGAGAGAAGTTTAAAATATTAAAATTTACCAGTGTACACATCCCAAATTTTGATGCGTCCATTGTTCAATCCAGTTGCCAGCAGGAGCTGATCTTGTCCAAACTTGAATCGATGCCATTCAACATTCACACAGCGACTCTGTTTTTCTGGTACAGAAGAACCAAAAGCAAGACCGCATACTATATCACCACAATCTATGATATGCTCCTCTGCCACGTTTTTTTGACCATCGCTGTTCTGCCTTTTGAAATTCCTATCAACGGCATTATTACTGCTATTTGACAACCTAAAAAAGCCCAAAAAAAGTATCAAAACAATTAGGGCAACTGGATATTTCACATTTATAAAATCAAATTTATAAATAAAGTAACATCACATGATCGTCTTACAGTCTATGCTAACAAAATAGCAACAAATATTAAAAGTCTGGGTATCAAGGTTATTTTAAAAATCCTAGCAGGTTAAGAAAGCTGTTAATTATAAAATGTAACAAGTTTACACTTTAGTCTGGCCCATAATTTGTTAAATATCTCATTTTAATTAATTGTACAGTACATATTTTGCAAACAGGAAGCAGGTCGTTTTCCAGAATGAAAGACATTTTGTGTAACTAACAAGGATACATTTCTTCAAACCGACTGGTGCAGTAACATGAGGTTCCCGTCATGACAATATGTACTCACTACTTGCAAGAGCTTCCCACTAAATCCCAAATCAATGTTGATCTGAGCAGCAATATAAAAAGCACACCATACCACAAAGTTAACAACTTTGTTGCAAACATTTACTGACCTACATGTGTGGACAGTTCATAAGTTAACATAAGTTAATATTTCTTGGCTACATTACATCACTAGTGATGTATAGTATTCTGCCTGAATGAGCAAAATTTTAAGCAATACTTTCTTAGTAATAATCCTTGCATTTGATACAGCACTATTATGTCTTTGAGACGTTTCAAAGCACTTCACCGAATATTCTTCTCAACTTTCTTCACTCTTAAGTGTAAAGGGCAATGGTATAGATCTAGCACCAACAGATCTCCATTACATTATTCAGGGCCAGTGCTTTACTCACATGATGGATGAAATTTCAGTCAGCATTTTGTGCGGCAGTGTCAGCAGAGCCTGATGTCAGCCCTTAGTAGGCATTCTCCATTTAATGGTGTACCGCAGTTGTGTCCAAGCAGATGAGCTAACTCAACAGTTGCTAGTAACTAAACATCAATTATCTTCATAGACCAAATTATTCAACATACAATTTATGCAATTTATTTCCCCACTACTGGCTGTAGAATTTCAGGATAAGGGATCACTCTTCTTTGATGTATTAGCTAATGTACAAAAACAAATCTCAAATACTTCATCCTTTCTGTAATATTACAGGTAAATAAACTAACTTTCGGTCCAGTCAAATAAATAACTATCAAAAAGTTAACTTAGCAATTTGTTTTAACTAACGGGAATACCCATTGTTATGCTATTGAATGCAAACTTATCACCTAAGTCTCACAAAGAAAAGCCTTTGCTTTACCTGCAAAATGCATAAATTTACAATTTACACTAAATCATATTAAGTACTTTGGTTAAGATATCCGTCAGTCATGAAAGATGCTATACCAAATGCAAGGATCCTTTTAGTATTTAATTAGCATACCAATTTTAAGATGAAATTACAACTCAGCACATCTTCCAGCATCAAGTCACACCAAACCCAGTTGGTTACGAAATCTTGGAGCAATCAACTTTTCTCAATCCCTTCCTGAGTGTGATTCAAATACTGCACTATGACTAGATTCCTTATAAAGCATTTTGAGTAAAGAGTACTGTACATAAATTACATTAATAGTTAAAAAAAATTATTACATCAATAATATCACAGAAGTTTTCCTCATTTTAGCAACCGAGCAAACTATATCTTAATATTTTTTTAAACTACAATTAAATTTAATCAGAAGGCATACTCACTTATTTAGACAGAGAGACCAAGGAACCAATTTGACTATACGATAACCCTGAGACCAAGCAAAATACGACCCATCAGGAGCAAAAGCAACAGTCCACGTTTCCCGGCCCGATTTGGGTTCAAATGGAGAAGCAGGCGTCCAAAGGTCAGTGATTAGCCGTGGCTGTGCTGCATAAAAAAAGTTTTTAAAAAAACATTAAGTTCTGAATAATAGACCTTTGTTGAATTCAGCAACTCATGAAGTTAGATAATGATGTACATCACCAAGGCCCATTTACTTACAAAAATGAAGTAATGTCATCTTCACAACAGTCATTGGTGTTTGCCAAGATCATAAGCACATACTATAGCCATAAGGTCAAAACATCCCACAAAACAAATCATTAATTGTGAAATTTGAACTGTATTCATACTATGCTAGTAGCAGCAAAATCATCTACATTTCCTTCTAAAAGTGACAGCTGACTTCATTCCTCAAAAAGAGAATTATTCAGTGAAGCTTTCTGACAACTCAACAAATTAAACTAAAGGTACCCCAACTTCAGTTTAGAGGAAAACTGCTATCCACAGATACAAAAATAACTTTCTCGTTGTTTACACTTGTCAAACTCATGACCCAAAATTTTAGGGCAGTGCTGAATGTTGCAAATAGAAATACAGTATTTATTCATTAGATGCTAATTCTTGGGTGTATTTTGATTAGAAATCTTCAAAGTCCTATATATAGCCATTGACAAGCATCCAGATAAAAACAAATGCTTCAATTATGCATAGGAGAAAATCCATTGGGTTGTGGGAAACAGTTTACTATTTCTGGATTGTATGAATCACTTAAAAATTAACCCCACATAGCTGTTATGTACTCACTTAAAACTAAAATCACCTCACAGCTGAATGGGCGGGCACTAAACTGAAATGGGGAAAGGAAATAGATAGTTAAAAAGAAGCATCTAAATTTAAAAGTAGGTTGTAAGGAATGAGGCAGAGGGACTCCAGTATGATGTTTCAGAGAGTAGGGGCAGAATAGCTGAAATGGGCAGAATGGTAAAAGACAGATCACAGATCCCTAGTTAGCCGAGAAGTGAGCAGCCAAGTTGGATATGGGGGATCAGAGTTAAGGCAGGATTGAGCACCTGAAGAGGTATTAAAATGAGGATTCAATCTGCTGGGGAGTGAAAAGCTAGCAGAGCCAACCAAGCAGGATGAAAACGATCAACTCACTTACTATTCATATTACCTCCAATAGTCTGTGGGAGCTTGCGGCCACAAATAGTGTCTGCAAGGATTATTGGGCACCACACATTAGGAAGGATGTTAAGGCATTGGAAAGGGTACAGAGGAGATTTACCAGGACGGTACCAGGAAGGAGGGACTTTGGATATGAGGTAAGGCTAGAGAGGCTAGGATTATTCTCATTGGAGCAGAGGGGGTTACGAGGGGACCTAATAGTGGTTTTCAAAATCATGAGGGGATTCAATAGGGTAAACAGGGGAAAACTGTTTCTACTGGTGGGTGTGTCAGTTACTTGACATTACAGATTTAAATAATTTCTAAAAGAAGCAGAGGGAAAGTGAGGAGAAATCGTTCAATTCCAGAATGCATTGCCTGAATGGTGGTGGAGGCCAATTCGATAACCATCCACCTCTCTTTTAAAAGGCACAGACTCGATAGGCCGAATGGCCTCCTTTTGTGCTGTAAAATTCTAAGATTAAAAAATGCCCCAAATGCAATACCTGTAATGCCCAGAAGACTGCACCCTAACAACAAGGGCACCAATCCAAGTGAGGTGGGTTTTCAAATAGCTTTTCTGAAGCGGTTACCAGTACTCATTTTCCAAATGCCTATCCCATTAGTGTAACCAAGCATCAAATTACACAAACTTCTTACTCAGAGACACTTGTGCAAATATTGTCATGCCAAGCTTACACTGCTTTTATAAAAACGTTATTGTGAACAAGTACAGACATTATCACATTAGTGCAACCACACACACCTTTATCCTGCAGAGAAATCTCATGATTTAACAGTTGAATTTTTAGCATACTTTTTAAATAAAGAGTTTATACAACCAGGGATAAGTGTTATCATTGAATAAAAATGAAGAATGGGAGTAACAGGTGGGAGATAATAACTACTTTTTAACAATCCCTTGCAGTTTTGCAGCTTAGTGCTACAAAAGACTATTGTTTGAATCAATTTTTTTAAAAACCTCAAATTCTGAAATATGCCATGAGTACATAATGAGCCTCGAATTTGATATGATGTTTTTTACGTCTTCTAGACGTCTCAAAGCATTTCACAGATTATACTGTACTGTAAATTGACCATATATTTTGTGTACCAATTGTGGGCTAGTAGCCAAATTGCGCACAGCAGTGCCCCACAAATAATCATACATTGAAATGACCAATTTTTTTTGGGGGGGGATTATTATCAGGGATGTGGAATAAGGAAACTCGCCAAAGGTTTCAGCCCACCTGGATCGAACCAGGTTTCTCGCTTGTAAGGCAAATGCTGTATGAACATAGAATATGTCATATTAAAAATTCCTTTCAATTTACATAACCTAAAACACACATCTTATAATGAAAAATCTGACTTTCTTCCTACTTTCAAAGCTTCAGGATGCACAGCTCTTATTCAGTATTATTTATTTAGCTTTCAATCGGTGAAAGGGGGTGAAAAGATAGGTCCGAAAGCGGACCACAAAAAAAAGTTGCAGACATGATGAATGCATGATTAGCAATGTCCGCCAACCTCATTATAATAAATGCAAAGTATGCAGAGATACCTTTCTAAAAGAAAATCCAGACCATCGTACAAAAACTCAGCATTACCACCAAAATCTCACAAATAAATTGCCTTGCAGACTAGAAATTAGCCGTACACCATTTTTTTTTAAAAGGAGCCAAGTATTGTTTGCAAACTACAAACCTTGTGAAAGGAGCCAAGCAATCCTTTTTTTTCTTTATGTAAGAGAGAAAAAATAGGGAGATAAAGGAAATAGAGATGAAAAATGATGGGTGGGAGTTAAACGCAAAAAACTGCGCATATTTTCTTTCCACATATAGTAAAACAGGAAATATTTGGGGAGAGAGTAAATAAAGGAAAACCAAACATGATACAATAACTCAAACTTTTTTTAAAGAAAAAAAAGTAGAAAGTCATTAAGTAGAAAAATTATGAGCCTCTAACTAAACGATTTGTGGGGTGGTTTGATTGCAAGACACAAATTACAGCGCATCTTTTTCTTTAAAAATTCGGGAAAATAGGTCTTCTTAACTTTTTTCCCCCAAAACCACAGATGAAAAGGAATGACAAATGGACAAAAACAGGAGGAGAATCACAAGGCTTGCTTCAAAGGTTAATGAGTAACCAAAGCAAGACTGAGTGCCCTGTGCATTTCAAGCTACAAGCACAAGGACAAACCAGACACAAAACACAAATTACAAAGTTCCAACGAAGGGTTGTAGACCCGAAACGGTGACTCATTTTCCTCTCTCCATGGATGCTGCCTGACCTGCTGACTTTCCCGGGCAACTTCTGTTTTCGTTTCAGGACATACCAGAGATACAGTTTACAACAACAACAACAACAAGTCATAATCCGTGCATTACATACAGCGCCTTCCGAGACGTCTCAGAGCGCTTCACAGAATACGCTGTAAAGTGAGCTGTCTGTATATTTTGTTTTGCGGGTAAAAGCACTGTTGTGCCTCAGAATAAGTTTTTTTAACTGCATACACCAAATATTTAAATATTCCAAGAGCATCGCGTTCTGCTGACTTACCTAGTTCATTCTCGTTGACAGATTCTGGAAAGCTGGCCATCTAAGGAGACACTTTAGGAGGTTTCTATAAACGACACGTACGATTTAAAAATATATATATGTGTGTGAGTGTGTGTAATATATATATTAAAAAAACACCGTCGTATGTGTGGTTTATCTAAACCAACAAAAAACGACAAAAGCTATTTTTAAATCGTCGTGTGAGGGAGGAGAAAAAATCGTTCGACGTGGCTTCTTCCACACACGAAAAAAAAGGTTATTGTACTTCGCCGATCGATTAAATTCGCTTTAAAATCAGATTTTTAACAAAATAAATCGATATAATATTGGGTGGTGGGGGGGAGAGACAAAACGGGGAGAGAGAAAAATCGTGGCGTGTTATAAAAAGCGACTCCTTGCCGTGCAACTGTGCGGAGAGAGAAGCTGGTGTGTGTGTCTATGAGTGTGTGTGAAGGCGGCTCCTCCTTTTTCGTCCGCCTCCCTCGACCGTCACAAAATGTCGGCCGCGGCGGTTGGTGAGAAGAGGGGGCGGCGGGAGGGAGGAGGGCGGGAGTTGGCCCGAAAGTAGCCCAATAAGACCGACTCACCCTGATCAATTCAGCCTTACTGCTTTTTAAATGTGCGTGCGTCTGTATGAGTGTGTAACTGTGCTTGAAGAGGTTTTGAAAAGTGTGGGTGACAAAGAGGGATTTAAAGAAATACTTTTTTTTGCGGATTCCGTTCCTTTAATCGATTTTTTTTACACACACACGCAGACACGTGCAACACTAACGTAAACACGCCCGATTGGGCGTGAACCCGCCCGTTCAATCTGCCTTCTCCCCCCACCAATTGGATTGCTTCCCTTCCCCCACCCCAGCCCAACGCACGTAACGTCACTACGTCAACGCTCCCTCCCCCTCTATTGTCAACCCTCCACACGCCCCCCACCCACCCTCTCTACGTCATCGCGTAACGCCCCCCTCCGCCGCGTTCGTCAAGCACGTTACGCACCTGGAGGTACAAATGATACCAAAGATAAAAACATGAACAGCTGGGAGCTGGAACGTGACTGTCTCCACGCAGCCTTTATATGTAACACCGCCCAACCCACAAGCATAACCTACTTCCCTCATCACGATCAGAACTCCAGACACCCGCTGCCTCTCTGGTGTTCTGTTTGTTCTATCACCACTAAACATCTCCCCCCCCCCCCCCCCCCCCACCACCCCCTCCTGTTTCTCCCCCTGAAACCGTTAACACTTGTTCAACCCATCATTTAACACACTTTTTTTTGTTTTATCTTTTTTGTCTCTTTTGTCTTCCATGTCCTGCCTCTCCCCCTTTAACATTTTTAAGAAACCTCTCCCTCCAAACAAGCCCCAGTCCTGACGAAGGGTTGTGGACCCGAAACGTCGACTCCTTTTCCTCTCTCCATGGATGCTGCCTGACCTGCTGAGTTTTCCCGGCAACTTCTGTTTTTGTTTCAGATTCCCTGCGTCTGTAGTATTTTGTGTTTTGTTTAGCATAACCTCCTTTCTTCCTTATGTACCTAGTGTGGGGTTCTGTAGCTCGGGGGTGAGAGAACTGACCTTATCAAGCGAAAGACCTGAGTTCAATCCCAGGCTGGCGGTGGGGGGGGGGAACCTTGGGCAAGTTTCTTTACTCCACGCGCCTAATAATCCCTCAAAAGAAAAATAGATCATTTCAATCCATTACCGTGTGGGCCGCTACTGTGCGCAGTTGGCTGTTAGAAAACATGAAAAGCGCTACACCAAATGAAAGTATTATTATTGTCTAGCTTCCCCTTTAAATACATCTGTGCTGTTTGCCACCGTCTCCTTGCGGTAGGAAGCTACCTACTGTCTCTGTATCTTTTAATTTTTCCCTAAACCAACCTCCAACCTTTGCTGAGCACGAAACAGCACCACCACCCCCCCACCCCCACATACACAGACACACAGACACAAACTTTGCACCTTATCACCAGTTAAAGAAAAAAGTCAGAAATGCCCTGTCTTTGAAACAGGGCATTTGGTTCTTGAGGGTGGTGTGGGTGGAATGTACACAATAGTTATAATAAGCCTCGCAATTGACATAACGCCCTAGCACATCAGCGAAACATCTCAAAGCGCTTCTTTCACATGTATATTGCGATTGTGTATACTGTGGGCAAACATGACAGCGAGAAGGAATTTTAAAGGAGTGGAGTGAATTTAGTGTGGTGGGGGTACCGCCTTAATGTAAGGAAATTATTCTAAAACCAGTTTGGCATCAATCTTTACAAAGCAGTCATCCTCATTTTGGTTGGAACAATATTCCAATGGATTTCTGCCACAAAAGCCAGGAACAGTAATAGCAACGACAACAACCAACAATAAAATTACATTCATACAGCGCCTTTATATATGAAACAAATGGGAGGACAAACGGGGAAATTTTTTAAAACAAGCAACAACAATTACTGCAATGGTGTTTTTCCTATTATTATGCCTGCAGATTTCTATTTAAAATGGAGTTGCCACCCACCTGGCTGTGCCTTGCTGGTTGCTGGTGAAAAAATTTAATGTGCTCCTTTTTTACAGTGTACTGTATGTTCTGTATAATTGAAGCAATTATCTTCCCCCTCCCCGCGCAGCCTGCTCCCCACCCTGACCACACACTGCCTTTACCAAAATGGCCACCCTCTCCCCTTGCCACTCCTGTAGATGATGGTTTTACCAAGATGGCGTGTGCGGGACCCACCCAGTGGCTGTTTTATTTCAATCTCAGAGGTTGACAACCCTAATTAATACCTTGCCTCTGAATTAGATAAGGAACAACGGCAACAACAACAACTTGGATTTATGTAGCGCCTTCCAGGCCGAACGGCATCTCAGAGGGCTTCCCAATAATGGATCCCAAGGCTGAGCCAGGGGGAGGGGGAAGAAGGTGACCGAAAGCGCGGTCGAAAAGAAACGTCTTTGGCCGAGAAGGTAGGAAGAGAGGGGGCGAGATGAAGGGAGTGAGCAAGGGAGTTCCAGAACCTCAGGGCTGCAGGGAAACCATGCGCATTTCCAATTCAGACACAGGGAAATTTCCATGAGTAGGTTTCATATATAAAGTATGCGGTAGTATGTGGAACTCTCTGGTTTGAAAATACTCAAAGCCTAGTGATGGGTTTCCACTTGCATCAGACAGGCGGCTAGACAAAAACAAAATAACCCAGGGGAAATAGATCCTTCAATCATGGAGCACGAAGGAATGTATAGTATATTTAGAGATGGTATCATGACTGAACATGTCAAAGCACTTTTCAGTTATTGTAGTCAAGAGGAGCAATTAGTTTAGCAGGCAAGTATAGCAGCTAATCTGTGCAAGCCAAGATACCCAAACAGCCGTGAGGTGAATGAATAGTTTACTTTTCCCTCCGTTTGTACCTTGCCTGTCACTCATTAACCGATCAGTAACTGATCCCTATGATATCCTAGGATCAACAGCTTGCTGTCCAGAGGGAAATCTCGGGAAGTGAGTGCCAGCGGAGGCTTGGAACACAAACCTTGCCTGAGTTGAACAGTTCCTTTTCTCCATGGTAGGGTGTATTAATTAATGAATGCACTCCATTGTCTGAGATGGGTCTTTGTAGAGAATCCCTGATGAATTACTTCGACAATTGTGCTAATTGCGAAAGTACTTCTGTCTAGACGGACCTCGGATCAAATTGTCCTTTTAACAATATCAGCAGCCATCACAGTGTTTCCTTTGTCACTGATGTCAGAAGTCGCAGAACAATGAGGATGAGCAGGGTATGGCTTTTGCTGGGATTAATCAGCTGCGCCGAGTTGTGAACAGGATTCAGTGCAATTCACGCAGCTGTTTGGAACCAGACTTGGCACTGCCATGCTTTCCACGACAATGCTGGATTGCAGTAATAAAGGCTGTGCAGCTGATTCCAGAGTCGGTTTCCTCTGGTGGATCTACACCCCGGTAGCAGATATGCAACAACAACAACAACAAAATTACACTTATAGAGCGCCTTTCATGTCAGGAGGACGTCCCAAGGTGTTGAACAGTTAGGTCGGGACCCGAGCCAGGATGTAGGGGGGGTTTGGGGTAGGGGGAAGGAGAGGGGGGGGAAATTTAGGAGGGGAGCAGAAGGCACGGTCGAAGAGGAAGGTCTTGAAACCGGCCTTAAAGAAGGAAAGGGAGCAAGCAAGGCAAAGGGATTGCGGAATGGAGTTCCAGAGTGTGGGAGCAGAGAGGCTGAAAGCCTGGCCACCGATGGTAGGGCGGTTTGGACGGGGGTCGTGGAGCAGGCCACAGCCTGCTGAACAGAGGGGATGTGCAGGCGGATAGAGAGACAGCAGGTCGGAGAGATAGGCGGGGGCAAGGCCGTGAATGGCCTTGAAAGTGAGGACGAGGATCTTGAATTTGGATCCTCTGGGAGATGGGGAGCCAATGGAGATGGGTGAGGGTAGGAGTGATGTGGTGGCAGAGCCTAGTGCGGGAGAGTACACGAGCTTCAGAGTTCTGAATAATCTGCAGCTTGTGAAGGGACAAGCTGGGAAGGCTAACGAGGAGAGAGTTCCCGTAGTCAAGCCTAGATGTGATGAATACGTGGATGAATGTTTCAGCAGCATGTGGGGTGAGGTAGTGGCAGAGTCTGACAATGTTGCGGAGGTGGTGGAAGGCTGTCCCAGTCATGGCACGGATTTTGGGTTGGAAGGACAGTTCGGGATCCAACAAGACCCTGAGATTCCTGACTGGCTTTGAGGAGTGGAGAGTGCAGCCTTGAATGCTGTTATTGCCAGCGCCTGAGGGGTGGAGGCGCTAACGCGAGCCAATCAGGAGGGCCTCCGTCTTGTTGACATTTAGTTGACGTTCAGTATAATGTTTAGTTGACGTTTAGTATAACAACAAGCTGATAACCACTCAAACCACCAGCAGTACATCTCTACTAACGGCTTTTCCTCTTGCTTTCGCCCGGTTACCTGTGACGTACCCCAAGGATCCATTGGTTACCTTCTCTTCCTTATGTACCTCTTGGTGATGTCATCCACGGGTACACTTCCACATGTATGCGGATGACACCCAACTCGAGTTTTCCACCTCAATTTGCGACCCAAGTCCCCTGATGTTCTGTCAGCCTGCCTATCAGACATCAAGAGCTGGATGAGCGCAAATTTCCTTCAGCTCAATGTTGACAAGATGGAAGCCATACTCTTTGGCTCTCATCGACGTCTTCAATCCCACTGCTCTCACCTCCTCCACCCACCCGACCTGCCCCCAAAACTCTCCAAATCCGTACACAATTTAGGCATCAGATTCAACATCCAATTATCCTTCCTCCCCCACATCTGGTCCCTCACCAGCATCGCTTCCTTCCATCTCTAACATGTTGCCTGTCTCAGCCAATATCTCACTCCAAAAGCTGCCGAAACCCTAGTCCATGCCTTTGTCACTTCTCGGCTGGACTATTCCAATGCCCTCCTCACCGGTCTCCCTTCCACCATCATTCACAAAATCTAGGTTATCCAAAATTCCACCGCCTGCATTCTCACCCGAACAAAACTTCACTCCTCGATTACCCCAGTCCTTGCCTGACTTCACTGGCTCCCTGTCTCAGAGCAGATTCGTTTCAAGATCCTCACTCTTGTTTTCAAATCCCTCCACTCCTCTGCACTCCCTGACAACAAAAACTAAATTACACTTGTATAGCTTGTCTTTCACGTCAGGAGGACGTCCCAAGGCGCTGCACAGTCACTGCTTCACCCTACATCTCTGACATCCTCTCTCCTCACAACAGTACCCATTGCCTTCGCTCTACCGGCTCTGGCCTCCTCCTTGTCCCCCGAATCCTCCATTCCACCGTTAGCGGCCATGCCTTCAGCCACTACACCCCAGGATCTGGAACTCCCTTCCCCTTGTCTCTTCCTTTCCTATTTTCAGGTTAAAGGTTTTTCTTTTCAACCGCGCTTTTGGTTACATTTCTCCCCCTCCCGCTGGCTCGGCCCTGGGACCCGTTATTGTGAAGCGTTCTGAGACACTGTCTGGGGTGGAGGGCGCTATATCAATCCAAGTTGTTGTTGTTGTTATAGTCATGTGTGTTTTCCACCAAGTGGTCTAAATTGCAATGTTCCCTTGCCAGATGCCTTTGTAACGAAACCAAGTGGTATAAATGGGGACTCTGTCCTGTGCAACCTAGGGAACTCTGCTCCAACAATGAGTCAACGAGTCA
The DNA here is from genome assembly GCA_035084275.1 of Hydrolagus colliei. NCBI lineage: Eukaryota > Metazoa > Chordata > Chondrichthyes > Chimaeriformes > Chimaeridae > Hydrolagus > Hydrolagus colliei. The sequence continues at coordinate 4,059,052 of CM068764.1, read as the reverse complement.
CGGAATACAACAACAACACATTACATTTGTACAGCGCCTTTCGGACGGCGTGGAAGACGCTATATAAATCAAAGTTGTTGTTGTTCAGGGTGAAAGGACACCCAAGGCACTGATACCATGAATATCATGAAGAATTATTATCAATATTATCAATTAGGTTCACACGTTTCCTTATTAGGGGGCAGGGAGGAAGTGCATGAAGTCAACAATGTAATTTCAGTCTAACTCCTCTGTCCAAGATTTAATAATCCTAATAATAATTCTTGCATTTGATATGAAGCCTATAAAATGCACTTTTAGTGCATAACGGGATTTCGCAAGCGAGAGACCTGCATTCGATTCCCAACAGCGCAAAATCTTGTTAAAAATCCCCAAATCAATTTTCAAATAATTTGCTCACTCAATATCCACGGCTGTTTGTGGAATGTAGCTGTGCGCAATTGGCTGTCGCGTTTTGTCCACAAAGTATACAGGTAATTCACTTCATGGTATATTCTGTGAAGTGCTTTGAGACGTCTAGAAGATGTGAAAAAGCACTATATCAAATACAAGGAATATTGTTCATGGTAAATTGTATTGACTGTACTTTAGAGGCAAATTCAATGTCCCACAAACAGCAATGAAGTGAGTGAAATAGTGGCCAGGACACCCAGAGAAAGTCCCTTCTCTTTTTGAATGGTGGTGTGGGTCACAAGAACAGGCAGATGTGACCTCTGTGTAACAATTTATCTGAAGGACAACATATATCCTTGTCGTCTAACAATGCAACTCTTCTCCAGCACTGCACTGTACTTGAGTGTCAGCCCAGCGAGAATATGAGTTCCATATCCCAATGTGTGTTTCAACCCACAATCTTCTGACTCAGAGACAAGAACATTTTGATTATCCCTTTAAGAAATTAATAACAACTAAGAAAGAGCCAATGGCATAGAAGCAGGGGTATAAAATGATGATGAGAAGAGAGCCAGCAGAGGCTGGAGAACTGATTGTAAATTGAGAATAAACAAGTTAGCGTCTACCCTTGTTGTGAGAATTCTTACAGTTGTAAACTAGAATTGGGACGACCTCCCGAAAGACGCTACACAAATGTCATTTTGTTTGTGTTTGCTGTTGTGTTATTGAATTATTATACTACATACTAACTGATCCAAGATCCTAAGGCGGAAGTAAAATCTTCTTGTTTCATGACCATAAGTTGAATGGACCCCACTTTCAAAGGCTTTTTCAGATATGAAGGACTATTCTGGGACATGTTGTTTGACAATTTGATAGGTATCAATAGCGGAAAGGGAAAAGTAGCCTGGGTTGATGATGAATTTTGTTACAATTCAATGAGCTCATAGAAAATGAGTCATGTTATTTTTTCCCCCAAACAATGAACCACCTTCACCTCCACCTCTGAGGCAAGATTGGTCATGTTTATTTCACTGTGCAGCAGCCTGTTGGGGAAAATAAAGGAGGGCTGATTTTTGTTTGGTAAGTTGGATGCCTGACACATGAGTAACCAAACCAGACTTCCACTTATATATGCCTACCCATCGAAATGTATCTGAGTCTGGAATGGAATGCCCACTCTCTCCCCAGAGGTACACATCATGCTCTTCTAATTTGAGAGAGTATTTGGATTAGATTGGATAGTGTGCTGGAGTTCATCCAACTAAACCCACATAGCTCGCCATTGATAGCACTTTCTGGCAAGCATCCGATTGCTTATCCAGCTAAGATCGCCCTACATACAGTATTAGGGATTTCACTTGCATGGTTAAGGGGAGAGTGGGAAGAATCTTTGCACCTCCCACACCCTTTGCCCCTTCAAGCCCTGCTCACAAGCTAGGCTCTGGCTGGTCTGTTACTAGTAGTTCCCTGGAATAAGGCTCAATTAGTAATGGATGATTCATAAATTAAATAGGGTCACAGAAACCTGTTATTTTTTGTCAAAAGGAACAACCTCCCCGGAGCTGAGATTCGTCACATCTATTACAGCCTATTGGAAAAAATAAGGGATGCCAGAGAGAGCACTAAGCCAGATAGACTAGAAGGTCACAGGATTGATCTGTATTGAATAAACTGATGTCAACAAGACAGTGATACAGTCTCTACAACAGGGGGAGGGAAGACCAACTGGAATATCTGGGCTGGATTCAGTAATATAGAAACAGGAGTAGGCTGTTCAGCCTGTTCCACCATTCTACAAGATCATGACTGATCTGTACCTTCAATCTAATTTCCCACCCTTGTCCCTTATCCCTTAATACCCTCATCTGACAAATATCTATCCTCTTCAATCTTGAATACTTACGTCACCCTTCAATCTGGCTTCCATGCTGCCCACAGCACGGAGACAGCCCTGGTTAAAGTCTCTAACAACATTCTGAACATATGTGACCAGGGATCCTTGTCTTCCTTGACCTCTCCACTGCCTTCAACACAGTTGACCATTTCATCCTCCTACACCATCTCTCCTTCCTCCTGAATCTCCGCGGATCTGCCCTTGCCTGGTTTGATTCCTATCTCTCTCACAGCCTACACTTTGACGCCTCCAACGGTTTCTCTTCCAGCCCCCGCACTGTCACCTGTGGTGTCCTCAGGGCTCTGTCCTTGGCCCCTTACTTTTCAACATCTACATGCTCCTACTTGGTGACATCATCCACAGACATGGAGTTTAACTTCCACAGACATGGAGTTTAACTTCCACAGACATGGAGTTTAACTTCCACAGAAATGTGGATGACACCTAACTCTATCTCTCTGCCTCTCCCCTCGACTCTAGGACTACCACTGTCTTGAAAGACTGCCCATCAGACATCAAGTCCTGAATGAGAGCTAACTTTCTACAGTTGAATGTCAACAAGACATAGGCCCTACTGATTGGCTCATGCCAGTGCCTTCTTGCATCAGGCACTGGCAGCATCAACCTCCATGGTTGCTCACTCAACCTCACCGAGCCAGTCAGGAACCTCGGTGTCTTGTTTGACCCTCAACTGGCTTTCCTCCCCCACATCCAAGCAGTGACTCGCTCTGCCTTTCCCCATCTCCACAACATTGCCCGACTCCGCCATTATCTCACCCCCAAGCCACTGAAACCCTCATTCATGCCTTCATTACATCCCAGCTCGACTATGCAAATGCCCTGCTGGTCGGCCTTCCCAATTCCTCCCTCCACAGGCTGCAGATAATCCAGAACTCTGCGGCCCGTGTCCTCTACTGTTCCAAACTCTGTGACCCCATCTCCCCCATCCCTGCCCGACTCCACTGGCTCCCCATCATCCAGAGGATCCAATTCAAGATCCTGGTCCTCACATTTAAAGCCCTCCACATCCTCGCCTGACCTTACCTGCCCGCCTCCTCCGCTCAGTAGGCTCTGGCCTGCTCCACGTCCCCCGACCCGCCCATCCCACCATTGGCGGGTGAGCCTTTACCTATGCCCCTAACCTATGGAACTCCATCCCGCAGTCCCTCTGCCTTGCCCCCTTCCTGGCCTCCTTCAAGTCTTGCCTCAAGACACTCCTCTTTGCGGACCCATCAGCAATTCCTAATCCCCCCCTTCCCTCCCACTCCGTCCTCAACTCGAGTCAGAAGCATGACTGTTCCAGCACCTTGGGATGTCCTCCTGACATGAAAGGCATTCTTCTACAAATGTAATTTTCTTGTTGTTGTCACGAAATTCAGTCCAAATTATTTCTTGACCCTCATTCACATGCTTGTGTGTATGTAGGTGTGAGTGTGTGTGTGCGAGTATGTGTGTGTGTGTATATAACCTCCAACAGGTGTATTCTCACAGCAGCTTCTCCATTTTGTTTATACTTGCTTCAAAATTGGTTTGCCACATTATAACAAGTGGTTAATGTGTGTGGGACAGCACCAGGTTTCATTCAGATAGGTTGATTTGAGGGCTATCTGATTTTACCATTAAAAAAAAGCACCTGGCATACAATCCATATACAGTACAATATAAAATCCAGGATTATGCAGCGTGGCAGGAGATCAGAGCGGATAGAAATTTACAAATGCATGGGCCATGATTAAGGATTGGAACACAATTGGGCAAGGAAACACGAGTCTGACTATAAAACCTTCACTTTGTAGATCGACATATTGCATTAAATTTGAATGTAAGCAGCTGTGGGGCTTAATTCATCGCGGTGTTGACCAGGACACGGTGTCAAAAAAGTTTATGTAAATATTCTTCAAATAAATATTTTGATAAAATTTGTTTGCCAAAATCAAGCGATGGGCTCTGCACGTTTAGGATTGAATAATGATCAGTCGAGTGAGATAATGAAGGGGCAGTAGGTAGCTCTGTGCATTGTACCCAGTAGAGTGAGAAAAAACAAATCAAACCCCATCAGGAGAGATGAAGAGGAAAGAAAACTGGTGCAGAAAATTTGCAGACAGAGAAAAACAAGTACAGGACTAATAGGAAATAATGTTTACTCAGAAGGCTGTGGTCACAAGACGTTAAGTCATGCTGATACATTCGCAGCGCAGAGCTGCGCTTTAAACCTCTGAGAATAATAAAAAAGAGTTTGCATTTGTCACATGTTAACTACAAGATTATGTGTTATTCAATGTGTCAAACGCAGAACAATACTCAACAGTATATTTCACCCGCACAGACAAGATAACACAGATACGTCAGCACAGGGGTTATCTCCAACCCAATGATTTGCCCTGGAGGAAACACTGAAAATTTACTTAATAATCCTTGTATTTGATGTAGCATAATTTCACGTCATTGGGACGTCTGAAAGCTCTTCACTTGAGTTTCTGTGAAGCGATATGATTGTGTATTTGTAGTCGATTAGCGTACAGCCAAGGCCCACAAACAAACCTGGAGTGAATGGTTATTTTTTTTAATCTGGAAGATTGTTGTCCGGGACATGTTTGAATCAACACTCCCCTATCTATCTATCCCCTAGAGATTCTAATTCTTTAAATAGGAAAGAAATCCCATCAAATTGATACAGTAAGCATTTAAGTTCCTGCTCTCGGTTTCTTTTTCAAAATGGTGTTTCCAGAATTTAAAATGGCAGCGTTGTTCTTGCCATATCTTACACATTCTCACCGGCACATTTAGTGCGCAGCAAAACATCATCGCAGCAAACCTCCTTTTTATTGTTTCTGGGAACTTTTCTGAACATTTGATTGCAGAGTGCGCGCAGGGAAAATGCTTCTGAGCAGCAAAACTACTTATCGCACAGACTCACCATAATTGGGCTATGAGGACTCCTGGTGGACAAAGTTTGCACACCCATCACTGAACAATAAAGTAGAGCGGAGTCGTGTAGCTCAGTGGTTAGATCACTCGCCTCGCAAGCGAGAGACCCGGGTTCTGTTCACAGCAGGACAAAACCTTGGGCAAGCTATCTTACTCCACACGCCTGATAATAGTCCCTCAAGAGAAAAATACAATAAGCATTTGGTCACTCAATCCACGACTGTTTGTGGGATGCTGCGGTGTAAAATTGGCTGCCGCATTTTGCCCACAAATTTACAGTCAATTCACTTTACACTATATTCTGTGAAGCGCTTTGAGACGTTTAGATGTGAAAAGTGCTATATCAAATGCTAGGATTATTATTATTATACCTTTGCATTTATTTGACTCATTAGATCCTTGAGACATTTCAAAGCGATTCACAGGATTTCACCGTGAAGTGTGGTTACTGTGTACAGTAACTACAGCAAGTGACTCAGCGGCCAATTTGAGCAGAGTAATGTCCTGACAAACTGCCACAAAACAAATGCATGATTTTATCTGAAGGAGTGTTGTTCAAACCAAACTGCAGAGCAAACTTCTTTTGAATAGTGTAGGCAGACGAGAGCCTCATCCTTTGTTTCAGGCTTAGGATGGCACCTCCAACGTTGAGCGCAAAATCCCAACATGAGTCCTTGCATTTCATTTAGCCCTTTTCCCGACTTCTAGATGTCCCCAAACACTTCACAGAATATACTGTAAAGTGAATTGATTGCATATATGTGTGCAAAATGTGGCAGCCAATTGCGCACGGCAGTGTCCCACAAACAGTCGTGGATTTGAATGACCAATTAATCTATTATTGGTTTTTTTTTGAGGGATTATTATCAGGCCTGTAGAGTAAGGAAACTTGCTCAAGGTTTCGCCCTGCCTGGAATCGAACTCTGGTCTCTCGCTTGCAAGGCATGTGCTCTATCCACCGAGCTACAGGACTCCACTGATGAACCCCCAAACCTTCTAACTCAACAACAACAACAACTTGCATTTATGCAGTGCCCTCCATGACAGGCCATGTCTCAGAGTGCTTCCGAATGGCGGTGCCCGAGGCCAAGACACGGGAAGGGGTAAGGTGACTGTAAACGCAATCAAAGTGAACGGTCTTCAGGCACGACCTGAAGATGGGAAAGGAGGGGCTGAGGCAAAGGGGTTGAGGGAGGGAGTTACACAGTTTTGGGGGTAGTGGCTGAAAGCACGGCCCCCAGTGGTGGAGCGGACGATTCGGAGGACAAGGAGGAGGCTGGACCCAGTACATCAGAGGTACCTCTGTGAGGAGTTAGAGAGGTTGGTGGGTGCCGAGGAATGGAGGGATTTAAACACAAGAGTGGGGATCTTCAAGTCGATCTGCTCCGTGACAGGGAGTCAGTGGAGTTTGGCAAGGCCTGTGGTAATTAATATGAAGTTTGGTGTGGGTGAGAATGCGGGTGGTGGAGTTTTTTTATGAGCTGAATTTTTGTGCGTTGTAGTGCAGCCAAGAGGTGACAAAGGCATGGACCAGAGTTTCGGCAGCTTTTGAGGTGAGGTATTGACATAGACAGGCAATATGGCAGAGATGGAAGAAAGCAGTGCTGGTGAGGGACCGGATGTGGGGAGGAAGGATAACTGGGGATCGAACCTGACGGCCTAAGTTGTACATGGGTTTGGAGTTTTAAGGGCAGGTCAGGTTGGTTGAGGAGGTCAGAACTGTGGGACAGAAGACATCGATGGGAACCTTACCACTCAACAATTACAACTGCAACAATTTGCATTTATATAATGCTCTCCACGCTCAGGCCATGTCTTGTTGACATTTAACTGCAGGAAATTTGTGCTCACCCAGCTAGTGTTGTCCGACAGACAAGCTTAACAAAACATCAGAGGACTGGGGATCGCAACTGGAGGTGGAAAAGTAGAACCTCCCTACCACACCAGTCCGTACAAGTCTCCACTGGCTCCCTACTTGTCAAAAATGAGAGAGCTACCTAATGAGCTGGTCCGACACCCAACGCCAAAATAGCTAAAAGGAAAATGCCAAAACTTTATGTACTGTATAAGGTAGTATTTTACAAAAGTTAAATCGTATTAAATACATAATTGGAGGTTGTGCACAGTGTGGAGTCCTGTAACTTAGTGGTTAGAGCACTTGTCTCGCAAGCGTGAGACCTGGGTTTTGATTTCCAGGACGGCAAAATGTTGGGTAAGTTTCCTTACTCCACACATCTCTGTTTACCTCACAGTGAGTAGGAACCCTGTTGTTAGTCGATTGGTGGATCACTTTTCCGAGCGTAATAATCCCTTTAAAAAAAAAATGATTCCAGGCAGTTCGATTCCAGGCAGGGCGAAACCTTGAGCAAATTTCCTTACTCTACAGGCCTGATAATAATCCCTCAAAAAAAAAAAAAAAAAAATTAATTGGTCACTTAATCCCTGACTATTTGTGGGACACTGCTGTGCGCAATTGGCTGCCGCTTTTCTCCCACAACAAATGCAGTAAATTCTCTGAAGTTCTTTGAGACGTCTCAACAACACGAGAAGACGTTACATCAAATGCAAGGATTATTACTATTATTGACTACAGAATACACTCTGCTGTACATTAGAATAATTTGCAAGATTGTAGTCATTGACAGAATCACAGAAATTGCAGCACAGAAGCAGGCCAGCCATCTGTCCTATTGAGGCAATGCCTTCCTTATGTTTCTACAATACAGTAATTACAAATCATACAGTGTAGAATGTACATACAGTAATTTGGATCATTTATGATATAATTCTGGCAAAATATTTCTGTCCATGATTGATTGGACAGTTCAATGAAGCAATGATTGTATTTTGAAGAACTGTTCTATTTTGAATTAAGGATCAATCAAGCAGAGAGCACCATCTATTGTGAGGATCACATCAGTGCATATAGGAGCATCGAGACACAGAATGCTGGTTCCTTCCTCAACACGTCCCTCTTGAAGTTTGAGTAGCGACAGCTCGTCAGTTAAGGAAAATAATAATTTGCATTTGATATAGTGCCTTATCACATTGTTGTTATTCAAAGGCTTCACAGAATATACTGTTAAGTAGATTGATTCTCTATTTTATGAGCAAAAATAGTAGCCCTGAGGCTCTGGAGCTCCCTTCCTCACTCCCTTCGCCTCGCCCCCTCTTTTCCTATTTTCAGGTCTTGGCTAAAGACTTTTTTTTCGATCATGCTTTCGGTCACATTAATCCCCCTCCCCCCTGGCTCAGCCCTGGGAACCGTTATTGGGAAGCACTCTGAGATGCCGTCTGACTTGGAGGGTGTTATATAAATCCAAGTTGTTGTTGTTGTTGTTGTCCTGTGTGAAGTCCTGTAGCACAATGGTTAGGGCACTGCCTTACAAGCTGGAGACCTGGGTTCAAATCCAGGCAGGGCGAAACCTTGGGCAAGTTCCCTTCTCCACACACCTGATAATAATCCCTCAAAACAAAATTGATCATTTGAATCCATGACTTTGTGGGACACCGCTGTGCGCAATTGGCTGCCACGTTTCACCCACACATATATATACAGGCAATTTACTTGACAGTATATTCTGTTAAGCGCTTTGAGACGTTTAGAAGACGTGAAAAGCGTTACATCAAATGCAAGGATTATTATCATTATTGTCCTCCACAAATATCTATCTCTCTTGAAAGTTCTGTCTTGAAAGTTGTTTTTGAATTGGCTTCCACCACCCCTTTCAGGCAATGCGTTCCAGATCCGAACAACTCGCTGCAACCATCAAACATCTTTAACAACTATTTTAAATTGGTGTCCTTGGGTTACTGACCAACTCGCCAGTGGAAACAGTTTCCCCTTGTTCACCCTATCGAATCCCCTAATAATTTGGAAAACTTTTATCAAGTCTGCTCTTAACCTTCTCTACTCCAAGGAGAATAATCATTTCAAGTATTTCCTCATAACTGAATTCCCTTATTCCTGGTACCGTTCTGGTAAATCTCCTTTACCCAATGCCTTGACATCCTTCCTAATGTCTAGTATCCAGAACTGAACACAGTCTCCAGCTGAGGCCTAACCAGTATTTTATAAAAGTTCATCATAACTTCCTGACTTTTGTATTCTATGCCTGTACAGCATAATCTATGCCCACAACATAATGTCAGAATCAAACCAACCCTCTGTGGTGGTCTCGGTCATCCAGATTCTGAGTCAAGTGGGTCTGCAGTCCCCTTCCAAGACCTACCAGCGAGTCAGGCTGTCTCTATTGTCTACAGTGCCCTAGAGTACTTCAAACCCACCTGGCTCAGAAACTGGCCACAGAGGGTTGGCTTGACTCTGGCATTTCTAGTAATTGAAAAAGCAACTTGATGTTGTGATTCGTGATTGGGGGAGGAGGTGGGGGTGGAGGTTTCATTATCCTGAAAGGATTAAATCAAATGGGCCAAAGGGCCTTCTTCATCTGAACCGACCTTGTGGTGTTCTGTTACTAAATGTTTTTTTGAAAGGGTTGATGTTCTGGACCAATGAGATTGGGATGGGGCCCAAAATGCCTTCTTCATCCGAGCCAATCTTGTGATCTTGTGACTTATTCCAGTTGATAACAACAGCAACAAAATGACATTTGTACAATGCCTTTCACATTGGGAGATCGTCTCAAGGCGCTAGTTCGATGGAGGAAATGAGGATGACCAATTGCACAGTGGAAAAGGAGGGCCTTAAGATGGGACTTGAAGGAGTTTAATTACCCCCTAAGTAAATACTGTACTTTGTTTTGCCCGTTTCTCCTGAAATTCCCTGTTGGAACACTAAACCTATGTTCTGGTTTGGATGAAGCAATCTTTTGGCTCACTTGATGTCATTCTTCCACTGTAGCTCAGTGGTTAGAGCACTTGCCTTACAAGCGAGAGACCTGGCTTCGATTCCAAGCAGGGCAAAACCTTGGGCAAGTTTCCTTGCTCCACGCGCCTGATAATATTCCCTAAAAAAAAACAATAATAAATTGGTCAATTTAATCCTCAACTGTTTGTGACACTGCTGTGCACAATTGGCTGCCGCATTTTGCATACATATATACAAACAGTCAATTTGTTTTACAGTATATTCTGTGAAGCATTTTAAGACGTCTAGAAGACATGAAAAGCGCTATATCAAATTCAAGGATTATTATTATTATGATAATGCAAAGATGAAAAGTGAGTGGAATGATCCATTCTGTCTTCCTATTACAATGTCAAGCTTTTTTTAAAAAAATCTCATATTCTGGAATCAATCCTCTGTGTAATCAACATGGGACCAGATTACTTGGAAAGGTAGTTATTCTAAACTTGCTCATAATCATCAGCCAGTACCCTCATACAGAACTGTTTCGCGGTCAGCCAAGACTCTGATACAGGTTCTGCCTCCCAACCTCTGGAAATCCATCCCACAATCCCTCCGCCCTAGCCTTTATCAGGACCCTACTCTTCAATGGTGCCATCAGTCACGCCCCTTAACCTCCCTTCCCTCCACCCTCCCCAATTCTGACCCCAGTTTGGGTCTGAAACATTGACTGACCGTCTGCCACCGTGGGACGACCTCCCGATGTGAAAGGCGCTATACACATGTAGTTTTGTTGTTGTTGTTGTTTCAAGGCAGATAGAGGAACGAGGTAGCGGCATAAAAGGAGAGGGGCATCGTCACTGGAGGGTTGACCATTGATGGTAATGCAGAAGTGGTAGAGTTGCGCCTGAACAGGCCTGACTTAGCCAAGTGAAGGGGGCGATCGGAGGAGTGGGGTAGGAGAAGATAATAATCCTTGCATTAGATATAGCACTTTTCACATCTTCCAGATGTCTCAAAGCACTTCACAGAATATACTGCAGAGTGAATTGACCATACTTGTGGGAGAAATGATGAGAGATAGAGAGGCGGTCGAGCACGAAGAGATTCATAGACTCAACAACTTTGAAGGCAAACTTTGGAAGACGGGGAGACAGACTGGGGCGATGTGTTTGGGTGAGGCTGAGTTTGGGATGAAATGGGTGATGGTGCGAGGCAAGGAGCGTGTCTGAAAAATATAGGTGGGAAGTAACAAGAGCGTGAATACCGCACAAGCAGCCAATTTACACACAGCAGCCATGTCTCTCAAACAGCCAAAGAGGTGAGTGATCGATTCCATCTGGAGGATGGATGTTTGGGACGCACAATGGACTGGGGAAACTTCCTCCTCGCAACGTTAATGTGAAGTAAAACACAAATTCAGGTCTAAAATTGCCAACTGAGGAATTAACTCCTAAAATAACTCCAACCTGAGCCTCGGGTATCTTCAGAGAAGTGTCATCTCAGCATTTCCTTATCGAATGGCTCGATACAACCATCAAACAAATTGGTACCAAAGATGTGGCTCTCTCTCTCTCTCTCTCTCTCTCTCTGTAATTGTGCCTTTCTGCATGTGAGATTCTGTCTCTCTCTCTTTCTCTCTCCAGAAATAAAACACAAAATACTACAGATGCTGGGAATCTGAAACAGTCCTATCTAAGGGTTGTAGACCCCAAACGTTGACTCCTTTTCCTCTCTCCATGGATGCTGCCTGACCTGCTGAATTTCCCCAGCAACTTCTGTCTTTGTTTCTCTCTCTCCAGAGTCTGTCTCTCTGTGTGTGTGTGTGTGTCCATGTGATTCTCGTTCTCTCTGTCTTCACGAGTATGTCTCTGTCCATGTGCGCATATTTATTTGTTTCTCTCTGGAGTTTCTCTCTATTTTCGTGTGTGTGTATGTGTGTGTGTGAGAGAGAGACAGAGAGTCTTTGTTTGCCTGTGTGTCTATCTGTCTCTCCCCTCTGTGGTCTTTGTACATACAGTATTTCCCCTCAATTTTCGCATGTAACTTGAGAGAGGGTGTGGGGTGGTGGGGCACACAATCTCAGCACCACAATGCCCTCGGAAAAGAAGCATTTCCACACGGTTTCTCTCTCTCTCTCTCTCTGTGTCTCAGTCTCTTTTAATGTCTGTATTTTGTCTCTCTCTCTCTCTCTCTGCTCTTTCGGGAAAAGAGAGAGAGATCTCTGCCCTTTCAAAGGTAGTTTACTTTACAAACGACCACAATCACATCTATTAACCCACTCCCCATATATACCCGGCCTCTGCTGTGTTTCTGGGAGAGGAGATGAGAGGGGCGGGGAGGGGAGAGGATGGATAATTTGATTCGATATTGTTCAGTCTCCCTCATGATAGAAGCGTTTAGTGTTTTCCTGAGAAAGCTTTCTTTGGCCAGGATTGATTCCCCCCTGAAAATCTCTGGCAACAGATTTGGAACTTTTAAGACGGATCACACGCACAACACACACCAGATCACACGCACAACACACAGATCACACACAACACACACCAGATCACACAACACACAGATCACAACAACACACACCAGATCACATACATAACATACACCAGATCACACACAACACAACAGATCACACCAGATCACACAACACACAGATCACACACACAACACACACCAGATCACACACAACACACACACACAAGATTACACACACAACACACACCAGATCACACAACACACGAATCACACACACACACAACACACAGATCACACACCAGATCACACACACACAACACACACCAGATCACACACACAACATACACCAGATCACACACATAACACACACACCAGATCACACACAACACACACACTAGATCACACACAACACACACACTAGATCACACACACATGAGATCACACACAACATACACCAGATCACACACACAACGCACTCCAGATCACACACACACCAACACTGCCACAAGACACTAGGGTCTCCGCACTGCGCGCTTGTTTTGTTTTTATTCCCCTTTTATTTCCACAAATTGAAGGCACAACACTTTCATTTCTCCTGTGTAGATGTGTAGATGAGCCGGCGTGTGATTGATGCACAAATTACGACTTTGTACGTTAATATTATTAGTATAATAAATGCAGGAAGCGCGGAATGGCTGTATGTTTTTGACACAATCACAGACACAGACACACCACCCCTGTGTCTCTCTCTCTCTCTCTCTCTGTCTCTCCCTCGAACCATCGACACCTCTTGTCTTCTTTATGAAACCACTGACTGCCCAGAATAAAGTCGGTGTACAGTGACATAGAAAACACTCGTTAGTCACTTTAAACTTATCCCCCCCCCCCCCACCCTCATCCCCTCCCCCCCCCCCCCCCCCCCCCCCCACCCTCTGTATCGCCGAGAGAAATTTGTTTGTAAGCAGGTTACAGTTACAGTTCGTGAAAACATGATTCTTTTGAGGAGAGTAAAGACAATGATAAAGCTTGTGGAGTCCCGACGAGGAATCGCCTGCTTGAAAATGCGTGTGAATAAGAGTGTGAGAGTGTGTGTATGTGTGTGTGTGTGTGTGGGGGGGGGGGGGGGGGTGAGTGTGTTTGTTTACGTGTGGTGTGTATGTATGTGGGTCTATGTATGTGCGAGTCTGTGTTTGTGTGAGTGTGTTTGCGTGTATATGTGTGTGAGTGAGTTTGTGTGAGTGAGTGAGTGTGTGTTTGTGTGTGTTTGAGATGAGCTGAACACCCGCCCTTGAGAAGGAACGAATTTCTCAATGATTCAGCCGCCGTTGTGTCAGCAGAATCATTCCCCTCCCGGTCTCTGGGATCTCACAGCGGCAGGGAATCAGCCACCCGGGCTGGCTACCCTGCGGTCAACCCGCAAACGAATTATCCGCAATTTGCAACGCCCGGGCGACTTTCGAAGCGCTATGGACGAAAGACGCCTTTCCCTGTACTTTTCGACAAGTCGGTTAGAATCACAGCGACAAAACACAACAGATTTTGATCCATTCCCAGGTGTTTCAGGCTCACACACTGAGGGGGGGGGGGGGGGGGGGGAGGACAAAGAGGGGGTGAGGGGGGGGGGGGGGGGGCGTCTGTTTGTGAAATGGCTGTTGGGATTGGCGCTGAGGGAGGGTGAGATTTCATGTTTCGACGCAGTAAATACATAACCCGCGGTATTAATAAAACACACACACACACAAGCAATTTGAGGACAAGAGTTTGATCTGTGTTTTTAACTTAAAAATCAGACCCCCCCCCCCCGCCCCCGCCCCCCGCCCACAATTAAGATTTTTTTAAAAAAAAGTTGTCCTCTCAGAGTTCACGCGCCCGCAACTCGATAACATGTCAATTTAAACATAGTTGATAAAAAAAAAGACATTTTTCTTTGCGCGCCTCAGTCCTAACCGATTAATGTACGGTATAGAGGAAGAGGAAGGGGGGGGGTGGGGGGGGGGGGGCTGGAGAGGAGGGAGGGGGGGGGGGGGGGGGGGGGGGAAGCTTGTGCGCGCGTTTGTATTCACGTTAAAATAAAATATTGAATATACATAATCCGCAAACCCGATGTTTTAAATGTCGAATTTACGGTTGAAAAGCCCGATGTAACAAAACAATACCTGCAGACAAACAACAGACAGACAGACAGACAGACAGGGTCATCTCGGATTTTCATATAAAATGTTATTTTTCAAAATATAGAAATTGTAACATCACAATGCGTTGACGTGCATCAGATCTACCATCGTGACAATTATTTTATTATTTTAAATTTACAGATATGCTATATATATATATATATACGTTTTATTATATATTAGATGTATATATTTCCCCCCCCCTCCCCCAAAAAAATCAAAATGGTTCCTAATATGGGAAAGAAATTGCGAACGGTGATCACGGTGCCTTTCTGAAGTGTTCATTCATTCACAATGATGGTGGAGAGGAGGAGGAAAAGGAATGAATTGCGGCAGCTTTCCCTCTCTCTGTGTGTGTGTGTGTGTGTTCTCTCTCTCTCAGCTACAGGGCTACGCTGGCTGGAGCCCATTGATAGTTTTGTGACTCGCCCCATTCAGGTTTTTTTTCTTTGGCCGCGTTCCCCGCCAGCCAGGTACGCGCGCTCTGACGTCACCACCCCGGGCCCAAGCAGTTTCATTAATAAAAAAAAGGGCAAGGCGGGCTGCCGGGAGCCCACTGCGCAGGCGCGGGCCGCTCACTTTGTGAACGAAAACACTGCACACATCAAACCCAATGGATGTTTGTGTGTGTGTGTATGGCTGAGAGAGAGAGGGAGAAAAACTAACCACTAACCACCCCCGCATTCTGAGAGATTAGGGAAGGTTAAATCTCAACAGACAGTTTTTTTAATATAAAAAAATGTTCTTTTTAACCTTTTATTAAAAAAGAAACAGTCCGGCCTGAAGGGCGCAATATAAATGCAAGTTGTGATTATCGTTGTTCTTGTGCGTTTCTGTTGAAACAAATACCTTGTCCTTTGCTAACCGAAGAGATAAACACATCGAATTCATCTATTTCCAGTCTATTTCTAAAAAAAAATTTGCAACAAAAAAATATCAAGTGAAACTGGCCAGTAATTCTCAAAACAAAATGCCGCGCCCACTGAGACCAGGCGAGTGTGAATGTCTGTCAACACTATGATTCATAACCCAACAGTTAAAGTGCGACTGTCTTCAGATGGGAAAAAAAAGGCAAATGTTGGTTATTGTTGTTGTTGTTGTTGGGTTCCTGTACTGTACAGGCCAAGAAAGAAACCGGGCTTTGTTTTTTTTTGTCAGGCTCAAGTGACTGACGCAGTGATACATTTTGTCAGGATCCATGTCACTGCAAGTGTTTGTAAGCCAAATAAAATCAGTTTTATCCAAATAATTTTCTTAAATGAAAGCGGCATCCATTTGAAGCACAGCTGACCATCTCTGTACAGGGATGGGATGGGCCAGAATGTCGGACAAACACTCTCCAAAGAGGTTAATAAACCAAAATAGAATTTACTTCAGCTCATATCTAGGATGCTGGTTTTTTGGGAGTGGGGTGGATAGGGGGAGGCCATAATCAAGCTGCAGAGGGATGGTACTGAAGGATGTGTCTGCTCTGTTTCTCTGATGCCTCTCCGCAGCTGTACCAGTATACTATAACATAAAACTAATAATTTGTTGCGGCTCTACGTGCCTGGATTTCTTTGAATTGTCAAAGCAGAAATGCACAAGACAAAGAAAAAAGTGTTTTGAATTTTTTGTACAAAATGGAAGTGGAATTATTTTAGCAGGATCGTTCTTATTGGCTATCATTTTGCTATGCTTCAGCGCTTATTTCCTGCCCCAAGGTATAATGTTCATTGAGTTCCTTTGTGGTTGTTATTTAGCAGGCTTTTTGTTTGCACATCTGTATGCTATGTCAAAAGATTTAATACAGGAAGCCTTCAGCAGTTTCAGAATGAACACCGAGTTTATTGTGAAATTTTGCTTTATGTAATAAGCTTTGAACATAAAAACACAGCTCATAGGCAAGACACACCTGACAGGACTGTTACTATGGAAGCAGGACAATAGAGACTTGCTAACAATTTGCACTATCAGATTTGTTATATGTATCAATGCAGAGAATTTTACACTGCTGTACTTCCTGTGTTGAATGTATTGAATCTAGAGATGTGGGAAAATGTCAAGTCAAACTTTGAATTTCATTAGAAATTGCACAGATGTTTTTTATTCTGCTTCGGTTATGTAAACTGTTTAAATTATAAAACTGTACAGTAGAATTTAGAAAAGCAAAGGGAAAAAACAATAACAGCATCAAGAAAACAGACCAAAATGCTGGATATTAATTTTTAAACACACGGTTAAATAATGTGTTAATTTTGTTAATTGCAGGGTTGTTCAGAGAGTTGAACGATTGTTTATTAAGAATTTAAAAAAGACATAAAACGATGCATCAATCTATGATGGGAGTAGACTACTGGCCTATCTAGCCCACCCATACAATTTCCCACAAATTTTCTTCACTGAATCTCTGCAATGCGTGCTTTCCATCTCTGAGTAAGACAGCCTGGCGAATGGAATTCTCCGTGTCTAGGGATCCCTGCTGCCTGCCCAGTTGGGCAGAGCCAACAATGTTGTTTTGGAACAGGTGATTAGGATCTCGGTCACACTGCTGGCGTTTTTAGCTGCGGATAGAGTTCATACAATCAGCCGTTTTGATGGGAGTCCAGGACTCTACTGTTCAAGGGTAATAGCTAGGATACAATTATGGCGGTGTCTTCAATTAAATATGGGAATACAACAGAAGACAAGAAATAGTGCATGTACCACAATCTCTTCAACAATAATGTTGTACCATATGAAACTGATGAGGCATCTGAAAGAGGAAATTTCCCCCTACCCCCTCACCCCACCCAAAAATATTTTCTCTTCCAATCTGCCTCTTTAGATTGAAGTTAATCTAGACAGGGCAGGCGCAATCTGATTGTGACTTTATTTTACAACCAAATGTTTTTCACAATATTTGGTATTGGTTACCATTTCTCTTTCTCTCGTATTTAAACCATTACATTGATACAAGCTACCAAAGTAAGTCTGGAATTTAAGAATTCTCCATAATCCTGCAGAATCATATATTTTAAGACAGAAATAGCCTTGCACACTAAGACTAGATAGGATTTGGGGCCTTGGGAATGGCAGACCCCTCCTTCAGTGCTTTGGATTACCTCATTGTTCAACTGACGTTGCTTTGGTGTGCCAATTCTTTGGTGTGCTTGTCTAAATAACACACACGTTCATTTTTAATGAATTGTATTTTGCAAAGCACACCTTGTCTTAAAATGTTAAGATCGTGGAAAATTAGAAGAATAATGCTAGCATTTCTGGTCGGGAGGAGCTCTCAAAAGCGCTTGACAGGTGTCACTGGAAAATGTGGTGACTGAGTATTTTTGCAGGCAACTTTTAAGATTGCAAATTCATAGATCACAGCGCAGAAGGAGGCCATTCGGCCCATTGTGCTTTGCCAGCTACCCTATCAGTCCCACTACCCGCATTTTCCCCTTATCATTGCAAATTGTTTCTTTTCAAGAACCTATCCAGTTCCCTTCAGAAAGTTGTTTTTGAATCTGTTGGCAGCACCCTTTTAAGGCAGTGCAGTCTGGACCATAACATCGCTTTGTGTTTACATGAAGGGTTTTGCTCTCTTTCTTCCCTCAGTCCAATTCAACTGACGCGTTCTGGGATGCTACCCTGCCTGAGGGGTGCTGGATAAATAAATGCAAAATCAACTGTCCCCCCTTCCCCTTTTCTCCCCAATCCCGACCCCAGCCTCAGGTCCAAAACACTGACAGTCCAACGCCTTGGGGTGTCCTCCCAATGTGAAAGGCACTGTACAAGTGGCACTTTGCTATTGTTGTGGAAGGAAGGGAAGGACGGCAGATACAGTACTGTATATGTATGTATGGATGAAGGAGTCCTGTAGCTGAACGGTTAGAGCATTTGCCTTACAAGCGAGAGACCTGAGTTCGATTCCAATCAGGGCGAAACCTTGGGCAAGTTTCCTCACTCCACGCACCTGATAATAATCCCTCAAGAAAACAATAATAAATTGGTCATTTCAATCCACGACTGTGGGTGGGACATCTGCTGTGCACAATTTCCTGCTGCATGTCGCCCATGTATATACCATGGCAGTCCATTCTGTGAAGCACTTTGAGACGTTGTGACGATGTGAAAAGTAGTTATAATAGCAACAATGATAATCCTTGCATTTGATACAGCGCTTTTCACATCTTCTCAACGTCCCAAAGCGCTTCACAGAACATCCTGTAAAGTGAAAAGAACACAGAGTACTACAGATGCTGGGAATCTGAAACAGGAACAAAAGTTGCCGGGGAAACTCAGCAGGTCAGGCAGCATCCAGGGAGAAAGGAAAAGGAGTCAGCGTTTCGGGTCTACAACCCTTCGTCAGGACCTCTGTAAATTCCTGTGGAGTGAATGGACTGTATATATTTGTGGGCGAAACGCGGCAGCCGATTGTGCAGAGCAGCCTCCCCGCAAGCAGTCGTGGGTTGAAATGACCAATTTTATTATTGTGTTTTTTTTGGGGGGGAAGGATTGTCAGCTATCTCAAACACGATGATTATTAGTATCAGTATTATTATTGTGCAAAGCGCTTTGAGACTTCTAGAAGCCGTGAAAAGCAGCTAAATCTAATCCCAGGATTATTGTGAAGATGATTGTACATTACAGTAGCCTTGTCTATCCTACCCATTTGTCTGTCTGTCTGTCTCTCTCTGTGTGTGTGTGTGTTTGTGTCAAGTGGGAAGGCGGCGGGGGCGGGAAAAGGGGTGACGTCACCGGCCGGACTTTTTTTTCTTAATGAACATCGGCGGCGGCGGCGCTGATGCGCACGCGCGGCGAGCCTGCGCACACCCCTCCTCCTCCCTCCCTCCCCCCCCCCTCCGCCCTCCCGCCCCCTCCGCCAGGGGGAAAAAAATGAAACTTCCGGAAAGTGTCATGGCTGCCGAGCGTCGGTGAATGTGGAGAGCGAGTGAAGAGAGAAAAAGTGGGGGGGGAGGAGGTGGAGGAGGGAGGGTGTGAGAGAGAGAGTGTGTGAGTGAGAGAGAGAGAGAGAAGGGGAGAGAGGGGGGGGGGGGGGGAAAGAAGAAGAAGAAGAGAGGAGATTAAATCCAAGAGTCTCAAAGCGAGGGAGACAGAGAGAGGGAGGGAAGGAGAGAGAGAGAGAGAGGGAGGGAGGGAGGGAAGGAGAGAGAGAGAGAGAGAGAGCATGGCGGCCCACAAGCCGGTGGAATGGGTCCAAGCCGTCATAAGTCGCTTTGACGAGCAGGTAGGCCGGGGTTTGTTGTTTGTTTGTTTTTGTTGTAATTTTTTTTAAAGCTTTATTAACGGTTTACATTCCGTGGCGTTGACAGGATTTTGTGAGGTAACATTGTGTTAGGGAGGAGTGTTTTTTTTTTTGGGGGGAGTTGTTGTGTCCACACGGGGTTTTAATGTGAATAATAACGGGGGGGCGGGGTGTTCTCTGCTGCTCTCCCCGGACAGAGCACTCCCGAGGCCCTGGCCTCTGTTCTCCCCCTCCCTCTCTCCTCCCCTCCCTCCTCTCCCCCTCAGGGCTGGCTGGGTCTCAGGGAGCCTGCCACCGAGACAGCGGGAGTTAGGCCCTCAGCGACCGCTCTGATTTCTCTCCCTTCTTTCCTCTCTCTCCCCGCCACCCCCCCCCGCTCTCCCTCCCTTTCCTCTCTCCCCAACTCCATCCTCTCCCTCCTCTCCCCCCCCCCCGCTCCCCCTCTCCCCCCCCCCCGCTCTCCCTCCCTCTCCCCCCCGCTCTCCCTCCCTCTCCTCTCCCCCGCTCTCCCTCCCTCCCCCTCTCCCCCCGCTCTCCCTCCCTCCCCCTCTCCTCTCCCCCCCCCCCCGCTCTTCCTCGCTCCCCCCGCTCTCCCTCCCTCCCCCTCTCCTCTCCCCCCCCTCCCCCCCGCTCTCCCTCTCCTCTCCCCCCGCTCGCCCTCCCTCTCCTCTCCCCCCGCTCGCCCTCCCTCTCCTCTCCCCCCGCTCTCCCTCCCTCTCCTCTCCCCCCGCTCTCCCTCCCTCTCCTCTCCCCCCGCTCTCCCTCCCTCCCCTCTCCCCCCCTCTCCTCTCCCCCCGCTCTCCCTCCCTCTCCTCTCCCACCGCTCGCTCTCCCTCCCTCTCCTCTCCCCCCGCTCGCTCTCCCTCCCTCTCCTCTCCCCCCGCTCGCTCTCCCTCCCTCTCCTCTCCCCCCGCTCGCTCTCCCTCCCTCCCCTCTCCCCCCCCTCTCCTCTCCCCCCCTCTCCTCTCCCCCCGCTCTCCCTCCCTCTCCTCTCCCCCCGCTCGCTCTCCCTCCCTCTCCCTCTCCCCCGCTCGCTCTCCCTCCCTCTCCTCTCCCCCCGCTCTCCCTCTCCTCTCCTCTCCCCCCGCTCTCCCTCTCCTCTCCCCCCGCTCTCCCTCTCCTCTCCCCCCGCTCTCCCTCTCCTCTCCCCCCGCTCTCCCTCTCCTCTCCCCCCGCTCTCCCTCCCCTCTCCCCCCGCTCTCCCTCCCCTCTCCCCCCGCTCTCCCTCCCCTCTCCCCCCGCTCTCCCTCCCCTCTCCCCCCGCTCTCCCTCCCCTCTCCCCCCGCTCTCCCTCCCCTCTCCCCCCGCTCTCCCTCCCCTCTCCCCCCGCTCTCCCTCCCTCTCCCCCCGCTCTCCCTCCCTCCCCTCTCCCCCCGCTCTCCCTCCCTCCCCTCTCCCCCCGCTCTCCCTCCCTCTCCTCTCCCCCCGCTCTCCCTCCCTCTCCTCTCCCCCCGCTCTCCCTCCCTCTCCTCTCCCCCCGCTCTCCCTCCCTCTCCTCTCCCCCCGCTCTCCCTCCCTCTCCTCTCCCCCCGCTCTCCCTCCCTCTCCTCTCCCCCCGCTCTCCCTCCCTCTCCTCTCCCCCCGCTCTCCCTCCCTCTCCTCTCCCCCCGCTCTCCCTCCCTCTCCTCTCCCCCCGCTCTCCCTCCCTCTCCTCTCCCCCACTCTTCTTCCTCACTCAATGAATCTTCAATAATTGAAAGCACAAACGAACGTAAAAATGCTTCCCTCGAACCTCCAGTCTTTTCTCTCCCCCCCCCCCCCTCCCGCAATCCTACTTCTTTCCAAACCACAACACCACTTCATTCACACACACACTTCCTAGCGTTCGAGCGACACTCCCTTGTATTTATCAAATGGGAGAGGGAGCAACGTCCACTTCTCCTCTCATTGAGATTTTCAAACAGTTTGTTTTGTTTCTCTCTCTGTATCTCGCTCTCAAATACACTCTCTCTCTCTCTCTCTCTCTCACTCCACCACCATAATAAGCCAGCCTCAACTCCTCGCTCCCTTTCATGAATCTGCCTGTCGCCATCGGAGCGATCATTAATAAAAAAAAAGGAACAAGATAATGCAAAGCGAAGGCGCTCTGCAGTTTTGAAGATGTGCGATGTTCATTTATTCCTCCTGCCTGCCTGCCTGCCTGTCTGTGTCTGTGTCTGTCTGCCTGTGTCTGTCTGTTGTCTGTCTGTCTGCGTGTGTTTTCTGGTTTAATGGTTTTTTTTGTTGTTGTTGGAGCTATTCGTTAAATGATGGAATAAGGATCGCAAACATTTTGCAGCGATTCACCCCCTCCGCTCTCACTGATCTGCTTTAGAGGCTTTGCTTATCTTTTAACGTGTAATTGAAACTCGACATTATTTTTTGAACGTGCTGGTGGTGGGGGGCTGGGGAGCTTTTGAATTTCCAAGTTCCCGAATGGGGAATGCAGACCTCTCTGATATCCTCCAACCCAAACACGAACACTGTGGGCTAGGTTTATATGTGTGTTTTTTTTGGTCCTGACCAGATAATTTTTGCCATCGCGAAATGTGGGCGTAGGTATGATAGTCAATGGCAGATAAACGGTCCCTAATTCCCTTTATCTTTTCGAAATCACCCCCCCCCCCCCCCCCCCCACTCCCGACGAATGAATTTTCAATCTTTTATTAGTGGAAAGTTTCATTCGAGGTGTTTGATGTACAGGTTGGTTACACGTTAAGAACCCAAAGCAGCTTCTGCAATACACACACAAACTGATCCACCGAATTGGGAAGAAAAGGCAAAAATGACATTGTTTCGGAATGATTTATTTTGGAGAGGCAGGAGGATTGCCCTTTTTAAACCCGCACAATCGGAGTTTCAATACTCGGCACTTGTGCACCTTCCACTTCCATTTATTTTTTCTCTTTTGTTTTCTTCCTCCCCAAATTTTTTTTCAAAAAAATTGCTGGTTTGGAATTCCGTCCACTACAGGTCTCTCTCGGGCAACAGTGATTTTTGCAGTGGCTTGAAGGGAGAATTTTTTCTCCGCGATCTATAGTGATTTTGTGTTACTAACGCTACTTTTTTTTCACATCCAAAAAGTCTATTTTGCGGTTTAGTCTGTATTTTGCTCACCTTGTTAGGGTTCACGGTGAAATAAATAACTTCTCACATGATTGTGCCTGGATTTCGCCTTTGCTCCCGTGTGTTCGAAATTGTGTACAGAATTCACCTATAGAGCAAGTGACATTTTGTTGTCGTACACAGCAGTACTCAGATTCATTCAATACGACCCCTCGAATGCAAGATTTTTTTTTCGCGGTTGCAGCTGAGACAGAGAGAGAGAGAGAGAGAGGGGTTGAAAGACCAAATCTGTCGTTATACCTCAGCATTTTATGATAACCATCTAACCGAGTGAGCGACAAACGCTAGGAATATGGTTCCCCATTGAGTGAAGCTATTTATCACATCGCTTGCTTGGTCAGAACTGTAGAGTTCGCTTTGAACATTTTCAGCAGAAAGGAGAAACACATTGAGTATTTTTGAACTTCAAGAAAATGGATTCAGACTTTTTCTGCCTTGTTATTTTCGACCTGTCATGTCACAAATATGGAAATAACTGTACAATCACTTAATTACACGTCTGTTTTGTTGCAACTTTGAACAGTCTACAGCAACTGAGTAATGTTTCACATCTTGAGGTACCATGTATTTATCTTGACCCCCCCCCCCCCACTTTTCCAAAGCTTTTATTTGTGTTTGAAGCAATTTTTGTTTCCAATCTACAGAAACATTTTTTTTTGAATTTGGAGTTTTGAAATACTGTTTATTTATTATTCCATTAGCATCGTTACTCTGCACATCGTGGAAGCCTCTACTAACAACGGCTTGCCTTTATGTAGTGACCTTCACACGGACAGAGTTCGACTCCGAGCCCGGGGAGAAAGAGTAGGTGACCAGGCACAGTCGAGCACATGTGCGAGTGCAGAGAGGCCTGCTGTTTGACAGCAGTTATGGCGAAGGGGAAGACTGAATCACGTCCTTTAGACTTGAGATTCCACTGCTCAGAAATGAGTATCTCATACATGTATTGTTGGCCAAAACATTTGCCCCAAATTTGTGGTGTTGCTAATTCATTGTTGCATTAGACAAGCTTCAATGTCTTGGGTATCAAATTCTTCTTGTGTTTGCAATGTGGAAATGTTTGTTTCTATCTCATTATCAAACTATGCTTTGTGCAATTTCCAATCTAGTGTACAAATGCTTTTGGATATCTTTGGCAACAGGGGAGTATACCAACACTGTTGACAAATGTAATGCACAAAACTGTAATTGTTTTTGCAATATCATAACAGCAAGTTACTTGCACTTAAAAACTTGATGCCTCAATTGAAGGCAGTATAAATAACTTGCTGTTAAGTGGAGGTGTATAATGGGCAACGCAATGAGACCACACATGTAAATTCTCTGCATTGAGTATTAAGTTGCATTTATTTATAAACTGCTTAAATGAAAAACAATACCAAGTACTTGACAGGTGTAAATATTTTTCAACCAAGTGACAATGATACTTTTTATTTTCTGTTCTCACTTCCTTTCCTGAAAATGTTGTTGTCCTTCACCTCTGACTGTACAGTACAAATGGTTGCCAGTCACTCTCCAGTATTCCCCCTAAGTGACTATTGATGCCTTCAAACAAAACGTTTAGCAAACCGTTTTCATCACAACCAATGACAGAACAATTCCTTTCTTTATGAAGGTGTGATCGAAACAAATACTACGCTCATCGCTTCCGTTGTTGTCGATAATAATGTCCTTTTAATGGAATTGTTCTAAATCTAAAATATTAATATGCATTAAAATTAATTATTAAGTTGTGGTATTAGATGATTCACCCATTAACGACCAATTCCTTCCTAACCGTAAGAAGGGACCCATTTCGTTCAAAGCTTGACAGTTATTATTTTTTTAAAATAGTTAATTCGTCTTTCTGGTTGCCTATTGATTTCAGTAATACAACATAGCTTGCCTTAAATGCTGGTTGCCTATGTTTGATTAAGAAGTTATAGGCATATAACCCTTTTTAAAAAAAAGTGTAACAGGTTAGTTGTTAGTCAAGCAAAATGATATATGTATTTATAAAACCAAATTGGACTGCAGAAAGTAGTTTATAATCCGAGCTTTGTGATGCAGGAGCTCTTTTCATTGTGGTTAACTCGTATCATTCCCTTCCCCCAAAGTGTCAAAATATTGGTTTGCTACTGATTGAAATCTTCACGTGCTGCGGTTCATTCTCCATAGTTGTAGAGAATTGACGTGTACAAAAATGAAAATATAAGCAGGTAGTGGGTGCAGTGTGTTTGAGGCCTCTCTTGCCAATTTCTTACACGGGGAGTTTATGATTGCAGCTGTGTTGATTGTGTGAGCTGTGAGTGGAATGTGAGAGGAAAGTGCACTCCCCCAGTAGGAAAGATGTGGGCATATAAATCCATTTCTCTTTTGGAGGTAACGCATTCAGCTACTACGCCTTTTTCCACCTGACGTTCCATCTGCAAATGGGACTGTGCCTTTATGACCGTGCCTACGGTGTTCCCCCCGCCTCCCAGCTCAGAGTCAGGCTCCTCCACTGTTAAGTGATCTGAGGCACTGTTGCTCAATTCAATGCTGTTTTCCTAAACTCTTACATTCTTCCTCTTCTATCCAGTTGGTGAGGGAAGATTTATGTTAAAAACAAAACAAGACTGAAATATCACAGATTTTTTCAAAAAAAAGGAAAACATTTCTGTTTATGAAAGCATTCGAAACCCGAATCGGTGCCTTAGTTGCCTCCAGACCTGACCCTTTCAGTAACTTCTCCAGCACCTTGTTTAACAGTCGGGTCAGCTCGACTCACCAAAAGCTCCAGATCGCCCTGCTATCCACCTTCTCTTTTACACAAGGTTTCGAGAGAATGCCCTTCACCCTGTCCTTGCCAGACTCAATGACTCCATATTTTTGCGTGGATCAATTTTGGGATTCTTGTCCTTGTTTTCAAATAACTTCGCCCCACACTCTGCCGTTGTACTCCTTTGTCCAGTTCTGGCCCTGCTTCATATCTCCAACCCCTTGACAGGTGAGAGCTTTTACCCATTTTGCCCCACTCTCTGGAACTTTCTTCTAAAATCCATGCATCTTGCTCGTTGCCTCTGCTTAAAAACCTGATCACACTCCCCCAGAGGCCACTCCATACCCTCACCGAGCTTGGGCTCCCACTTTTTCTTTGTTTATGTTTTAACTAACATGCTTTATGTTTTGTTATCAAGGATTAAATGTGTACCGATATTGTGATACATTCAGTGTGGTGTGCTTTTTCTATGAATGAGAGCATATTCTGGTTTAATGAGTGTGCAGCTGCAAAACTTTGTTTTGCTTAAGTTTAAATGGCAGTGCTATTGGTAATGCTATGTAACAACATTTTTCAGTGGAACTGTGAATTTTCACTTGCATAAACATGAAAATTTGTCTTGAAGTAAAAAAAAAGTGAGAACATTCATTCACTTCCAAATTCCCCTCAATTGGATTAGAAAATCATCTTCACATCCATTTTCGTGGACCCAAATTATGGTGTTTTGCTAAACGACCAAGTGTCTTGAGAAGGAACCATTTTTCCTACAAAGGTGCCCCTTTTTTGGTGGAGAGAGAATAGGCTAAAAATGAGTGACAATATTAGTGGAAACTTGCTTCTGCACTCATATCTGATTTGATTCTTGTTTCTGTGATGTTACAATTTTTAAAAAAAATCTGTTACGTTTTGCTGATTGAAATAATGTGAGAATTACAGATCCAGTTTTATAACAAATTCCCCAAGCATAACAACCATTACTGAGCATTTGAGAGTGCAATCAAATGCAATCAAATGCACACAAGCTAAAGTTGTCATGTTTGCTTGCTCTCCAGTTTGTTGAAAAAAATGCTTGTGTGAAGCCTCATGTCGTTCACCTATCAACTGAATTAGACTCCACAAATCCATGCAACCCATAATGCGTGTGCTAGTCCTAGTTCCTGCAGAGATTCTTGAACTATCTATTCCTACTCCCCAATTTTTTCCTCACAACTTTGTTATTTTACAAAAAAAGTATAGAATTCCTCTTTAACTTTAATTTGCTCACTTGTTGCTGACTCAGCCAGTGGTGGAAATAGTCTTTCTATTTAGTCTATCAAACTATTCATGAAAAAAACACCTTCCCTTTCCCTTCTCAGTTCCAGCCAAAGAACTAACAGACTTCTGAAGTCCTAATAACTGCAGCTTCGTATCAGTGATATCTTAGCAAATTTTTTCTTGCAATCTCTCCAATGTCCTTTTGTTACTCTGGTGCCCTTTTATGATGAGGTGCTCCAAACTGTTCAACACTTGGAAGGCCCACAATTGACTTTATTGCTCCTAATTGGAACCCATAGAACTTGCTTGCAAGAATATTTCTTTTGAGGTTAGTTGAGGACAGGATTGTGCTGAACTATGATGGTTGAATTGATGAATAATCCATCGACCACTCATTGTCTGGGATAACATGAAGAAAGGTGATTTTGGGAAGATGGCCAGTGGCTGTAGCATCATTTCCTCGTGTGTGTGGGCGCCTTCGCGAGAGAAAAAGGAAAATAAAAATTAAAAAGTGACTCATCCCTATAAAGCATGACCAGATGATTGCTTACTGATGGATGGACTTTGTGTCTGTGATATGTCCTCCATTTTAAACTACATAAAGTGTGGAATATGACTGTATCATTTGGCAATTTAGCTTGCACATTCAATGAGCCAATTACATCTAGTTTTTCAATTGTGCTGAGGCAAAATGCACAGCCTTGGGAGAGGGAAGGACCCAGGTTTAGGTTTGATCTTTTGCTCTTTTGTGAATTGATTTATGTCAACTATGGTGACAGGAGAGATGCTAGAAAGGAGAAAACATCTGTTTGAGTTTCTGCTTCTAATGCTGTTCACTGACCATCATTGAACCGTGAATGGATGATGAAAGTCAGGGCTACCATCACTTGTTTTTGCACTCTGGTTTTGTTTGCGTATGAAGAGTGATGGTGGAGGGTTGCTGGTGGAATCCTACCTCAGTATGAATCTGTAGAAGAAGGAAATGGGGGTGGGGGTATGGCAGGGGAAACCCCATACATCGTATCACTGGCATGAGCTGTCTTGTCTGCATCTTAATTTTTGAAGCAGGTTAATAATCAGGTAAAATGCTGAATTTCTTTTCTAACCTCCAACTCCTGTCAAGTTTTTGGAAAGTACACAGGTTATCAGACAAACAGCACACTTTTCATTATAATAGTAATAATAATCCTTGCATTTGATATAGTGCTTTTCAAGTCTTCTAGACGTCTCAAAGCGCTTCACAGAATATACTGTAAAATGAATTGACTGTATAATTGTGGGCGAAATGCGGCAGCCAATTGCGCACAGCAGTGTCCCACAAACAGTCCTGGATTGCAAATGACCACATTTTTTTTGAGGGGTTATTTTTAGGCATATGGAGTAAGGAAACTTGCCCATGATTTAGCCCTGCCTAGAATTGAACCCAGGTTTCTTGCTTGTAAGGCAAGTGTTCTAACCACTGAGCTACGGGGCTCCAATTATGCATTGCAGCAGCGCAAATAATCCACTGAGCATATTCTTTGAGTGCGTTTGTCAACCAAGGCCCTACATGGAAATACTGGAGATCATCTCACGGGTGTTTGTAAGAATCAGGAGTTTTTCTAAAGTTCATAGTTTTAAAAAAAATTAAGCTAACCAATTGGTAGATCCTTGAGCCATTGATTCTTATTCAGCAGTTTAATATTTATTCAATATATTATATAATTTACTTTTTCTCCCGAGTTAAATTTGTCAGCAGGCATTGAGCACGAATAATATCAGACGCGATAGATACTCTGATGAGTTTATCTTAATTGAATTTTTTTCCTGCTCATGTTCTCATCTCATGGAGGTGCTGAGATAGGGTTACATGGTTACACCTCTGCTGCATGAATACATAAGCTTGGATGGTGACATCCGCATACTATTCAATCAAGGAAAACATCACAGTCGAGGGCAATCTGAAACCCTGATTACTTGCCCAGGGGCACTGAGGCCCCATTGGAGCAAATGAACTCTTGGACTTAGCTGTGATCCTTTTAGACTTAGCTGTGATCTCGCTTAGGAGAGCACAAATCAAACATGTAACCATTTGGTCTGCATTACTTACTGATGCTTATATTTTTATATGAAGATGTTGATGCAAAATCCCTTTAAATTGTTATTATTCAATGTTACCAATAACTTATGTAGTACCTCTCCATAGAAAAACATTTCTGCCTCAGATGAAGATTGTTTGCTAACACTATTGTGGTTTGGAGTAAAACAAATACTGCATTTAAAACAGTGATAGTTTTAAATCAGGTTTGAAGCTTGGCATAGTGACAAGTGAACTGCTACAGTTGCTGTTGTTTTCAGAACCATCTTGGAGTTTAACTTGTTTGAAATCACTTTGTTTAATTTCCCTAACTGAAAAAGACATCTATTGATAAGGTATTCTCCCTCTCCCCAAATTTCTTGCCAACTGTTCTGTGGTCCATTAATGATCTACACCGTACAAGTGTTTTTTTCTTTAAAAAAAACTACTCTCAAAATGTGATGTCTTGCTCAATAGTCAGTTGTAAAATCACAAATATCTTTTCTGCCATGTTGTTTTTGAGATACAATGGTTATTATTAATTAGAAGATTAGTGAGGTCACACTAGTGGTAGCAAATTAAAGTTTTTGAAAAGTACACAGGATATCAGACAAACAGCAAACTTTGCATTATAATAGTAATAATAATCCTTGCATTTGATATAGCAGTTTTCATGTCTTCTAGACGTCTCAAAGCACTTCACAGAATATACTGTAAAGTGAATTGACTGTACACTTGTGGGTGAAACACGGCAGCTAATTGCGCACAGCAGTATCCCACAAACAGGAGTGGATTGAAATTACCAATTTATTATATATTTTTTGACAGATTATTATTAGGCATATGGAGTAAGGAAATTTGCCCAAGGTTTCGCCTCTCCTGGACTCGGAACACAGGTCCCATGCTTGTAATGTGAGTGCTCTAACTACTGAGCTACAGGACTCCATTCGAAAGATGAATTGGTTGTATCGCATCTTATCTCAGGTAGAGCTCATCAGACAAATCCCTTCACTCCGTGGTAGTTGGCCTTTCACACCAGGTAGAGTCCTGGAGCTCTGACACCGAACCAGGAGGAGAGGGAGGGATGAGGTGACCGTAAGCACGATAAGGAAGGACTTTAGGCAAGATTCGAAGGTCCCAGGTGAGAGAGCAAGGCAGAGGGATTGGGGGAGAGAGTTCTTGGGTTTTGGGGCATAGTGGCTGAAGGCATGGCCATCGATGGTGGAACAGAGGGAATAAGAGTAAAATAGGAAGCCAGAGCCAGCTAAATGGAGGCAGTCGGTGATGGAGTAGGGGGGATTTTTATGCGGGTCAATATCCACACTGTGGAGCTTTACATTACTTCAATTTTGTGTATGGTGTAGCTGGGGAGACCAATAAGGCATGGTGGAGGGTTCCGGCTACTTTGGTTGTGAGATATGGAAGGAGGTGGAAAAATGCTGTCTATTTTGGAATGGCATGGCAATGGAAATTATTCAGGGTTTTCCTGTTTCAATTTATTTTTCTAAAGGTAATTCCCCTTTAATTCCCCGTTGGGAAGGTCACATAAGATAATCTACCACACTGGACTTTTAAAAAAAATCTATATCCCTTCTTCCTTAAATGTTTTCACCAAGTTTTGGTTTTATTATTTAGCAGCAGGAGAATTTTTTTGCTTCAAGATATTTCAAAATTGACTGGAAGTCCAAAACCAAACTAAAGGAATTTGGGAAGAAATTCCTCCTGGCTCCAGGTGGAGTCCTGTACCTTAGTGATTAGACACCTGCCTTGCAAGGACCTGGGTTTGCTTCCTGGACAGGATGAAGCTTTGGCAATTTTGCCACTGATTACCATTCAGTAAGTAGGAACCCGGTTGTTTGTCGGATGGCAGGCCGCTTTTCCGGGAGTAATAATCTCCTCCAAACAAAATAAATGAAATAATTTAGTCATTCAATGTTCGACTGTTTGTGGGACACTGCTGTGTGTAATTGGATGCCGCGTTTCACCCACAAAATATAGTCAATTCACTTTATAGTATATTCTGTGATGTCTCAAAGATGTGATAAGGTACTATAATCAAATGCTATTATTATTTTTATTATTATAGATTTCTTCTTCTCATTTCAGACATATCAAATTTTTCCAGACTCTTAAATACTGTATATCCTTTATTGTTGAGCTTGAATCTTGCTACTGAATTCAATGTGCCAAATTCTAGATTCTAAAACTATAAATTCTAAAGTACTCTATAAATAAGAGTAAATCTCGACCTTGATGGAATTTCTTTCTGCTGCAGTGATAGATTTGAGACCATGGTTGGAAAACTAAGATGTACAAATTTGATGACCTAAACGGAAATCATTGGAATAGATATAAATAGAAAGAAATGATTTCAAGGCTGTAATCTACCTCAGGGTTTACATTATGTTCTTTGAATCTCAAGCCATGTACAGGTACCCCGCCCCAACTGCGGCCTCGTCAACCGCGAAACTCACGCATCCACGGTTTGTTAAATGCAAACCACGACCTATAACCCTTGCTTATCCACGGGTTTTAACACTACCACTAGCGTTTAGTGCTAGGACCCAGTTGAATCAACCAACCTCGATGTCGCTTCACGCTAGCGTATAGCACTTAGAACCCTTGTGATGTTGCAATCAACCAGCAACAAAGCTCCTCTCTTAGGATTAAGGTAAATAATATGAATTTATTGTTGCTTCTCTACATCCTCTCTCTGTGTAAGTGTATCATATAGAGATCTCTCTCTGACTCACCTCTCTACTTCACCTTTTCTTCCCCCCCCCCCCCCTCTCACCTCTCTCTGACTCACCTTCTCTTTCCCCCACCCCCGAAAAAGCAAATGTTTCCCATAGGGCCCTGCATTTTC
Source organism: Hydrolagus colliei (assembly GCA_035084275.1). Lineage (NCBI taxonomy): Eukaryota > Metazoa > Chordata > Chondrichthyes > Chimaeriformes > Chimaeridae > Hydrolagus > Hydrolagus colliei. Next base: position 4,027,133 of record CM068764.1, on the reverse strand, counting down.
CAACCGCGATTTTACCAACCGGAGGTTTAGAGGAACATATCCCCGCAGTTGGGGAGGGATACCTTATTCCCTTTCTTCCTTATTTTTCTATATAAAACATTTGATATGAAAAGGGCTGCAATATTAACGATTGCATAATTGGTGTACTGATAGATATTAACCCTGGAACATAATTGCACTCCTTGTTGATATAGTTCTGCCTTTCGTGAGCCATGGTTTTTTGATTGAGATGCAGAGCGGGTCAGTTTTGTAAATTATATATACAAAAGTGCAAATTGTTGTATATGGAATAACAATGATTACAAACCTGAAATCTAATCAAGTTAATTCCGATGATCTTGCAAACTACAACAGCAAAACTCAAGTGGGTTCCCAACATGGTTGAATTCTGAGGTTAATTACAGCCTTGGACTTGATTTTTTTTTGCCAATCCGTAAACTTTAGATAATCATTGCACAAAATCTTTATCTGAATGTTTGGTTGTGATGTTTAGTAAAACTCAACAATTTTTGCAGCATAATGAACTCAAAGATTAATCTTTTTTGTTAAAGAGTAAATAAAATACAAAATTTAATAACAAATCTTCGAAGCGCTCTGAGACGGCGTGGAGGGCGCTATATAAATCAAAGTTGTTGTTGTAGTTGAAGATTTATTTTGCTTGAATGCTGTGCCAGTGAGAGAATTGGTGAGTTTTAAACAAATATATACTATTACTGTATAATTTTAAAAAATCCTTTACAGTTCTATCTCAAACCTTCTGACCAAGTGAACTTTTGCTAGTCCAATAATTACTTCAATGCAATTCAAATGTACTACAGACCGCTGCATACTGTGTAATCACTGCATTTCTACTTACTAACTTACAAACTAACTACTAACTAATGTGGGGCACTGGCACTAGCATTGTTTTCTTTGAACATTGATCAACTACGCTAATCAATTTGATGTCAGCTCATAATTTGTGTGGTGATTTTATTTTTAAATCCAAGAAACTGGTTGAGTGCTAACTTCTCACACATATGTTATCCTAAACATTTGAATCTGGTTATCTCTGTGACTAGATTTGCGAGGACTAAGTGTAGTTGAGCCACACAACTTAATCATATCTGGCAGTTGTTAATGCTGCCTGATAATGCTGAGTAACTGTTGAGTTTGGATGATTCTGCATCCAAACAGGAGGATACTTGACTGATTTGAGGGTTGACTTTTGCTATTCAGTCCAAACCATAATGCCACTGCAAGACCTTTGTCAGATTATTTATACGAATCTAAAATATCTTGTAATTAGTTAAAATGGGTTAGAAAGTTCTCCTTCTGATTGGGATCAGAATCTTCCTGGGTTGAGAATTGGATAACGTGTATATCCTGGTCTTGGGGGATGTTGGAGGTTAAAGTCACCTATATTTTTCTGATCCCTAAAATATAACTCTTCAGTGCCTGAAGTGTGCTGTTCTTCTCAATGAACCTTTCAAATGTTAATTATTGCTTTTCAAGTCTATGTGCAGTATCAGCGTTCGTCCATTTCCAGACTGCACCTTAATCATTATCAATTGGAGAAATAGCTCTTGGTCAACTTCTAAAATAATCCAGTTCCTCACAATATTATTAAGATAAACCAGATGTAATTATAAAAAGGCTTTTAACTGTATGTACTTAATAACGATTTGGCATGAATTGTGCTTGTTGATTGAAGCCTTGAAATGGCAAGGTATGTCTATGACAGTTGTTTCTTGAACTTCCTGAGGAAACTTTCAACACTTCATAGAGTTACTTTCACTCGTTAAGTATTTAGTTTCTCATTGCACAGTGTTGTGATTGTGCAGAGTCTTGAGAACAGGAATGCAAAGCATTCTATTTGATGAAATGTAGAGGAAGCTAAAATGAAGCCATCTTCATTGAGCACCCCTTTGAGTGAGTAAAGTCACACAAAAAAGAGAAGCTCTTCCAGTGTCCAAGGGTGCTTTGTAATTTAAGTAATTTAATCTGCTACGATCAAATAATTTATTTGATTAAGTATGCTTAAAATATACAGTCTACAAATATACAGTCAATTCACTTTACTGTAATTATTGTGAAGCGCTTTTGACAAATCTAGAAGATGTGAAAAGCCCTATATCAAATGCAAGGATTATTAGTATTTTTATTAGACCTGTTGTCATAAGACTGATCAGATCAGAAACCTTACCTGCAAAGTTCACAGTTTTGGTGCATCAGTAAGAATAAATATAAATACTGTACTGTTCACCTAAGCATGTGGTACAAGGAGCTTCCTTCATGTTTCTATAAATGTCTCTCCAAATTCTCATAAAAATCGATGTAATGATAAACTTTAACCATTATGCTAATATACCGGATGTGCTTTGAATTAGATATCTTAGTCTTCAGAATGTGTTCCTGGTTTACTATCTGCTGAATCTTTGAATCTAGACTTCATAGATAGTTTATGGTTTATAACTATAATATGGATTGTTAGATATGCCAGTCAAAATGTGTGGAGGAATTCCAAATATAATTATAATGATTAAAAAGGAAGTATTGCTTTTTTTTTAATTGCCTTTTCAGGTAGATATTGGGGTTACACAGAATGGAGAACAAAAAGAGGATAACATACCTTACTTTGTTTTACGGCAATTAACTTATTTGGAGCTTGATCTCATTGCTAAAATAGTTCTGTAATTCCGGGATGCAGCTTTCAGATCTCATTGTAAAATCTGATTATTTCAATAATTTGATTATCTTCTTATTGATGCACTGTACATTGGATCAGACAAAAAAAAGATTGAAATAAAAACAGAAGTCGCTGGGAACTCAGACAGCATCTATGGAGAGCGGAAAATTATTTAACCTTTTAGGTTTATAAGTTTTGGCAGAAAATGAGTGGCTGGATTGTTTGGGTTTTGCTAGCCCGATTTACAGGTGTGCAGACCAATGGCAGGTCCTGGTCCGAATCAGGCATCAATCCAAGTGCAAGGAGGGAGAGGGATACAGTAATATCTTAATAATTCGATGTTCCAAAAGCCGGCAACTCCCTAAAACCGGCAAGATTTCAAAATACAAAGGGATATTCGATTTTTTTCCTGGTGTTGGCAAATCTCCTAAAGTTCACAACAACTGCTTGTAGTTCATGGTGTCGCCGCTCTGTCATCTGGTTGGAGCTCGGGCATTTTCGCTTCAGTGTTGTGTTTACATGGAGCTTCCCCAGCCATTTCTAGGTAGGTTTCTATGTACCGGCAAACTCCGAAATCTGGGATGTGTGTGGTCCCTTCTGTGCCAGATTATTGAAGTTTTACTGTAACATTAAAGGTGCTGCATGAAATAACATGAGTACTTTTGACAATCACGCTCTTATGATAACTATAGTGATAGAAACCCTTCACCTTTATTATTCATATTCTTGCACAGTATAGAGATTTTTGATCTTTGTGTTGTCTTAGTGCCGAAGACCAACGCCTTGGGATGTCCTCCCGACGTAAAAGGTGCTCTATAAATGTAATTTTGTTGTTGTTAGTAAATATGGAGAGACTCAATTGTTTTTTTTCTTATCGTGGGGAGACTCCCTTTTGAGAACTCCTGGTTTAGACCTACCTCACTTTACAGTCAAATATGATATATTGTCTCAATGCTTGTTCAACATTATATATCCCAAACTGCCTAGGACTTCTGTTCTGTGTATTTCAGGATCAGAAGATAATCCTTGCATTTATGAATCAGGTTGTTGTATTTGATGCAATCAAAACATCTTGAAACCATTTACAAGTAATTGCTGTATATGTTTTTTGTTGGATTCAGTTCCATCAATTTACGCAGCGCAAAAATCCTTTCGCCCAGGACTCTCCCGACATCCAAACTCCATGGATAGTGCTATGACACCAGGGGAATTTCTCCTTTCTTTTCAAAGGGGCCACCATGGGATTTTTCACGAACACCTGATCATGAAGATGGGACCTCGGTTTAACATCTCTTATGAAATAAAAACAGAAATCGCTGGGAACTCAGGCAGCTTCTATGGAGAGAGTTAACATTTTCAAGTCTATAATCTTTTGACAGAAAATGAGTGGCTGGATTGATTGGGTTTTGCCAGCCTGATTTACAGGGGTTTACCTTTGATAATGCAGTGCCCCTGGAAAACTCTCTTGAGTCTCAGCCTAAACCATATAAGATCAACATGGGCTTGAACCCACAATGTTCTGACCTAGAAACAAGCGAGATAGCAACTGAGCCAAGCTGCTTCCAAACACCCTGATGGGTGTTTGGAAGGATGAATAAGATGGGTACTCTAGAAGTATGAGATCAAATGGTCCGAAGGTCCTTCTTCATCCAATGATTTTTTTCAGTGCTTTGCATATTTACATTGCATTAACTGTGATGGAGTATACCAATCTATTAAAATTGATATAAAACGGCTTAAATGTTCTTATTCAGCAAATAGTAAATGATTTTTCTTCTCATTGAGAGGGAATGTGATTCGGGAAATTGCAGGGAATAGCATCATTATGTAATTTTTTGGGGTGTATACTGTACATGGTCCTGTGGTTTTAATTTTCTTAGCTTTTCCTCTTTCTGCTCATGAAGCCAGTAATGTACATTGAGGAAGTATGGTTCCATTGTGCTGGCAAGTGTTTGGTCTTTCACCCAAGTAGACATTCTTTATATGAGCATCAATGGGCTTTTCGACCATGGTTAATATTATAGCCAAGACTGATCATACATATTCTCATCTGATGTCTGCAGGGGATTTTCTAGCAGGGGTCGCTGGTAAGTGATCTGGAATAGAAATGCTCACTGACTTTACGTTTCCTCTCCTTAACCTAAAAAGCACTGACTCCATATGTTGTCTCCTTACAACACGAACAACTTGCATTTATATAGCATCCTTTACGTGGGATAGTGTCCTGGTCTCTGTGGGTTAGTGCAATGCTCATAGTTAGTCATTCACAACACCTTATTTGACATTTTTCTGAATATTTGTTGGTAAGAAAAAATATTTTGGAACAGTTTTCTCTCCTAAGCAATTGTTTTTAGTCTTCCTTTACCATTACTTAAACTATGTGATTTTATCACTGGTTTTTAAACAGTTAAGTCTCCTTTTGTGTGCTTCCACAGAAGATTTGAAATGAAATTTAGCAAGTGAGATTCAGTTGACAGTCTTTTGTGGTCCATTGCTTAGCATCATATACAACTGGTTCTGGCTTACTGCACGCAAGGGAAATAATTGGACCACGACCTTTAAAGAATTTATTGTGTGTGAGTGAAACAACGAGTCCACTGTTTTGTGAGCAGCATTTTTAAATCTTTTTTTTTAACAAGTTGTATACTATCACTGAGGGCTCCTGTATCCTTCTAAATAGCCTGTTGAAATGTAGACTGAAAATATGACTGGGGAGTTGTTGGATAGAAACAAAAGATCTGAAAAAGAAGTTTAAAAAATTGCCCTTGCTTTAGTACTGTTGAGTCAAATGTGCATAATAGGTATGAATAAATTCATTTTGCAATCAATGTAAATCTGACTATATCATTCAGAAAAATATGGAAGAGAAATGCTAGATGGTGCTTTCACATTCATAATACATTTGTGTAAATTCTGCATGAATTCGAAGGTTAAGATGATTACTTTGTAGTTTGGGAACTCCCATGTGGATGTTACCAAATGGCAAGACATGCAAAATACTTTTTCAATGTTACTGCTTTTTCCATGAAGTTTTTATTTTCATCTTGTTTGTCAAGCAGTTGGTAGCATTCTCACTTCTGATGGGACTTTGAGTTCATATAGTCTAGTTCTGTGTGGTTCATCTGGCGGCCGCATTCGGCCCTGCCTCCATTTCATCAGGACTACCCTCTCCCTCCATAACTCGTAAATGTTATGTTTCTGGAAGAGAAACACAAAAATATTGCTTATGCAGCCTTCAGACACTTCTAAAATCGGGCATCTGGCCCTCAGCAGCCAAAAGGTTGGACCACCCTGGACTAGGCTGACAGTCCATTGCAATCTGCATGTGTTGTTGGATATTTAGTGACATTATCCGAAAACATTTTTACTCCACTCCAGTATATATAAGATTCAGGGCAAGGCTTTTCTGTCAATGTAGTGCACTTGTATTGCATTAGTCATACTTTTTCAATGCAGGTCACCTTCAAGTGATCCAGCTAGTCAATTCATGAAGAGTTCTGCATATTTTATTGTTGTGGGCCGGAGCCTGTAAGGAACTGAATTAAGATTGCTTCAGACTTACTTTGAATGCAACACTTCACCCCCAATTCAAACCCAGATTCCATTGGTGAATTTAACTCACTGTGCCACCCAGTTTACTCATCAAAAGCACCATTATTCATTTGAAGTTGAGTGAATTTTAATGTAATGCACTATTGAAAATGACTTTGGCATCTCTGAAATAATAGGGCGGATGACCATTTTAATTAAATTGAGTGATATAGATATTATTGGTTAGCTGTCAATTAATTCTAAGTTCAGTTAATGTAACTGGTTGATCTTTATGCTCACAGTTTATCAAGCCATTTGAAACCGATTAGTTTACAACTCAAGCCCACTTTTGTTGGTGAACAAGCTGCTAAGTAAGAAAAATTCTCCATTTAAAAAAATAGTTTTTCTCCCCTTCTCCAACCTCTTCACCGTTTTCATCAGTGATATTTGCTGGTGTCTTCGGATCTGGTCCCAGCACCTTGGGGCATCCTCCTGATGTGGAAAGCACTATATAAGTGTCATTTTGTTGTTGTTATTGGTTAGTTCACCAAATTCAGTCACTGGTCTGAGACCTAGTTATTGTAAAGCCATCAGAATTTGTTTGCTTTTTGAGGTTTTTTTTAAGAAATATAATATTGGTGAACTTTCTCTTGGGACAGAAAGGGCAAAAAGGGAAACACATGGATATTTGGGAAATATATATTGACAAGTATGGGGGGAAAATGGTAGAATAGGATTAAACATCTGCTGTTATCTAATGCACTTGTGGAACAGGCTCGATGGGCTGAATGTCCTCGGCATGTATTCCCTAAAGCTGTCATCTAAGCTATAAAACCTGATTTAGGAGATTGGGAAAAGAAAACAAACCTCTGACACAAGCTAGATTTTGCAAACTCCGTCTAAGCTCTGAATCTCTGTTGGTTCTTGTCCTCCAAAGACTATTTGAGTGCTGAACGTATGTAATTGTTGATCACAGAAAAATTAACAAAGTTGGTCGCCGTGACCGAACATGTTCTAAAGCATCATCAGCCTGTAGTTGCCAACAAGTGGTGAATCACAAATGAGATGCCCTCCCTGTACTAGGCCACCATGACTATGACACAATGATCCTTTGCAGAATCAAACATTGACATTTTTGAATCTTGAGATTTTTCTAGATTTTTAGTTATTTGATTTCAGTGGAGGACCCAATGTCCAACCTCTTGTGTGTGGAAACAAAAATGAAGACTTCTTTTAACTTGCTAAAATAATAGTTTAATTCTAAATTTCTAAACAGTCTGTCAATTTAGTTACCCATATTACAGTATATAAGGATCCTGAGGTAATTTAAAGGGAATGCTGTGGTGTCTGCATCTGTTGCACAAACATAAAAAATCTAGTTTTGTAACTTCCTGTGATGAGCTCAAAGATTCCAATGATCTTTTGTTGGTGATCTGATCAGACAAACTGAAGTAAAATAAGTCAGTTGCATCACCCCTTCACCAGTCATCATTACCAATGATTATTACCAATCTTAGTTAAGTGTTCCAGTTGCTTGTTAGATGATCTTATTTGGTGGAAGTTGTTGATTCACAAAGTGCCAACTAGTAAGATGATTGCTATTTCACATATTAATGTATTTGTGTGTTAAATCTCTAGCTTTTATGTTGATGGGTCCAAATCACCTTGGGATGTCCTCTTGACGTGAAAAACACTATACAAATGTAATATATTGTTGATGTTGAGATTTATTCTACTGAATTTTATTTAAAATTTCCATTTCCAATTTTTAAAAAAGCATCAAAGAGCCTTGGTTTCTTCTTTTATATGACATTTTCTTTCTAACAGCTCTCAACTCTTAATTTCAACTTGTTCCATTTCCATCTCAGATGTATTTGAAATTTCTACATATACTTTGTAGTTAAAATTTTTATGAAACAACTTGTCTTCAGGAAAAGCATTTTTTAAATTGATTGGTGATGTTTTTAAACCATCAATATTGTTAACATCATGTTATACATTCAACATGTTGAATGGTAACTTGTGGGATTGTCATGAGTATGTACAAAAGTAATTCTATTTTTCACACCTTTCCCTTAGCTTCCAATTAAAGGTGGGCAGCAGAATACGCACTCCAAAGTTAGCACAGAACACAACAAGGAATGTCTCATCAATATTTCCAAGTACAAGTTTTCCTTGGTCATAAGTGGACTCACTACCATCTTGAAAAATGTAAATAACATGGTAAGTTTCTTCATTACATATTGTGGGATTTTCTTCAGGAAGGGACAATGAGGGACATTGATCTGCTGCAATTTTACAATTTAATACTGCAGTATAATTTTGTGAACTATTCCCTCTTTATTGGCATGAGAGTGGAACTTTAAATACCAGCAGTGAACACATTTTATAAGAAATACAGTTGACTGGCTCTTGAAGGGTAATTTCTTGCTGAAGTGTTTTTTAACTTATGATTTGTGGGTTCAATCTTTAATTTTTTTAAAAATGCTGAAAACATTAGTTACATTTGAGTTCATCGATGGATTTTGAAATGTCACTTTACTCTGGTCTGCTGGATCCCAGTGAATAATCATTTGTGGATGCTAAACCCAGTTGCACAATTCTATAATTTGATTTACATCATGCTCGCGATTATGTCACTGTACATGACAAGCACATTGTTGCTACTGGGAGTGTTTGTGTCGAATAAACATGACTAAGTGAGTATTTAATTTTAATGTGGATTACCTCTTAACAGTGGTAGGTGAAATGGCCACAGGTGACTTGTCACACACACATTGCTATACTGTTCTTCACAAGAATAAGTTCAGAATTTGCTGATAATTATGTAACATTCTTTATAACCACATTCAAGGCTAGTTTTTCTGAAGTTGATTGTGTGCAGTCAGAGTTGCTGTATTCTTTCGCCGATCAACTAGTTTGTAATATTAAAATCCCATAAGAATTTTGCCTAATATAATGTTTTGTTTACCAGCGAATATTTGGAGCAGAAGCGGAGAGGAATTTGTACCTTTCACAGTTGATAATATTGGACACCTTGGAGAAATGTCTTGCAGGGGTAAGTGAAACTTTTTGAGTTTGAGTATGAATCGTATGTAGATGAATGCATATTGCTTTTCTGTAGTCAGATCTTTGTTCACATGTGCATTACAGTAACAAAGCAGAACAATTATTAACATTCTGACTGCTTCTCAGAAAACTCCCTCCTCATTGGCCTTCCCAACTCTTCCATTACAAGTTACAGATCATCGAAAACTCTGCAGCTTATGTACTCTCCCGCACCAGGCTTGGTGATCCGATCACTTTCACCCTCGCCCGGCTTCATTGGCTCCCCATCCGGCAGAGAATAGAATTCAAGATCCTCGTCCTCACTTTCAAGGACATCCATGGCCTTGCTCCCTCCAACCTCTCCGACCTGCTGATTCCCTACCAACTTGTCTGCTCCCTTTGTTCAGTGGGCTCCGGTCTGCGCCACATCTCCACAACTCGCCCTATCAATAGTGGCTAGGCTTTCAGTTTCTCTGCTCCCACACTCTGGAACTCGATCTTACAGTCTCTCTGACTCGCTTCCTTCAAGGCCGGTCTCAAGACTCTCCTTTTCGACCGTGCCTTCAGCTGCCCTCCCAACTCCCTGCCTCCCTTCTACCCTATCCTTCCCCCTTGCTCAGCTCGCGACCCCCGACTGTTGCCATGGGACATCCTCTCAACGTGAAAGTGACTATAACTGTATTTTGTTGTTGGTTGTTGTCTGCTTGAGAATTTGTATCATGGGCTAATTCTAACTTGTGTATTTCAATGCATTATCCGAATTGCGAGATCATCAGCCTCATGCAAATGTTATGAAGGAAGTTTGCTATTTTTCTGCCTTCTCCTCTCTTTGGGAGCTCTTCCTTTCTTCTATTGCAATAAACAACTCATGATACAGGGTATAAAGAGAGTGTACCCAAGCTGCTGCCAAATACACTACTGACCAGTAACTGATCAGTCAGGATTCAATGCAGATGAATTGAGGTGACTTGTTGAAGATGCGATCACTTTTTGTTGAAGCATGGATTACTGAGTGCTACATCCCATTCTTCAAGTCAACACCTGCCTCTCGCAACTGAGCTAAGATTTGCAGATAAAATGGGGTGTCCAACCACTGAACAGCAACAGACCACTGGTGTGCGGCTATGTCATGGCTTAAAATTATTCAAGATTTAATTATATGATTTTTTTTACACTAAAAAAGGAATTGAGGACTTGACTTGAGAACCAGTTGGTATCCAAATTGCAACCCAAACATTGTTTAAGATTGATGGAGCACTCATTTTTGAAAAAATAATAATTGGATGTAGAAGAAAGGATGACAAAACTTCTCATTTATTTATCAATAAGTGGATGCAGAAGCAAATATACTTAAAATCATAAACTGTTGCTAAGAACTAAGAATAACCTTTAGCTCTAAGGGGAAACCCAAATTAAAATGTAATCTTGTGTGTGTGAGGAGGGTGGGGGATGGGGTGGAGGGGGTAGTAGGGGGTAAAAACATTGTACTTCAAGTGGATGGAAAGATTGGCTAAGCTTCATTTGCTAAATCTGTTGTATCGAGAAAAGCTGATGTTTGTGGAAGCATTAGTTTTACATAAAAACAGTAAAGTGAAAAATTACAAGACTCAGACTTTGCGTAATAAATGTTCTTTATCGTTCAAAGGTGTATTGTTTACTGCCACGGGCTAAAGATGACTTTTTCAGGTGTTTCCTTGCTTTGGCCTGTTCTTGTCTTGGATTCTCTGTTGGGATTACATCAGAGCCCACAGACAAAGACCTCTCAATGATGTTAATTTAAATGCAGTATGGTGCAGTGGGCTCCTTTTTACTCTGGGGTGCAATGCAGAGAATTTCTGAAAACAAAAAATAAATTGCTTGCCGATTCTTAAACCCAAAGCCAAGCTTTGTCCTTCTGTTAAGCTTTTTCCCTGTGATTCTACATAAGTTGTGTAGGACTTTGGGGTCACCTCGCTTCCTGACTGTACACAGGAAATCTTTCCTTGCTTCTGCTTTGGCGAGCTTTCATTGGTATTGTTTGACCCGCTGTGCCGTGCAACCCAACAACAACAACAACAATTTACATTTATATAGCGCCTTTCACGTCGGGAGGACGTCCCAAGGCGCTAAACAAGAGGCGTGTGACCCGAGCTGGGAGGGGAGTGTTTGGGAAGGGGTGAAACACAAAGGGGAGGTAAAAGAGTTCGGGGTGGAACAAAAGGCACGATCGAAGAGAAAAGTCTTCAAATCGGCCTTGAAAGAGGAAAGGGAAGAGGCGAAATGGAGGGATTGAGGGATGGCATTCCATAAGGTGGGAGCGGAGAAACTGAAGGCCCGGCCTCCGATGGTGGGGCGGTTCGGGCGGGGGGCTTGGAGCAGGCCACGTCCTGTTGAACGGAGGGTCCGGGTGGGCGTGTAGGGGGAGAGTAGATCGGCTAGGTAGGATGGGGCAAGCCCTTGTAGGTGAGGACGAGGATCTTAAATTCGATCCTCTGGAGGATGGGGAGCCAGTGGAGACGGGCGAGGGTGGGGGTTATGTGGTCACGGAGGTGGGTGCGGGATAGTACACGGGCTGCAGAGTTTTGGATGGCCTGCAGCCTATGAATGGAGGAACTGGGGAGGCCGATTAGGAGAGAATTTCCGTAGTCCAGCCGTGAGGTGATGTACGCGTGCACGAGTGTTTCGGCAGCGCGGGGGGTAAGATAGTTGCGGAGCCTGGCAATGTTGCGCAGATGGAAATAGGCGGTGCCAGTCAAGGTGCGGATGTGGGGGAGGAAGGAAAGTTTTTGATCGAACATGATGCCGAGGTTCCTGATTGGCTTTGTGAGGTGGAGAGTACAGCCTTGGATGTTGAGGCTGGCAGCGCCCGATGTGCGGAGGCGCTGGCTTGAGCCAATCAGGAGGGCCTCGGTCTTACTCACGTTCAATTGCGAAAAGTTGTCCCTCGTCCACGATTCGATGTTGGACAGACATGTTGTCAGAACATCGATCGTCTGGGGGTTGAGGGATGAGGCAGAAAGGTACAACTGGGTGTCATCCGCATACATGTGGAAATTTACCCCATGTCTGCGGATGACATCGCCCAGAGGGAGCGTGTAAAGGGTGAAAAGAAGGGGACCGAGGACAGAGCCCTGAGGGACGCCGTGGGAAACTATGCGGGGGTTTGAAGAAAAGCCATTGGAAGAAACAAAATGTAAACGATGGTAATAGTAAATGGTAAATAGTAGGAGCCAGTAAGAGTTATAAGGTGTTGGAGATATTAATTTAAGCTTTTATTCAATTTCCTGATACAAAACTTCTCTAAATTTATAACAACACTATGCGACGTGTGGGCTATCTATGTTAACTCCCGAGCATTCAATTTCAAGTGTATTCTTTCAGTCTTATTCTGCACCTCACCTTCATTTTCTAAGTCACTTCCTTACATTCTTTGTGGCCTATTGCACCTTTCTTTTGAACATGCATGATGTTGACTTTGTCAACAACCACTTCTTCCACTTTCTAGGAAGTCGACAAGAGCTCCTTCGTTCTTGCCTATGGAATCAGAGGTGATATGTATTTTTCCAAAAGAAAGGTTGAAGATAATTTTCAAAACTTTGATTTTTAAGATTTGATGGACTGGGAATGTTGATAGAAACAAATGATGTATCTATTGTTTGGTTTTAGATAGTGATCTGGTTGAATTTTTTTCTTAAGAAATTGTGTTTTCGACATGAGGATGTCTCATGAAAGCATTTTTTTATGTGTACCTCTGCATTTAGTATTTCTATTACACATGGTGGTTTTGAGAAGGTTTTTGTTCAGAGGTTTTCTGAGTATCCTAATCAGTTTGTGTGTATATTATAATAGAATGGTATATTCGTGCACCTATAATTTTCTTTGCATTATTTTCTGCAGCAACCCAAGGACACAATGCGGCTTGACGAGACAATGCTAGTAAAACAACTACTGCCAGAGATTTGTCAATTTATCCACATGTCCCGTGAAGGAAACCAACTGGTAGCACAACTCCGAAACTCTGCCTCTGGAGTACTTTTCTCCCTGAGCTGCAATAACTTCAACGCTGTCTTCAGCCGAGTGTCTACCAGGTCTGTATACAAAGTTTAGGGTTTGTAATAATCAGAGTAACTGCTCCTAAAACACGGGTTCATTTGAAGATTAGGTTTATTGCATTTGATTCTTGGTAAGCAAATAATTTAACATTGCTGTTGAAGTTTATTCACATATCATTGATCACTTTATTGGATTTTACATTAAATTAAATCACTTTGCGATCATTATTGATGCTGTGACTGCCGCAATAATTTATACCCTGTGCGATACTCCTTCAGATCATTGACTTTAAAATAATTGCTGTGTCTCTGCATAAAGATATGTTTGGCGGTGTGATTAAATGTCAGTCTAGAGTTCAAAACATTTTTCCTCTGCGGTTAAAGATTTATCCAATTGTTTCAGCTGTATTTGTTCATTTATTTTTATTGTCAAATCAATCAATCAAAACTTATATTTATATAGCGCCTTTCACATCGAGAGGACGTCCCAAGGTGCTGTACAGTCAGGTAGGGATAAGAGCAGGTGGGGAGGGTTCGGGGCATAATGAAGAAGAGAAGGAAAATTTACTGTATATTTGTCAGTGAAACGTGGCAGCCAAATTGCGCACAGTAGTGTCTCACAAACAGTCATGGAAGTTAAATGTTAAATGTCTCCTCCTTATCGCAGGAATACCAATTGTAGCTCTGCAAATACGGCTTGGCTAAGATTGGTTTGTTTATTCTTGTATTTTAATTTTAATAAAGCTGCAGTATTAAGCATTTTAAAATAATAAACCTAGGTTCTACTGACAATGTATATAATTTAATTACATTGTACTGAAACAGTTACGACTAAATTACATTCTTCCCCCTCCGTTCGCAAGGCACCCTGATACAACAGTTGATTAGTATTTTCTCTGTGATAGTGCTCTTCATCTTGGCTTGATTAATGTTTGGCATAAAACATTTTATAGAAGTCACCATTTGTACTGAAATCAACTACATCTGTCGTTTATTAGACAGAAGCAGTTATAATTGCATATGAAGGACTTTCCTAAACACAGGAACATTTCTTGCATTCTAAGGCCATCTTCCATAGAAGACCATCATGCTCACTATCCAACTTTTAGTGTGTGTTTTTTTTTGGATGTTGAGGCTGAATGGAAAATCAATGCTTCATTTGATTATTGTTGTGCTTGCAAGAAGACCGGATGCAGCTAAGAGGTGTGTGTCTGTGCTAAAACCATTTAGCAAATTTCCCCACAGACGCAAGTGATTATGGCAAATTATTTAAGAAACCAGCAAGTAGTTGCTGGTTTCTTCAGAAAGTTGCTATAATGTTAGTGCTTCAATTTAAAAATGAATTGAACCATCAGAACTGAACATCATTTTTTTTTAATTGTGAAAATATTAAAAGGCTCATCCTCAGCACAAATGTGAGAACCATTTCTTCAGTCACAATAAGCCTACACTCACACTCTTTTGACCCATGGATATCCTTAAAATGTGTACATCAAACTATACTACCAGATGAGAAAGTCCGATCTGCTTTCTTCACAGTGGGAGGTGAATGTGTGGTAGGGACTTCCTGGATGGGATTCTGTGCTTTACCACACGAGACTGAACTGAGACTTGCAACATTTGTCATCTAGGGCAGCTCAAATGTAAATATCAATCCATGGCTATTTGTCCTTTAAGCCGTTCTCAAGTATTGGTGCCGAATGTTGCAGACAGCAAACATTATAAGGGATATGACAGCAAACTGCTTATAAGGGATATGATCAAGAGATATCATTGTTCATGTTGAAACTGGCTTCTCTGGAAGACTTGTTGCATATGGAATAATCACACGGAAGGAAATAGAGAATATGGTCTCAACATGCGTTGTAATGAAGTGCCAAACTTTTGGGTTTAACAGTTGCCATATAGGATGGGTCTTGGGGAAATATTGAATTGCACTACAGTAAAACCTCAATAATCCTGCACGGTTGGGTCCTCCCAGATTTCGGAGTTTGCCAGGATTTAGAAACCCACGATTGCCCACATCGGAAAAAATCTAACACTGTTGCATTTTAAAATCTTGCCGGTTTTAGGGAATTGCTGGCTTTCGGAATGACGGGTTATCGAGGTTTTACTGTAACTTGAATGAACACCTTGAGAGTTGTCATGGAAATGGGACTCACTCTGTTAGCGCGTATTCCAGACAATTTCTGTCCCTGTTCTCCCTACCAGAGAACATGAAATTGTTGTTTTATTTGTTTCGAATATAATGTTAAAGAAAACTAAAAATTATAATCAAAAGTTTTTTTAATCCAGATTTACAAATGGGAGAAAAGAGAGAGAAGCCGTAGTTTCCCTTAAATAGTTAATGATGATCATCTTTGGTTTCCTGCCTAATTGGTTTGGTGGAAACTGGAGCTTGCACTGAAAGTCTACAAGCATGGAAACTTGATTCTTATGTGACCTTAGCCTTTTGGTTATGTCTAGTCAGTATTGTAAAGGAGTCAAGAATGGAGGATACTTAAGTGGTTATCAGGATGTCATAAATATGAGAGCATTAAAGGAGTGTTTTATTGTCCTTTGAACTCAGCGATTACATTGTTGAAATCCCTGCAGGATCCCCTTTTGATGTACAATATTTCACCTTTGGGTGGAGGTTTATTTATTTTTCTGTCTTGCTATGGCGTGGCCACTGACTGCATTCCCCTTCCTTGATGTGCAACAATTATATAAACCTGATTAACAATTGCAGCATCCTTTGGGATGTCCTCCCGACGTGAAAGGCACTTTATAAGTGCAATTTGTTGTTGTTGTTGTCCTTACTCTAGATTAATTGACAAACTGCAGTTCATGGTCAGGGAATGAAAGGCTGTGCCCAGTAGATTATGAATCCTGGTGTGAATAAAAAGGAAAATTGCAAATATTGGAAAATTAACTTGAAGTACTAGAAATTTGCAGCATATCCATCAGCTCCTGAAAGAAAAATAGATTTGTTCTACTGGCCCTGCAACAGATTCCTATTTATGAATCCTTAACCAATTTTAACAACCAATTATCTAATTATGTTTTATAGAATTTCTTGTTGAATGTAAATTTCTCAATCAATTTATAATATCAATTCCTAATCCTCCTTGTGAATTGCGAGCACTAAATGTCGTGTCTACATAGACAAGTTGTATAAGTACAAATGTACCTGATATAATAAAACAAAATCCAGTCTCAGGATTCAGATGAATTTAAACTGTTCAAGCTTTCTTATCCTATTGATTTAAATGAATGCATCCTAATCACTCCTAGATATGTATCACTCAAATGTATGGATCTTTCTAATCACTGGAAATGACAAGTGATAGTTTGTTACATTTTCGATGGCTTGGGAAGGATATAAGGGATATAATTGTGTATGAATTTTATACCAGCACTTTGGTGCTGTAGAGTTTGTGCATGAAGGGTTGAGACATTCCACAACTTACCCGAGAAGATTTTTTATTGTTGTGCTTTTCCTACTTTCCTAAATTGTTGGTGTATAAAGACAGACGTTGTTTTGTGACTTAACCTAGTTTCTTCCTTTAACCTAAAAGTGTCTTTGTGGAAGTTCTTTGACACGGCTGGACCCTTAAGTAACCCTAATTGCCTGTATTCCCTCTCGGAAGAGTACATTGTGCAGCAGGTGCCCTGTCATGGAGGGTTTTAACCAGCATGACGCTGTACTCGGTGAGGTCATGTAGAGAACTGGTTGTGTGAAGCTGCTATGGTAAATGATTGCCTTATCCTGTTGAGGTATGTGTGGTACAGTTTCCACACACACAGCATGAGGTGATGGTCGTGTGGGCACAGACACTAAAGCGGAAGTGTCATTATTGAGAAATTCTGCACTCCAGAAAAAGATCGAAGAGTGTCCATTCTAACGGAAAAAAAACTTGTTTCAATTGTGAGTATTAAAGAGAAGATGATGGAAACTAATGAGCTGGCAGGTCATGCAAAGCCACCTAGATTATTAGTAAAGGAGAATCTGCAAATAAATGGAAGCTGAGTACCTAGTTGCTGACATTCATATCTATGATCTGGGTTGTAAAAGGGTCATGAGATATTTGTATAAAGAAGCATTTGATAGCAATACATGCTATCTGGAGTCCTGTATTTCACTGGTTAGAGCACTGGCCTCGCAAGCGAGAGACCTGGGTTTGATTCCCAGCCACGTAGAAACCTTGGGCAAGTTTCCTTTTTCTACCTGCCTAATAATCCATCAAGATAAAAACAATAATAAATTGGTCATGTTAATCCAGACTGTTTGTGGGACACTTATATAAATGCGCAATTGGCTGCTGCATTTCACAAATATACAGTCAATTCACGTTACAGTATATTCTTTGAAAAGTCTAGAGTAGGTATAATAAATGCAAGGATTCTTATTGTTATTATCTGTAAATTTTGCCACAAAACTATTAATAACAACATCCATGTCAACTTCCATTGATTGCCACCCTGCCCCCAAACCCCATCTAGTTTGTTCTGTGAGTAGCTTAAGTATACATGCCAGGAAGATTTGATTGCTGGTCTGCACTGAGTGAGCTGATTTCTACCAGGGTAGTTTTAGGATTGCTCTCCAGCCCGCTGGAGATGTTCCTATATTGGTGATTTGAAAGGATAGAATTGGGGAATTTTACCATGTCCCTCATGGTCAAATATCCTGCTGCTGCTCACAAGTGACCAATGGTAACAACAACATGCATCAATATCGTTTTCAGGAAAGGAGAGCAAAATCAAATCGGTCGAGTAAAATTCCTTAGGGAGCACAAGTGCAAGATAGCAGCTAGCATTAATTACCCATGCAGTGAATTCAAGAAATCATCTGTGTTGTTGACAGAATCACACAGTGAAAGCCAGATGCTTCCCATAAGGAGGTTGGATGTTTTGGTCACCTTCTGGAATAAAGGGAGCAAAGCACCTGTCTGTACCATTGGCTGTGATACACCTCGATAAAGCTAACAGGAAGGGAGAAAATGGGGGTAAAAAATAACTTGCACAACATGAATCTATTTTATGAATCAAAGCTTTTGATGCCAATCTGTGACAGGCTGCTGGTGAGATTTGCAGCAACCTTTTCTGTTCCGTTGAGTGATGGTCATTTAATAATCCTGCAGTTCTTTGTTCTGCACATTCCCAGCTTCCTGTTTCGGTTTCAGTGAGTAAGTGAATGATAATATATTGAGTAAATCTTACATCCTTTTGTGGTGGTTGACTCATAGGCCTCCAGGTTTGGTCAGACTGCCCAGCAGCTAACATTGCTGATCTCTTAACCTCTGTCTTCCTGCTTTGGCATATTTCAAGCCTCAATGGAGCAGCTGTTGGATGCTTGACGTGTCAGTCTCTGCTGATCACTCCAGATTCCCACATATGGATGAAGGTTCCGTTTTATGGTTGACCATAGTTTGATGTTTCATACTAGGTGAACGCAATATCTTTGCATCCTGTTACTTGGGGGAGACTTGGACACTGTTAAGCAGCTTTGTTTCCTAAACAAATAACGTTTTCCTCACGTGGACTTCTGTAATCAGGGGGAAAAAAATCCACATTTTTAGTTGCTTAGTTTATCCTAATTTTTTTTAAAGTTTCTATTCACGGTGGAAATAAAATCTAACAAGGAATAATTTTTACGTTTGTATTGGAAATAGTTATCTCCGAGTAACTTCCTGTTGTGAGTAATCCTAGTATTGTACCCTGGGAGCTGCTGCCTTGTGCACGGGAGTGTTTGTTATACAGGACTGCTTAAGATGAGGTTTATGGCAGGAGCTTTGGAGTAGAGTGTATTATTCACGGGCAGACTTGACCTGGAACCTTTCAGCGCCAGCTGGGTATTGTGTGCTATACAGTTGTTACAAATGCATAACTTATTTCAATCAGCTGTGTACATGAATATCATGGTGCCTATCAACTAAACAGAATCACAGCAGTGCAGTTCGTTGGAATATTGTTGTCCAGTCAGAATGATGATGTGTACTGATTTATGTGCATAACGCATCCCTTAGTAAGTCCCTGAGCCCTGGACTCACCTCCTGCTGCTGGTGGTTAAGTGGGAATGGCAGAGGCTAAGTCATAGATGGTGGTATAGAAAGATTTGCCCTTACATCCCAAAAAAGTGTGATCAGTGTGTAACTATTATGTTAGCATGACTCCTTACTTTGAAGATCATATATCACTGAATACGATCCAGATTGCACCACATATTTCATGCTCGCACAATTGTATCGACGTAGCTGTGCTTTAAAAATATACCTGATGAGGTGGAAAAAAATTAGTATGTACTTTGCAGAGCACTTCAGAAGTGAGTGTTATTGTGGGCTTGATATAGAGAGAATTGGTGCTCTGACATGCTGCGCCCAGTTATGCCTTAGCTTTGTTTAGGCAGCTGAGCTGTTCCTTTCGGTGGGAGTGAGCGTGGGAGAATTAAGAGCAGGAATGTGACTAGAAAAAGGCAAGGAGAGTAGAGTCAGCGAGAGGGGGTGGGGGGTTTGCAGGTTGTAAAATATGCATGGATATGTGCTTCACTTCACTGCATATCGTGGAATAAATGCACTCAAAATTGTGGAAAATTGTTTGGGTAAATTGAGACAATTCATTTATCAATCTACAAGTTTATTTTGTAGTCTCTTGGGCCACACACTCGGAACAGCATCTGAGTGAATGGATGGCTCAGAGTGTATAGAATTTTCAGAACTCTGTAGATTCTCTTAACGTCAGCGGGGGTGGAAAAATGTAACTCAAGGGAGAATTCCCATCCCCCCATCCCCATGTTTTTCCACTTGTTTGGAGAAGGGTCATCCTGTACCTAATTGAAGCATATGCAGACACAGCTGTAGTGAGAATGCTGCAATCCGATCGAAAAGCTCAGCCAGGCTATGGTTTGAGCCTGGTTCTCGCACTCGGTTGAGCACCGCATACTCATTTTGCCACCACTTTTTACTTCATAAACTGCAGAAAAGAGCTTTGTATCACAAGATGCTGTTGCTCTCTTTCCAGATGGTGTGTCAATTTAAATCAAGGATCAAGATGATGCATAGCTTATAATTTGAAACGCTCTCTTGAGCTAATCCTGTGCGTAATGTATGGCATGAGTCAGCATCCAAAGCTACAGAGGCATAAATGTATTCAGCTTTACAAAACCTTTGACTACCTCAAAGAAATCCAGAATACAGATACAGATTTCCAACTGCCGCAGGCCCTCAGGAATGCGGAATTGACTTCTAGTCTTGTTCAGTACAACAACAACAACAAAATTATATTTGTATAGTGCCTTTTCAAGTCAGGAGGATGTCGTAAGATGCTGGGCAATCAATTCTTTGGACCCGAGCTTTGGTCGGAATCGGGGAGAGTAGAGGGAAGGGGAGGTGACCGATGGTACAGTCATAGAGGAGGGTCTTGAGTTTGGGACTTGAGGCAGATAAGCATAGTTGGCATAGTCGAGTCTGGACATAATGAAGGCATGAATGAGAGTTTCAGTAGACACTGTTACTGCTGTCCTGTAGAAACTGTCAGTTCATTCACATCGGCGAACACATCAATGACCAAATGCTTAAGCTAAATGTAAGAGCTTAGATAAGCAGTATAATTTACCTTCTTTGTACCCTCAGTTGCTTTGACCACTATTGTGGTCCTGCATTTTTAAGCACTCTGAGGCAATACCCTGTGTATAGAGTGCACTGTACAAGTTCAAATTATTGTTATTATTGTTGACCAACTGTTGATTATCCTTGGGAGGGGTAAGAGATCGGAAAGCAAGGTCTTTTTGGGGCTGCATTGGCTCCAAGGTGGCATGCCTGGCAATGCAAGATTGGAATTGAATCCATCAGCCATCAACTGTGTTGGTCTTTGTGGTCTTTGTACCAGATCCAGCAAGCACTGCAGTACTCCAAGGCATTGTTAATGACAGACCAGATACCCTGACTTGTTAGTGAGACTTGGAGGTGCTTGAGGGTTCTGATTGAGGGTTCTATTTGGGGCTTGTTATCTCTGCAATACATTCCACTAGCAGATCGAGGAGTTCTAGCTGGGCATTGGAGAAGCTTGCCAATGTTTGTAGTAGAAAACTGTACATGTGTTAATGATTGAACTCCAGCAATGCTGCATTTCACACTATGTTGTGCCTTAACCTTGACTCTTGCCAACTTCAGCCTCAACTCACCTGGATTGTGTCAGCAGGGTGCATGCCCCTGGGCCAGAGTGTGCATTGAATGTCAGACAAATAGAAAACATGCATATGTGGAATTAACAATAGTTTGATTTGGAGACATTTTAGGATGTCATACTTAGCAACTGAATTGTCAAGAATCTCACGAATATATAATATAATAATAATCCTTGCATTTGATATAGCGCTTTCCACATCTTATCAACATCCCAAAGCGCTTCACAGAATATACTATAAGGTGAAACTGACATATATTTGTGGGCAAATCGCAGCAGCCAATTGCGCACAGCAGTGTCCCACACACAGTCGTGGATTGAAATGACCAATTTTATTATTGTGGGTTTTTTGGGGAGAAATAACACCAGTACCTTTTCTCTTGCTTCTTCTAAACAGTAAAATTGTACTTTGGAACGATCTTTTGAAGAATCCAGTTCCATGGATGTGCATCATGGTCGGTGTATAGCAACTGTTTCAGAAAGCCCAAGTGTTCTCGCATTTTTTGATCTGTAATTGTTTGGTGCATTGAATATGTTTTGTATTGCCATTTGTAGGTTGCAAGAGCTTGCTCTATGTTCAGAAGACAGCACGGATGTCAATGATATCGAGCTAATACAGCACATTAATGTAGATTGTTCAAGACTCAAACGATTGCTCCAAGGTAGATGGTGATATCTTTGGCTATACTGTATTGTATACAGCTCTCTGGGCTTTAATGTTTTCTTCCAAAATCCTCGTCCCCCGATTCCCTGCTTATCAAGCTCTATCTAAAGATCTGCCTGTGCCTTTCACTACTCCGACCCTCTCTGAGCTTCACTTCTCCGACCCTCTCACACTCTTTGCGTAAAGCATTTTGAGAAGTTCTCCCTATGTGAAAACGTGGGAATGAAGTGCAAATTGTTGTAGTTGTACTATATTCATGTCTCATAAGGGATAATATTATTTCACTTGTACTAATGAAGTGTGTGTGTGTGTGAGAGAGAAAAAACAGTGAAGCGAGACTAAAGAGGTGGGGCAGTGTCTTTCCTGATTTTTATCTTTAACTATATGTACTCCTTAACCAAAGTGCATAAATACGATATTGAATAACAAAGAACAAGTTGAAGTAAGATTCTGGAACTTAATTTCAGATTTGATGTCCTTCATTGAAAGTACAGGTTAAATTGGGATAGTTTAATGGCATAACAGTGCAGGTGTACTCTTGTGTTCCCCACAGTGAGCTATTGACCTTTCTGTACTGTCGCTCAATTGACTGTATTGAGAATGGTGCATGTGTCCTCGCCAGGAGGGTGAGAGACAGGAAGGCAGGAGATTTAGACTGCTCTCACATCTATTGGCAATGTGGTTTCAGTGCAGTATTGACATAGGTCATGAGCAGGTGTTTATAATGCCCTCTAAGCAGGGGATTGATTAGTGCATGGCACTATGAAGGCAGAGGATAAATAGCACAAATTGCGATTTTGTTTTATTGTTGGGATAGCAATCTAAAGTGGTTAAGTACTTCCTTGCAGAATGCTAGAAGAATCCCTTTAACATTTATAGAGTATGCACAGTTCTTTTCCCTTGTACAGAATAATGTGTTGCTGAATTGAATCCTGATCATTGGGTAATCCAAATATTTATTGCTTAATTTCTTCCTGGTATGAATTGCAAATGGCCCAGAAGAAACTAATGAGCCCTTGTTTTATTTGCCATAGAGACAGTCTTTAAGTTCAAAACACTGAAGAAGGCAGCTCAACTGGCAGTCATAAACAGTCTTGAAAAGGTAAGAATTGCTTTACTTTTAGCCTCTGGTCATCTGCTGGACATCTGATGAATGTGGGGAAAAAACAGGGCAATAGTTCTTCTCCATGTACAGCAATGTAAACATTCCAGAATTGAATACACATTGTTTCATTGATGAGTGCATAGGATTCTATTTAAACACATTCATGTTTAAAGGATTCAAGATAGAAAAAAAAGTTGTTTTTTTGTGTCTGGCAGCCAGCCTCGGATAGAAGTGACTCTGCTCTGCAAACTTTCCTAGATCAGTTGAAGGTGCTTTTTGTAAGATTCCTAATTTCCTAATGTAGCTAAAGCTTACAAAAAAAACTTTGTGGGCCACATAATGTTCTTGGGATTGGCCTGGATTTTAGTGTATGGGTACATAATTTGCTTCATCTTCATCTACACTACATCATCACTTTCCTAATTATCAAACTGTTTATTATATGTTTACTTTGCCCAGTTATCTTGGTCATGAATGTTTTAGTGTGCAGGTTACTCAATTGCTGAACTGGCACTTTAAACCCATGACCACGAGGGTAAAACTGAATTAGTGATTTTCACTTAACTTCCCACAATATTTAGGTATTACTGTTATTTACTGTGCATTATCTATGTTACATAGCAAAAAAACCAGCATAAGCCATCATAAGCAACACAAAACCTGATGTAAAAGTTATACTCACCAACAGTCAAACATTGGTTGCAGGGATGAATAAATTGCACCTCTGAGTGGGTCCTAGTTTTTAAAAGCCAGTCTAAATAAAGGTGCAACTTGTGACTTGGATTTCGTATTAAATCCCAAGAACAACAAGTGATGATGTATTACTTTGGGTTCCATAAATGGATTGATTTGTTGACTGTTTCCTACTATGAGCGGAACATTTGCAGATCACGAGAGTGGAAGAGGCAGCACATGAATTTTTTAAGAATAAACTTTGGTTGTCCACAGATTATTATATGATCATAATGTGCCATCAATGGATTATTTAACTTGGAAGAGAACCTCAATAGCACAAGCTATTTTTGTGAAGTGTGAACTAAACACAGGTGCAATTTGGTACAGATATTATATATGTGGTTTCATACTTCAAAGTTTGTTTTTGTTAAAAGGAAGCATTGGTTGCAGCAGTACTTGTGACATCTGGTGATTTGTTTAATTTGTAGGCATTTTGGAATTGGGTTGAAAATTACCCAGATGAGTTTACTATGCTGTACCAGATTCCTCAGCCTGATCTAGCAGGTAAGCCATGATCACAATCATAGAATAGAATGAAAAGTTGTATGCCTATCCTTATGATTCTTAAGTATACAATGTCAGATTGGTTAAAAATTCAGCAATTTAGACTTTAAAATGCACATTTGTAAGTAGGTTGCTGTGGATAATAGTAATACAGTAAAAGCCCATTTATCTGGCACCCGGTCAACTGTAACTTCCGTATAACCAGCATCGCAAAATAAGGTCCGCATTCGATTAACCGAAATTTATCTGAAAAAATGCATTGAAATTTAGTTTTTGTTTTGTTTTTTGCATTTTCGGCCGAATAGCTGGCACGCATTTGCCAGGACCCGAGGTTGCCGAGTAAACGGGCTTTTACTGTACTTACGTTTGATATGGCACTTTTTACGTCTTCCAGACGTCTCAAAGCGCGTCACAGAATGTACTGTAAAGTGAAAAGTGAATTGACCATTTGTGGATGAAAATTTGTGAGATGTATTTGGATTTTTTATTTGGCTCATGGAGAATTGGGTGATCCATCCTGTGACCAAAAAAACCTTTAAAAAGAAAAGAAAACAATGTGAGTGAGACTTTAAATTCTTTTTTAAATCCAGTAAAAATGTGCTTGAATGGATAGCTGGAAATTGCTCAGTTAATATTTTTCACTCGAGTCGTTTGACCTCAGTATGTGGAATTGATTGAGAATAGAACGGTGCAAGGATAATCGTATCATATCGGATTCTCTCAAAATAACTGTAAAGTGATGGTAAAAAGCTAACATAAAAAGAGTTCAAAAAGTAACAATTTTTAACAATAACTAATTGTCTCACCAAATCAAGAATTTCCAATACAATGTAACTCACTGCATTGGACTCCTTAAATCATTCCAGCTGCCCTCTGCTTGGCAAGGCAAAGCAAGGACTCCTTTTCTATTACCAATGAAATCCATATTCCTCTGTGGGTTACTTTTCCTACTAGCCTGAACATCTTGCATGCAACTTTCGTGGAACGCAATGCCAATTGTTTAAATAATGAATATCATCTATAATTAAAGTTCATATCAAAATGAACTACATATGTTTACATACTTAGCTCGACTTAAAACTGTTTTACCCTGGTACCATTTCTCTATTTTCCCACGTTTCCCCAGCCGGGAGTTACTCCATAAACACCGTGGTTGCCACTGAGAACTGCTGCATCCTCTTGTTCTGTGGTACAATGCATTCTGTGGAGCTCTTTTTCACTGTCTTGCAATTCAATCCCAACTTAAATGTTTTCACTATTAATCCTAGCCTGTGTAATTGTATTTTCTTTCCTTTTTATCCCTGTTGTGCAAGTTCAAAACTAAGAACCCTGGAAATCAATAGCAACGTAGCAGAGGATTAGCCTATTTAATCCATAAACCTTCTCTGGCGAATTATCACATGTATATTCTCTGAATGTCGAGTAGGTCTTGTTACACTGATGGACTTGATTCATTCCAAACAAAAACTACATTTGGAGTGGAGCTGGTGGGTAGCTCTTTCAGAGAACCGGATCATACACGATGTGGCCTCTCCTGTGCTGTAAGATTCTATGATTTGACTGATCCAGTAAACTATAGTTTTTGTTGTCAGCCCCAATGGTATAAAAGATAGAGCTGCAGTATATGAACAGGGGGTTTGGTAGTTCGAATCCTGGTCCACTCTGAGTTTGCTGGTTGCCTACGACTAGGGAGCAGAAAGCCAGCTGTGTTCTGTGTTCCTCTTTAGCATACTGTATGGAGGCCAGATAAGGGAAAAATTAGGCTTGGATTAAGCCCTCTACAGTAAAGTGAGCCACAGACACTGACTGCTGAGGCTCACACACAGAAAACGACCACTTGGGCCAGGTCCCAGAGGCCAAGTATTGCCAATGGAATCAGACACCCACCCCCCCTCCCCCCATCACCCAAGTTTGAGGAGGCTGCAGTTTGGAGGCATGCTCCATTGGGGGGAGAAAATGAAAATTCAAAAAAGAATCAAGTCTATAACATTTTAAAAAAAGTTTGTCACTGAAATTCTTGCCTTGGCAAGTGCGTTTGATGGATTGAACTTGTTACATGCTGTCCTCGCGTAACTTCAGGAAGGAATTCTATCCAAGTAGTAGTTTTCCTCCTCACACACACACAGTTTGAGCCATCCCATCATCATGCTCAGCGGAGATGAGTTAAGCAGGTGCTGACTGCAGGCTAGTTGGGGAAAATCTGTTTTTAATCAAAGAAATTGGAACAGCTCTGCAAGAATATGCTGGATGCTGTTACTGAGCAAATACAAGTTTACTGCTGAACACAATATTTATTCAAAATACAGTAAAAGCCCGTTTATCCGGCACCCTCAGGACGTGGCCAATGTCGATTAAAGTGCCTGTCGGATATTCGGCTGAAAACGCAAATTTTTTTAAAAAAAAATCGAGGCTTTTTCCGGATAAATTCCGGTTAATCAAATGTGGACCCGCTTATTGCGATGGTGGTTATACGGAACTTACGGTTGATCGGGTGCCGGATAAACGGGCTTTTACTGTACTTGATTTCAAATAAAGTGTCACCAAGTTAGTGAGCCTGACTGATTGTTAGATATATTGTACGTATTGTGTTAATTGCATTTTCTTTTTACTCTTTGTACTATTTTCACCCACCTTCCCCCCCCACTCCCCCCAAAAAAAAGATTGTTCTGAGAAGCTATTTGACCTGGTGGACAGCTTTGCAGAAAGTGCCAAGCGGAAGGCAGCAGTGTGGCCTTTACAGATCATACTGCTCATCCTCTCTCCTGACATCCTGCAGGACATCTCTAAGGAAGTAGTTGAGGACAGCAAAATGAATAAGGTGAGGAATTCCACGCAATCCTTTTCTCCTCATACTCTGCATTGCTGAACCATTTTCTGAGTTTAAAAAAAATATATACATCATATAGATGCAAGTTACCGATTGATTCTTTCCACCTGAGTTGCTTTTGTCAATTGATCACAGGCTCGCAAATTAGTTTATTGAAACATAATTGCTTTAGAGAGGAATGACTTCCAATAGTGATAGAGAATCGTATGGAGTCGTTTGAAGAAAGGAAAACTGCTGATACAAAACTAATGAATGGATCTGTTTTTTGTTTGTTTTGAATTAGAACCTGAGTGTGTAATTCACTCATTAGAAGGAAGTTAACAGTTCCCATGCCACTCTGGCAATTTTCTTTTAACCGAGGCCTGAATGGAACTCCTCCATTTCCATTTCCCACTCTCAGTCATCCTTGTTCCCTCTCGTGAGTTTAACAATTTTGAATATCCAAATTTTGAGCTTGGACAATTACCTAATGGAAAACTGGGTTGAACACATTATATACAGTCAATTCACTTTACAGAATATTCTGTAAAGTGCTTTGAGACGTCTAGAAGACGT
This sequence comes from Hydrolagus colliei, assembly GCA_035084275.1. NCBI lineage: Eukaryota > Metazoa > Chordata > Chondrichthyes > Chimaeriformes > Chimaeridae > Hydrolagus > Hydrolagus colliei. The sequence goes on along the minus strand of CM068764.1, from coordinate 3,999,302 downwards.
GAAACGCTCTATATCAAATCCAAGGATTATTTCTATTATTCTTCCCCACTCTGCCATCTCAACTCTTGTTGGGTGATTGTGAATTGTGATTAATTTAGAAATATATATTGTACAGAATGTTCTGGTGCCCCATCAGAAATGGCATTGCTTCCCTACTTCCACCATTAATTCCAACATACAACAACAAAATTACATTTGTAGAGCACTATTCACATCGGGAGGATGGCCAAGGAGCTGAACAGTCAGAGGTAGAGACTGCAGTGGCGTGGGGTGGCAGGGTTAGGATGAGGGAGGGCAGAGAGGTAGGAGAGTGACTGAAGGCATGGTCAAAGAAGAGGGTCTTGAGACCTTGAAGGAGGCAAGGGAGTGAGCAAGGCGAAGGGATGGAATTCCAAAGTGTAGGGGCAGAGAGGCTGAAGGCCCGGCCGCCGGGCGCAGGACAAGGAGCAGGCTAGAGCCTGCTGAATGGAGGGAGCGGACAGGCTGATAAGGGAGTCTGCAGGTCAGAGATGTAGGAGAGGGCAAGGCCGTAGAGGGCCTTGAAAGTGAACATCAAGTTACTCCCTTGTATAAAAAGGGGCAGAAGGACAAGCCTGGTAACTACAGACCAGTCAGTCTAACGTCGGTAGTGGGCAAACTTCTAGAGTCCATAATCAGGGACAAGGTAGATATTCACTTAGAAAGATATAGGCTAATAAAGGACAGTCAACATGGATTTGTTAAAGGCAAATTTTGCCTTACAAATCTGATAGAATTTTTTGATGAGGTAACGGAATGGGTGGATAATGGTAGCGCAGTTGATGTAGTTTACATGGACTTTCAAAAGGCATTTGACAAAGTGCCACATGAGAGACTTATTATGAAATTAAAGGCCCATGGCGTAAAAGGGACAGTGGCTGCGTGGATCCACAACTGGCTGCGAGACAGAAAGCAGAGAGTTGTAGTGAGCGGCTGTTTTTCAGATTGGAGGGAAGTGAGCAGTGGTGTGCCACAGGGATCGGTTTTGGGACCATTGCTGTTTGTAATCTACATCAATGATCTGGACTTGGGTGTACGGAGTACAGTTTCCAAGTTTGCAGATGACACTAAGTTAGGGAGAATAGTAAATAGTGAGGAGGATAGTAGCCATCTGCAAGAGGATATAGACAAATTGGTAAAGTGGGCAGACACATGGCAGATGAAGTTTAATGCAGAGAAGTGTGAGGTGATGCATTTTGGGAGAAGAAATGAAGGGAGGCAATGTAGGCTAGATGGTACAATTTTAAATGGTGTGAAGGAACAGAGAGACCTGTGGATTTGTGTTAGTGACTCGTTGAAGTTGGCAGGACAGGTAGACAAGGCTGTTAAGAAGGCATATGGGATACTAGGCTTTATAAATAGGGGTATAGAGTACAAAAGTCAGGAAGTGATGACTAACCTCTATAGGACTTTGGTGAGGCCTCAGCTGGAATACTGTGTTCAATTCTGGTCACCACACTACGGAAAGGATGTGAAGGCATTGGAAAGGGTACAACGAAGATTTACTATGATGGTGCCAGGATTGAGGGACTTCAGCTATGAGGATAGGCTAGGGTTATTCTCTCTGGAGCAGAGAAGATTGAGGGGAGACCTAATAGAGGTTTATAAGATCATGAGGGGTTTCGACAGGACAAATAGAGAAAAACTATTTCCACTCGTGGGTGAATCTGTGACTCGGGGTCACAGATTTAAAATAGTTTCAAGGCGAAGTAGAGGGGAGCTGAAGAGAAATTTTTTCACTCAGCGAGTTGTTCGAATCTGGAATGCATTGCCTGAAAAGGTGGTGGAGGCTGATTCGATAATAACTTTTAAAAGGGAATTAGATCTTTATTTAGGGAGAACAGGTCTATTAGGCTATGGGGAGCGGGCAGGGCAGTGGGATTGAATCGCTCTTTTCAAAGAGCCGGCACAGACTAGATGGGCCGAATGGCCTCCTTTTGTGCCGTAAAATTCTATGAATCTATGAATCTATGAATCTGGGTCTACCTTGCTGTGCTTGCCTTTTTGTGGGGTTCAGTATCCCCTCTAATGTAGTGATAATAATAAATAGTAATCCTCGCATTTGATATAGTGCCTTATCACATCTTCTCAATGCGTCAAAGCGCTTTACAGAATATATTGTAAAGTGAATTTACTGTATATTTTATGGATGAAATATAATGCCACTGCATCTTTTAATAGGAAAGGAGTTCTGCATTGTTGCTGTCAGCAGAATGACTAAACATCTAGGGAACAGATGTGTACTGACTCATCGGTGGCAGTAATTTCTTACATAATGATGACTAATATGTCTACATGATCATTACCACTGACAAAAATCCTTGAGAGCTGTTGGATGATGCTGCAGTCTCGTCTGTTGGATTTCTATGAAGAATATCGTAGATTTTTATTTCAACCTCCCTCCCCCACCCACCCCCCGTCCAATTCTTCAATAAACACATTGGAAGTCTTGTGTCATCAAGATTCAGGGATGAAATAATAGTTATTTTTGCTAACACTGGAGCTACTGTTTGGCTGACAAATTTCCAGTACCTCACCCGAATGGCTATTTCTGTAGGGCTAGTATTAGAAGGTCATTGAACTTTTGGGAAGATCAAAGTCGCACTTGCTTTCTTACCTCACGGGCATTAGCTTCAGGAATTAGTTTTAACAATGGCTTTAAAGGAGAAATACTGTGGTAATCTTTGCCATGGAAATCCCCCTTTGGCAGATTTGGTCTGTTCCAGAATAATGGGGAACAACAACTTAAACTTATAAAGCGCCTTTCACGTCGGGAGGACGTCCCAAGGCGCATGTGTTTTCTTAATACATTAAAAAAGATATTGCTAAATTCAAGATTGCAACTGGGAATAAAAAGATAACTTTGGAAAAACATCTTCTCCCAGAGGATGTCAGAGAATGGGTGTCTGGTGGAGTGCAATTGATTGAGGCATTTAAGACATGCACATTGTTATATGCAATAAATGCAACATGTTTGTAGCATTATACTCCACAGAATTCTGTATTACGTTGTCTAATTACTCTTGTACTGATTTTTGTACAGAAGTTGTTTCTGGATAACTTAAAGAGAGCACTTGCTGGTCACAGTGGAAGTCGTCAGCTAACTGAGAGTGCTGCTATAGCCTGTGTTAAATTGTGCAAGGCTTCCACTTACATCAGCTGGGAAGACAATTCTGTTATCTGCTTCCAAGTTCAGTCCATGGTGGTGGACCTTAAGGTATGGAATTTAATATTTGTGGTTAGTTTTATTGAACAGATGCCTTTAAAATGCTTTTTTTTAATGGAAGTCACTTTAATCAGAGTTTCCTAGCCTTCCTGTTGGTGCAGGGTGTTAACAACAATAACAACTCTGATTTTTATAGCGCCCTCTACGCCGGACGGCATCTCAGAGCGCTTCACAGTAGCAGATTGTGGGACCGAGCCAGGGACAGGGGTAGAAAGGTGACCAAAGGCGCGGTCGAAGAGAAAGGTCTTTAGCTACGATCTGAAACTGGGAAGAGAGGGGGCGAGGTGAAGGGAGTGAGGAAGGGAGTTCCAGAGCCTCGGGGCGTAGTGGCTGAAGGCACGGCCGCTGAGGGTGGAGTGGAGGATTCGGGGGACAAGGAGGAGGCCAGACCCAGAGGAGCGAAGGCAGCGGGTGGTTTGGGGGGAGAGGAGATCAGAGAGATAGCGGGGTGCAGAGGAGTGGAGGATTTGAAAACAAGGGTGAGGATCTTGAAGTTGATCCTCTCAGAGACAGGGAGCCAGTGAAGTCTGGCAAGGACTGGGGTAATGGGGGAGCGAAGCTTGGTACAGGTGAGTATGCGGGAGGCAGAGTTTTGAATGAGCTGATTTTGTGGATTGTGGTATTAATGCGCTAAAGACAATGTTGAAGTCCTAAGTTGAAGGACTTGGTGATGGGACGGGGCGGGGGCAGAGAGTGGCGCACGTTGTAGAGATGTTAAATTGACTTGTGCTTCAGTCATTCCAAACCAAACAGCTGAGCCAAGTGACATTGATGAAGTCCTGGGAAAAGACTGTTCACCTTTCCTGGTCGGGGGTTGATGTGATGTCAGCCTTTCTTTCTCTCTGGCAGGAAGCAATTGGCATCCTTTTGTCCCCTGATGGTCTGCCTGAGGTTGAGAAACTGCTGAATATTGAGGAATCACAAGCGCAAAACTACATTTTGTTTTCTTCTCCTTGATACAGGGAATGCCAAAAAAAACAGAAGTTGCTGGGAAAACTCAGCAGGTCAGGCAGCATCCATGGAGAAAGGAAAGTGAGTCAACGTTTCAGGTCCACCACCCTTCATCAGTTCTTCATTGTGGACCCGGAACGTTGACTCACTTTTCTTTCTCCGTGGATGCTGCCTGACCTGCTGAGTTTTCCCAGCAACTTCTGTTTTTGTTTCAGATTTCCAGCATCTACAGTATTTTGTGTTTTGTTTACAGGGAATGCCAGTTGGACTGCACAGGATCCTGCATACTATTGCTAATAATTGATTGAATATAACTAGTGATCTACAGAAGAAAAAACATGAAGTGTATTTTATATTGAAAGTATCTATGCACATTTTTAGCAAGTGCTTATAAATTGACATACATCATTTATAATGGCACTGTATTTATTGCTTCCAAAGTCCTTTTCCCAGTAATTCCTTTGATTTGTTATTTTATAGGCTCTGTTATTTAATCCTACCAAGCCATTCTCCAGAGGTGCTGGCAGCCAGAGTGCAGATGTGGATCTTATGATAGACTGTTTTGTTTCCTGTTTTCGTATCAACCCACACAACAACAATCACTTTAAGGTACCCTGTGCTTACAAATAAATGTAGTTTCTGTGCTTTGTGTATTTTAGAGTGCACTGAAAAAGAAAGATTTTAATACTAATTGTAGTTTATTTTTAATTCTATTCATTTCTGTAATTTACACTCAATCGTGAATACAGGATGGTGCATTTAATTGTAGTTGATGTGTTTTTTTGTATCACATTTACTTTAAAAGGGTGGTCTTCCATGAATGAAGTTGATCGTCAGCTGAAATGAGCCTTAAATATTTCTGATGAACTCAGGCATATTTTTGAATAGTGAACTGTGGTTTGGCTTTCCATAATGGAGACAAAACCAATTTACCCTGTTAATTCTCAATTATTAATCGATATTTTACTCATTGGTCAATGTTTGAGCAGAACTTTAGTCAGATTTTCAAACTTGCTTTACTCTGCTCTGAATTGCAGGTAGGCAACACAGGCAGGGGCTATCTGCTTGCATGACTGTTAGAAATATACTTAAATTTGTGCCTTACAATTGGGTCCACAGAAGTGGTTTTATGCATCACTTTGTCCATAAGTGAGGTATCATGCGTCAGATAGATCATTTGAAAAAATGTTTAAATGTCAGTTGCTTTTTTAAAACAAATCTGAATTGATTGATTTACAAATTTAAATTATTCTTAAGAAGAATTGTTTTCTGGGGAAAACACGAAATGGGCATAAATAAGCAGGTGGAGCATCAACATTCTGCAAAAGGCTACAGAGGATAAGCTGGAACAAAATAGGCAGTGAATGCAAACCAAGCACTAGCCAAGATAGAGTGAGAAACATTCTGAAGTTATTTGGGAGCTGATGAATAGCTTTGTTTTCAGTGCCTTGTAACTGAGAAGCAGCCTGTTCCTGGCTATTTGTCAAATGGTATTTTTATGGTCTTGGATGGAGGCCATGTCATGTCTGAGCATCACGCTGACGATCTTCCGCATCAAGGTAACTGCTCCTGTGAATTCTGTTGGACTTTGAATGTTGTGGATTCAAAGCTCTCCTTCATTTGGTTACCTCAATTTTTAGATCTTTTATGTGTTGAAGGAACACAGAATGAAATAGTTTCCACATTGAAGGAGAAATGTTGTAGACTTTGTGATGCTTGGTTGTCTGGTCCTGTTTGCAGCCTCTCTTGCAGGTGACCCTGGAATGTCTTGTATTATTCTTGCTTTGTATGAAGTTACCTTGAACTTGAAAGCAGCAAGTTTGCTATGTCAGGATATGAAAACTAACTATTCCACAGGTCTTCATTTCCACATATGAATATTGCAGTGATTGAGTTGCATTTTAAATATGGTAATAATGTTTTGCTTATTGATTAATTCTTCATTTATCACATTGCAGGTCTGTCTGGCATCATCTTCCCCACCTACCTTTCATAATGTACTGGTTAATTCACTGCAAAGAATAATTACAAATGTAAGTAATTTTTTATACAAGTCCTTCTGTACAGTAGTGTATTGTACTTGGTAAAGGAATGCAGATGTTTTTACCACTCTGGTGTGTTTTATAAAAGTATCAACAAAGTTGCAGCACTTCTTCAGAATGAACCTGAAATCTGAAGGTTTGCACCATTCGGAATTTTGCTACAACATTATAGGTTTAACTGTGTCTCGTGCCTATAATACTTAGGAAGTATTATGACAAAATGACTTGAATGTTCCAAGGGTTAATTGCCATTTAATGTCCAAATTATAGTGAATTAAGCTAAGCGATATGCATAAAATGCAGTAAGCAAACAGTTTAGAAGAATGCATTCATTTATTTCAAGTATGATTGTAGATTGAGTAATTTTAACGAACAGATTTTTTTGTTGGGAAAGGTAACATACAAAAGCATTTATTTAATGTTTCAATCAAAAGCAGTTTTGTGTAAACTGCAATTATTGAGGCATAAATATACATTTTCCTACCTTCCCTTATAATTAGAACTTGAAAAGGGAACATTAGCTATCAAGATTTTTTGCTAATGGATTAAAATCTATGACTTCACATTTACGTATTTTTATTCTTGGAAAGCATTGATGTAATATCTGGCATATTAGCTTAGGGGGACAAAGAGAGCAAGATGATTTGCAGATATACATTAACCCAGGGTGCTTTGAGTTTGTCATTTTAGCTAAGTGTGGATTAATTCTGCTTCCTTGCACGGAAATCCTTTTACCTAGTTATCATCGGCACTCATATGCAGATCTTCAAAAAGGAATGCCAGAAATACGAGATTGATAAAAAATTAATTCCAGTTATTTTATAGTAATTTGATTTCTAAAAAGATTAGTGAATGCTGAGTTATAGTCTCACAGAAGCTCACATCTCTGCACTTCTAACTTGCAGTATAGTAACTTGAACCTAACAAAAAAAAAGTGACTCTTGAGCCTAATGCTAATGCAGTAAATGTTTCCAGGGCTTTAAGTTGCTGCAACTCAAAAGACTCTTATATCCCATTTGTAAACGCTTTTGTACTTTTCTTGCGCTTAGTTGAGGGGGTGTTAAAATTGTTGGAATTCCTGGGCAAAAGTGCATTGTGGCCAATTGAATTACTTTCTAGCAATTGCTCATCAATGCCTGTAGATTGGCACTGTCCATTTCTTGTTACTTGCAAGAGGAAGCATGATGCACACTTGAGGGAGAAGGGAATAGAAACGTATGGGAAAGGGGTTTAGGAGGGGAAGTGTAGGAGGGTCTTGTGTAAAGTGTAAACACTGGAATGGACTAGCTGAGTGCAGTGGTCTGTGTCTGTAATGTTTTATGTAAATTCCTTCACTCTACATGTACAGGGTGTTTCTCAGCTGCAGTACCCACCCCATTAGGTAAACCTGCTGCCTTGGGTGAAACAAAGTCCTTGGTTCATAGGACTACAAAATATACAGTCAACTAACTATACAGTATATAATGTGAAGCGCTCTGATACGTGTTGAAGATGTGTTAAAGCGCTATATCAAAATGTAAGGATTATCTAATTTAAGTAAGATCATCTCTGCCTGGCAAAAACAGGGGCACTAACGTGGCTTCAGCATATTGGGGTAGGGAGGGGGGAAATAACTGTGGTTCCCCTTTCTGATTGTTATTCACCCCGAGGGAAAACATAGGGTGAGTGTGAGAATCGTTTCATCTGTGATGTCCTGCAGTCAAGTTGCTGTCCCTTGATTTGCAAATGGCCCTCCCTGGAAGGTAATGTTGGTAAAGTTCTAGCAGTAAGTAATAGTTCTTCCTGTTCTCTGGAAGTAATGTGAAATAAAATGTAAAGAGTTATTTAACAGGAAATTGTTTTTAACCTGCAAGGTCCTATGGCTGACATGCATTCATGCTTCAACATGAGGGTAGTTCCAAATGTTGGGTGCGCGTCAGTGCAGACACTGAAATGACACGGCATAGCTTTTGTTGCATGATGATTTTCCCTTGTTTATTTGGAGACATTCATTTTGACTGATTAAATTATTAGTGTCTGCAGAATTTCTCAGGTTATAGGTGTTAAATTGCAACTTAGAGCAATTTTAATGCCCTTTGTTACATTTCCACGTTTGCAGATGAGTATAAATTTTGAACTTATCTACCTTTTATTAATTCAACAGAGTTGGGTGTACAGTGGTTTAATTTAGTTAATTTAGCTTCAATAATAGAATAGAGAGAATATTTAACAAATCATAAAAACCCTTTGGCCATTGACAAAACAAAAAGTGATCTTTGTGAATTTTTTGAATATTAAAATGTAATCTCGATTATGTGCTTAATGGTTGCAAAATGCAGCTAAATTACCACATTTGGATTGATATTGCAAGGCAGTAAAGCCAACCATACGATTACAGATATTGCAAATAAAAACCACTACATATTTTCCTCCGGCTGAAATCTTTGTTGGAATGATAAAATAATGTTTTCAGGTTTTCTATTTGTTCCATTCTATTTATGACTAGCCATGTACATGTGTAACCCCCTTTTTTTCACCTTAACCAGCTGTTACAATGATCATCAAAATAGTTTAGTACTGAATTTTTCAACTCATGTCATGGACTTAATAACATGTCCCTACATGGGTAGATAACTATTAGCGATTCCTTTCTTTCCTCCTTCTTAAAACATTTAACTTGGATAATTTCTAACATCGAGGCCCCGTCCATTGTTGAACCAGCCGTAAAAATGCATCTTGGAGATGATCTGTCGTTCTACCTTTGTATTGATAACTGTGGGGATAATAGCGTCATCTTTGCTTGGAATTCCCTTCAGATATGCCTCTCTAAGATCAGGGAATAATACTGTATTGGGTTGAGTTGGGAAGAGCTCTTTCTGCAATGTCGTGTGGTGCCCTCTGCTGCCCTCATATTCTAGTGCATCCTGACCAACGTGGTGCCCGGTTTCACTCGGTTCACTTCCTGAGGTACTGTTATCACCTCTGCTGATTCTCATTCAGCATAATTTCCAAAGTTAACAGGAATTTTTTTTGGTGATTCAGCTGGATCTCCTAAATCAACCTCATCTCAAACCAACACGCTGAATGAGATTCCTGATCAATTCTTTCCAGTCTCGCCAGCTGTGTTGAAGCTTTTACTGAGAATGTCAGTGTTGTCTAAATACCCGAGTAGATTTCTCAATTTGTCTTTTTGAAAAAAACGATGAAATGACTCATTGTTATTTCAGAAACTGCTTTGGTGCTAAGTGACTATTTTAACGGCTTCAGCGGCGTAATGGATTTTGTTCGTAACTCCAGAATTAGGGTTAAAATTAGTCCTTTTAACGTGTTCCTGAATCTCAGCACTACATCTTGCTTAACCGAAGCTCAGGTGATGTAACACATGGTAACAATTCTTCTTTTAGATTTTTGTTTTGCTATTTGCCTTGTGGTTTCTGGATTGGGATATTGGCCTGCGAGCATTGTACTCTGTTGATGTTCTGGAATGTGAAGCAACAAAATAGTCCATATCTTCCTTCAGACTGTTCATTTGGCTTTGTCTCCTGAAAGATACTGATTTATCAAAGATACAATGTTTTTGTACGGTATGCTGTTGTCATATGATGGGAGTCACAAAATGGAAGCATCATCCAACAATTTTGAAGTTGGTGTGCTTAATTCTCAATTTCTCCGTGTACCTATGTACCTGAAAACACTAATTTAACAGCTATGTTGTTCTCTCGTTGGGTTGCTGCCCTTACATCACAGAGATCTCCGTTTGAATCCTGCCCAAACTAATAAATGAAACCTCCTTTAGGTGTGTGTGTGTGTGTGTGGAATATATAATGTAGTCTTGAGTAGTTATGAATGTAAAATTGTCCATAATTCGGCAAGCGTTAATGCAAAATTGGCAACCTCTGAGAGGTTGGTGCTTACAATGGTAGTGTTTTGCTATTGTATTTTGGAGATTCTCTTGTATTGTTTTGGATGACTGGGCAGAACAGTCCGAGCTGTGCCATAGATCTGGATAACCAACACCTAAACCATGGAATGGTTCATACCATCATTTGAAATTCATATCATTTATTTTTGAGCTTTGAGGCATGAAAGGCCATCATTCTGAAACACTGAAAGGAAATTTCTGTATCTTGGCGGTAGATTGGAGCAATCTTTAGTCTTCATTGTGGTATTCCGCAGCTCAGTAAATAGATCACTAATCTCACATGTGAGAGGACCTGGGTTTGATTCCTAAACAGGGCGAAACGTTGGGAAAGTTCCTTAGATGTCTCTGTTAGCAGAATGGGAATCTGGCTGTTAGATGATTGGCGGATGGCTTTTTCAGGGATAATAATCCATTGAAAAAGTTAAAATAATAGTTTGGTCAATTAAACCTTGACTCTTTGTGGGACACTACTGCACTCGATTGGCTACCATGTTTTGCCCACAAAAATATAGTCAATTCATTTTATAGTATTTTCTGTGAAGAACTTTGAGAATATACTGCAAGTCTCAAAGACGTGATAAGGCGTTATATCAAATAAAGAATTATTATACCCGTGCTAAAAATAATGTTCACAGTGATCCAACCAGGTTATGGACTAATATCAGGTTATGATATAGAGTTTGGCAGGGCTGAAATTATAAATTGATTGTTTTTGCATGCGGGTCTGTGAATTACGTTGTATCATTTGAGTGGGTTAAGTGTTAAAATAACGGTTTATTCTACTTTTACCTTTTTCCTCGCCTCCCTTTCAGTCTGCGGTGGACTGGTGGCCAAAGATCGATGCTGTGTACTGTTACTCAGGGGAACTTCGAAGCATGTTCACGGAAACTCTGAACCGCGTGATGCAAAGCTGCAGCGCACATCCTCCCCTGCGAATGACACAGGTAGGGCTGCTGGACTGTACTTACTGCATTGCTTACTGCATTACTTGAATGTTTCCATCATCCCATTCCTGCAGTTTTTTCATAACTGTTTTGTCTGGGGAGGTATGGTTTCTCATGCAATATTAATTTATAATTTTTTTTAACAATGCAACCTCAAGTACTGAGAATATTAATCATTTGCAACAGCTAGCTCATTGGCAAGAGTCCTAGAGTCCCCAAGATTAACAGGTCCAGTGGATGTAAGCCATTATTATGTTTCCAGTTGTATGGTATTTTCTTACTATCCATTTATTTTAGGTTATTCAATAGTACTCAGCTGTACAGCTACTGGTCTGAGAAAGAATACATCTGTGTTGCAGTTGTAAGCAAATATTTTGGGGGATAGTTTAAATGTAGACTCAGACTTGTTAGAGTGTTTTATTTAAATTCCTATTTGAGAGGAAAATTAAAAAATCTGAATTTCTATGCACTTTTTCAGTCAATATTGTCAAACACACAGTTGTTGGACATCGATTGTTTTTAGCCTTGTTTTATTTTCAATAAGCGCCTTGAACAAATAAAATCTTAACGTGGTGTTTTTCCTTATCATACAGTCCTTGTGAGTTGAAAGTTATACAAATTGTGCATGCTGTCGTTGTAGCGCAGTGTTTCCCAAGCTGGTGGCACTACCACAAAGAATTGGGTTTGTGGATTGGTTATTTGGGCAGAGCAAGCTGCCTGGCTCCATTGAATCGGCTGTGACTCAGCATAAAAGAGTTGTTTCATAGAGAATCTTTATAGAAGTATGCAAAATGTTTAATCATAGAGAAAGTAAACTTCGAACAATGCTTGATAAGAAACCACAGGAATTGCTTCAGTAAAGGGCAATTTTTAGAATTTACATTTGTAAGTATTTCTTTACACACAATGTTGTCAACATCTGGTGTTACTTGGAAGGATTGCAGAGGCCAAGACATTTGCCTCCATCACACTTCCTCGTGAATGATTGATGCTGAAACAGGAAGGCAATAAAGTTAGTATCCTAAAAGGATCGGATCAAATGGGCCAGAGGACCTTGATTCCAAACCTCTCTTGTCGTCTTGAATAAATTAGCTGGGTGAGGGCAGCCGGAAGCTGTCATGTCAGTAGTGCCTGCTGTAACTACACTAGACCGTGGACTCGGATTGGTGTGCAAACAGATGGGCAACATTTTCTGTTATTGGAGAAATAAATACAGTATATCAAATGTAAGAAATTACCTTAATTTTGAAAACAATAATGTAATAAAATTTCTGCTGAGGAACTTTTATATGCTTGTATCAGGAGTATGATGTTGTTTTAGGTTCCTATCTAATGTTGTGGATAAGAAGCCAGCCTTTTAAGATAATCAGTGAAAGACCAAAATGAAAGATCAGTACTATTGTTTTTAAAAAAAACTCAAGGGTTGTTAGGATGTGGAATTCCTTGCCTGGTATAGTAGTTGAGGCACAATCCATATTAGCTTTCCAGAGTGAACAAAATTAATACCTTAAAAAAAGTAGTAAATTACATAAGTATATGGAAAAAGGTGAGATAGAATGGATCATTCTTTCAAAGAACTACAGAACTATCTACTTTTAGGATACTGCTGTGTGCATTTGGCTGCTGCGTTTCACCCATAATTACTTTACAATATATTCTGTGAAGCGCTTTGAGACGTCTTGAAGACATGATAAGGCGTTATATCAAATACAAAGATTATTCTTATTACTTCAAAGATTAAATGTTCTTTTAAACGGTTATCCAGATTCATAACTGCACTAGAAAACTACTAGATTATAAAATCGTCTCTTTATGTAACATAATAACTATATCCCATTAAGACGAGACAAAATAAATATCAATGTTTTTAATTACTCCCCCAAACTATTTGATAAATCCCAATCTGACAATTTCTTAGGCTTTTCAATAAAAAAAGAAACCATATTAAAATACTGTCCTTTTAAACATGCTTGTCTAAGATTGGGCAACGAGAAAACAAAATACTTACTGATACTATTTTTGATTTCGGTGACATTTTTCAGTAAAATTGGAGGGTATATTTAGATGGGGGGAGGGGGTTAAAATGGAAATAATTTGGGGTGAATTAAATGTGGCTGGCACAGAAAAGTTTGGGAAACACTGTAGTAGGGAATATCATTTAAGTATGGTCTGTAATGTTACATTAACTTGGAAGCTTACTCCAAGGGTATTATTTAATTGAAAGGTGTTTAATTGTATTGTGAACACAGTGAAAGCAATGCTTTACAGCAATGGGGCACACATCTTTGAACTCTGTTGAACACCATAGCCAAAATTCTACTAATTTAGTATTGAATAGTTGTTTTGATTCCTTTTGTGTGATCTCCCCACACTGCGTACAATTCTCCACCACATGAGGAAGGTCACAACTGCCCACCGATCCTATTTGCAATTAGTTGAGGCAGTACGTTTCTCATGTTTTGCTACTTAATTTGTTAAGTCTTACTGCCAATGGGTATCAATCAGTGTGGGAGAATTCTTTATATCTGTGAACCTACCTAAGTGAACCACATTCTGCTTTGTTGGAGTTGTAAAATTATATTTTTGATGCTTAATATTTTGAAAGCTTTTAATTAATCTCATAACGCATGTTGTCTCAAACGACTAGTTTAGCTGGAGATATCTTGGCTGGACCCTGTAACATTCTCCTTTTTCAAGGCCAAGAAACACAATGGCTGCAGAACAACTTCCTAAAGGTGTCTATCAGTCCGAATCTCTTCCAAAGTTGATGCTTGTGAAATTAAATGCATCACATCAACCAGGTGGCTTCTTTCCTAACTGGTATTAGGCATCAACATTGATGATCTGTGCATTTTGGTAATGACATTCAAGTGGTTATCGCAACTTTTCTTGTATTCAGAGCAGTTTTGGTTTATTTTGTTTGCTTTACCCCTTTTACTTAAAAAAATAGCTTTGTTACCTTGACTGGATTAGAAAAAGTATTGTCAACTAAAAAACAAAACGTTATTTTTATATATAGCCGCCTCTAGTAGTAGTAGTAATTATACAGATATTTGATGTTTGTTCATTTTCATGTTGGACACTTGCTGTGTATTTGTTTGTTTCACACTGTAGTCTGTTTTGCACAATGGTGTTGAATTGGTACTACAGAACCGACGAAACAGGTAATCTTTTGTATTTGTCTATCGCTGGTATTGTACGTTCCCAATGCTTAAAGGGCCAACCCCAGTCGGTAGAAAAAATGCTACAAAGGGAAGTATGCGATTGTTAAGCAACAGTTGGATGTGAAGGAACTGGATTGGATGGGAGCTCAATAACTAAATTTTTATTGCGTATTTGTTTTGGAATCTTTAATCTCATTTCTTTAGGCCCGGAATTGCTGTTTCACCATTTTTGTTGAACACTCGTTGACTGGCCAAGAATTGTTGTCCCTTAATCTTTAGGAAGCCGTCAAAAGAATTGGAGTGAATTGGAATTTATTGGCTGAAAGTACAATAGTGTTGATCAGTTTATTTAGGGGGACCTCGGCTGTTATAATATGTTGCAAACCTTTCATTTCATAACCCATTTGTTAATGTATATTTAGTGTCACCTGTTGGGATAGGTAGCAGCTGTATAACATGGCTACTCTAACATTGATTGGTGGTGCTTTGTCTTCTGCTTTATTTTCTGTGCTTATTGGCTGCTGTCGCTCACATGATCAGACGCCAACCAGTCACTGTTTTGCATGGCAGTGGGCTTCTGTTGCTGTAAGTATGACTCATAGTAACTACCACAGAAAAGCAATTAGACCTCAGCCTTTTCTGTGCTTAGTTACGCTAGTAAACACAATGTAATCCATCTAGGTCTGAGTACGTAGCATGCATCCACCTTCTCAACAAACAAAGTCTTAACTGTCGGAAAAGATCTGATTTTAAATTTAAACAGCTCCTTTTCTGCCATGCATTTACTAATGTTTCACACTTTATTCCATTGCTTTATGTAAAACAATTGAATGTGCATAGTGGTTTTAATAAGCACTACATATTGAAATAAGTGTCTTGTTAGTTTTGAAGTGAAGAAATTCGGTACATTCAAAACTGGAACAATATGTTAATAATTCATCAAATATTCAGGTAGTTGGTAGGAAGCAATTAGCAAAATCAGCTTATTTTTATGATTTTTTTTCTTTATTTCAGAGTCTTACATTCAAGGAGAAAATGACGAGCCTTAAATTTAAAGAAAAACCGACTGACTCTGAAACCCGAAGTTACAAATACCTGTTGTTGGCTATTGTGAAATTAATCCATGGAGACCCCAAGCTAATGTTGTATGTAAGTACTGTGTTAGAGGTAAGTGTGTGAAGAAGTGTAGCTTTTATAATACTATAATAACTATTAATGCGTAGTTCAAGCACTGCAGAAACTACGAGACGAATGTGTACCAAATGTAGGTTACTTAATTTGCCGTCACCAAAACATCAGGTGACATTTGGTATCTGGAACGAGCCCACTCTTTGCCAAATGGAAACATTTGAGTAGTTCATTGAAGAAGTTGACAGGCATCGACCTTGGTCCAATCAAGTTAATCTGGAAAGCACAAGGGAAGATCTGGAAGATTGACAATCATCCATCCATTCTGGAAGAAGATAGCTTACATTAAAAAAAACTCTGGTGTGATTGTTATCAATTACAACAAACGGTCAGTGCACCGGTATTTACACTTTTATAGTGTCTTATGTCAGTGTCTCTGAACACTCCTTAGGAAATTCATTTCAGTTATTGTGACTGTATTTGTAGAATGCGGCAGCTATCTGCACCAAGGCTCCACAAAACCCATAAGGTAAATGACTACAATCTGGAGGATTGTTGGATCAGGAGAATGTGTTGAGATTATTCATTAGAATCCATATACTGTATTAGGATTCCGCTATGGACATCCAGAGTATGAAAGCGCTGAATGTGCTTTTTGCCTTTATTCTTGCAATCGAGTGTTTGCAATTCTATGTGCTTAAAACGACTGCCAAGGACTTCAGTGGAGAGAGAAGTTTGTAAGCGATTTAAGACACTTTTTAAACTTTTGGAATCTGAAATGGTGGAAACGGCCCAGGACTCCTTGGTGGTGGGAAGTATCAATTTTCCAGGAAGACATTCATCAAGTAACTTGAAACATTCCTAGCAAACCTCAACTGCAGCCAATTTGATCATATGTTGATTCACTGCACTTCACACCACTGTTGCTACACTACACACTGTTTCTGCACTATGCGCTCTAAGACATGCCGCTCTCCACCCGGCATGGAGGGCGCTTTATAAATGCAAGCTGTTGTGTGCAACCACCTCCAGGTGGTTGCACACAAGTCAGCATAAACTGAATAGATAATGGGATGTCCTCCTGACGTGAAAGGCACTATACAAGTGCAATTTTGTTGCTTCTTGTAGTAGATAATTTAGGTAAATAATGTCCCCCAATGAAGAAATATGCAGGTAATCCTGTGAAATGGATATTTAGCAACAGACGAGATTTGCATTGTGGACACTTGAGTTTACAATTGATAGAATTTCATAACTTTTTTTTCAAACTGGTTTCCTTCGCCTCCCTCTTTACCTTAAAACAAATGTTTTTTGATGTGCAGAATCCAGGAAAGCCAGGACATGAAATTCAGAGCAGCACTGTTGAGTTGATAATTGGATTAGTGCAGCTTGTTCCACAGACCAGCATGCCTGAAATTGGGCAGGAAGCCATGGAGGTAAGGATGCAGATATCATATTCCAATCAATAGCTTGACAATATTTTTTGTTATAAAGCATTTCAGATTTAGGAAAACGTGTTTCTTGTATGGTATCAGCATACCAATATGTTATTGCTACTGTATTGATGAATTTAATTGCCAGGAGATGCAAGGGTTGGTTCAAAGGATGTTGTTAAGTTAGGTTTGCACTAACATTGCACTAACATAATATCCACACCTGGAGGTGGTTGCATTTTCATGTATGTATTTTCATGAAAAACAGTAGGTTTCATAAGACATATTCTTGTCACCTACTGGTCACCAATTTGTTCCACCTCTCTGGACTTCCTATTTACCAAATTAGATATAAAAATAGTTACTTGGTAAAAAATAGATTTCGGATAAGACAAAGTACACAAACTATAATTGCAACTTGGGTGTTTATTTCTAATAATAAATAATATGAGGGTCTAAATATGAGGGTTTGTGAAAATATCATAATTTGTTTCCGTGGCTATTTTCTGTATTTTTATGCCATGACATTCTTCCTGCATTGGAAAGCAGATATCTAATTTTTACTAGTATTTCTAGTCCTATGGATAGCTTAATTGCAAGTAGGTTCGATGGAACTCAATGACTCTGTCGTTCCAGCTTTAGTTTTCTGCCCTAGACAATCACAAATTTCCTCTAACTTTAATCCTCTAATCAGTAATTTTGTGCAATGCCAGATTTTAGCTGGGTGGATGGATCATCTTTTGATTGATCAATTAACATTGCCTCACTCAAAACATGGGGAATTTTATGACATTAACATTTTAGCAACAAGCTTATTAAAATGTTTTGTTTAAAATGGTAAAATTTAAAAGTGAGAGCAGAAATATCAGGTTAACAAATGTGATTAGATAGTGACAATGTAACATAGGTAATTGTTTCCGAGTGCAAACACCTCTGTAGCATCACCATCCCTTCAGGCTTCACTTCAAAAGTCGCAATTTCATCCTACGGATTAGTTATAATTAGCTGAGGGGAAACGACCCGATTTTCTTCATTCTGACTAAGGGAGAAACTGAGAAACGCCCAGGAAATGAGCAGTTTAAAGTTACCAGTAGCCTCAGGGCTTTGCCTGTTTCAATTCTAGAGCTGTCAGGCTTTTATACCAGTGGGAAGCTTGACACTATACCTCCCTCCCCACAGAGAGAAAGGAAGGAAAATGAGCTGGTGAGTCACCCACAGCATAGCTGGCACAGGGCCTGAAGCCTACCCTATTGATGCAAGAGTGCCATGTGGGAGGACTCTTTATGGTGGCATAACTAGTGTAATAAACATGCTGTGCCACAGTATCATGAGAGATAGGTTCAATCTTTGCCAGGACCCCACATTTGGTTCAATTCTCAATCTCAGCTTTGTTGCTGTGGGTAAGTAAAGAGCAGAGATCAGGCAGGAGAGAAGCAATCAGTGAGACCATCTCTCCCTGGTTACCTGGCCACATCAGGCACCTCTCAGAGACTGACTTCAAGTCAGGGAGCATGTTGCCTGCTGTGATAGGTATTGACATGAAATATAACTAAACTGCAGTGATTTATCTTAGCTGAAGGATAACAGCCATTACTGTTGTCTATTAGTACTTATGGTGTGGTTAATATACTTCACAGCTTTATTGCTGTGCTATTTATCTAAGGCTGTATGTATTGAATACAGTGAACCTGACTTTGGCACAGATAGTTTGATGTGCTGAGACCTGGGCAAAGTTTTCGAGTGTGCTGAAATACCCCTGTATCTAGTTACAGTTTGTCCATTCTGTTCCAGGCTTTGTTGGTTCTTCATCAGCCGGAAAACATAGAGTTATGGAACCCAGATGCGCCAATTGAAACATTCTGGGATATAAGGTAAATCAGTTTTGGTGAAAACAAGAATTCTGTGAACTTCCTGATGCATGCTTAATAATATTTTTAGGGTAATCATTTAAAAAGTTTGCTTATTTAGCACTGATTGGTAATAGAGTTATGTAGAATTACACAGGTAATGTTATATTTTGATCACAATAAATTTGAGATTTATTTTGAAGACTGCAATAAAAGTTCCACTGTGAAACAGACTTTGCTTTTTCAAAATAGGGGATTTTACTCATGCACTTGAAGATAGGGTGGTCAGAGGCTAGACAAGCAATGGGAAGCTTGCCAGACAGTGCTTTCAATGACAAGCTATGCATTGGAAGGGTGCCTCAAAGTGCTTCACAAGACACCACTGTAAAGTGTAATGTCTTTTTGTGGATGAATACGATAGCAATGTGTGACTGGTAGCCAATTGTTTCTGGCGAATGTTGACCCAGACACCGGGAGAAGACATTATTTTCTTTTTGGCAAAGAATTTAAGTGCTCCTTTGCATCCACTCTAGTTTTTCTGAGAATTTGCTCAAGTATAAATTGGTGAAAGTTTCATTTCTATAATGTCTTCATCTGTGCCGACAGCTCTCAGGTTCTATTTTTCATCTGCAAGAAATTGATAGCTCACCAGATGCTCAATAGCACAGAGATTCTCAAGTGGTTGCGGGAGATTCTAATTTGTCGGAATAAGTTTCTGATGAAGAACAAGGTAACCAACGATTTCGGAACTTCATCTTGAAAATTTTTACTTCTAATAGTTTATTTTATAATTGCTAAAACTCGTAAACGTGGTCTACAAATTACAAGAAAATTAACAGTTATAGCATTATTTCTATGATTTCATTTATGTTAGTAATGGGCACTGCTAAGATTTCAACAATTCTGAGTTGGAGGATTAGAGGCAGCTGCTAAACCTACGACCCATTTGATCTTCCTGGGCGACATGCTCAATTTGACATGCAAATTGTCGGAAGATACAATGTCTGAATGGATTGATAGTTCTGTTAATAATTGTATTCTGTACATAGCCATTGTTTGTTTTGTATCATCATTTATTTTGCAGTGTATCTCAATTATAAAGCCAGTCCAGGACAGTAGGATGAGATGTACTTACTCTTGTATCCTCTAGTTTCTATATATGCAAATAGTATTGTAATAATTTGATGAATGGTGTTGTACGCTATAATATCTAATTAGTTGATGTTTTTTAAAAAAAACTAAAGCAGTCTTACAGTTAAAATTTTGCATGAAAGGATTATTCAACTTATTATGACTTTTAATGTAGGAGAACGCCACTCTAGGCAGTGGAATCCCGATCTGTCGTCAAGCACAGACAAAATTGGAGGTAGCCCTGTACATGTTCCTATGGAGCCCTGATATTGAAGCAGTCCTTGTGGCCATGTCATGTTTTCGCCACCTCTGTGAGGAGGCTGATATTAGGTGTGGAGTGGATGATGTCGCTGTTCAGATCATCTTGCCAAATTATAATACCTTCATGGAGTTTGCATCGGTCAGCAACATGATGTCCACAGGTAAGTGCTGACACTTTTTGTATATTGCAATCTGGTGCCAGTATTTATAATTATGTCATAGGTCAGATGAGGATCTAGGAACCTTCTCATACTGACCCAATAATGTGCCTCTAATCCCAACCTTAGATCAGTTCTAGCTCCATCAATATGACATTTCCATTTTTTATAATTATTTGGGAGGATAAGTTTGTAGGGCTAGGAGGAGAGAGCGGGAGAGTGGGATGATTTGGACAGCTCTTTTCAAAGAGCCATCAGAGATACAATGAGCCAAATGGCTTCCTTCTGTGCTGTATGATTCCATGTCATGGTCTGTCCTTTCCACTCCCGACTGAAACTGCTTACGTAGTGTTACAGTTTGATTACTTATGAATTGCGGACTTTGTTGCCTGCGAATGGATTTAAGTTGCACCAAACGTGTTTCTTGTCATCCTTCACTCTCACTTTGCTGCCTTCTATCCGGCCAAGTCCTTGAAGTGAAGACTTCCTTTCCGCTTTAAGCTTATTCACCATAATTGCAAGTTTTTTGTATTGTTCCATTTGGGCAAAGAAAACACCAATTTACTCTCAACAAACAAGGTATTTTTTTGAAAATCACTGGATGCCATCGGAATCCTTTTGTACTTCCAAGATTAATGTCTGGTGCCAGCAACTAAAAATGCATGGATCATAACCTTCCCAGCAGCTAAAGCTGAGAAGATGGTCTTCCATGCATTTTTTAGTTACTGACCAGATAGTCTAGGCATCTCAGCCAGCCCGACACCAGCAAATGACAAAGCCTTGTGCTTTTCCTTTTCGGTTAAGACGTATTTTCTTTGTCTAAATTGAAACACTGTGATCTAAACATAACATTATATAACCTCATATAGTCCTTTTTTTTAACAAAATTTAGGGCGAGCAGCTCTTCAGAAAAGGGTGATGGCATTGCTGAGGAGAATAGAGCATCCTACAGCAGGCAATACAGAGGTAAGTTTATAACTGTTCGTTTCCTCAGTTGTTTATCTTACAACCGCAAAATTGATATATCTGACAATGCAACATGGAGCCCTGTGGAGTCATGTAGCTCAGTGGTTAGAATACTTGCCTTACAAGCAGGAAATCTGGGTTCGATTCCAGGCAGGGCGAAACCTTGAGCAAGTTTCCTTACTCCACATGCCTAATAATAATCTCTCAAAAAAATTATAAAATATTGGTTATTTCAATCCATGACCATGCTTGGGACACTGCTGTGTACAATTGGCTGCCGCTTTTCACCCATAAATATAGTCAATTCACTTTAAGGTATACTCTGTGCAGCGCTTTCAGACGTCTAGAAGACGTGAATAGCGCTATATCAAATGCAAAGATCATTATTGTAGAAGAGTTGTGTCTAAGACATTAAAATCTATTACAATATTTGACAAGATCTTTTGATTCCTGTTTGATTCCTTTACCAGTGATTAACTGAGCTGTGAAAGTTTGCTTATTTTACCATTGCAATTACTAATATTTTTTAATTCATGTAGGCCCTTATATTGAAATAAACTTGTTGCCCCCTCTGCTTTTAGGCCTGGGAAGATACATATACAAAGTGGGAACAAGCTACCAAGTTGATTCTAAATTATCCTAAAACTAAAATTGAGGATGGACAGGTAAGGACTGTAAGATTATATTTGTGATGTTTAATGTTTTTTAAGGCTTTTAATTGATTTTTATATCTGGTTAGAATGTAATCCATGAGTATGGTTGTTTGATTTGATGACTAGCTTAGCAGCAGATAAAGGTAGCTTTGCTGGACCGGTTGAGGTCAGCTTCTGATTAAAAGACTACAGCCTCCACACCTGTCTATCTCAAGGCTAAAAAACAAGCAGGCTGTAGAAGACTTCCCAGAAGTTGTCCATATATCTCTCTTTCCATCTCTCTGCAAAGCAGCCTGCGAAGGGTGGGGGCTGTCTCTGTGACAAGGAGATGGAGTTAGAAACACACAAAAGAAAGACATAACTTTGAAATAGTTGAAGTTGTGTACAGGTGAGAGGGTCAGTGCACTTCACAGTAAAATTGATATAGATTCAACTATCTGTGGTCTCAGCTTTTAGAAGATTGATGAGGTCGTTAAGGAGGGCTTTATCAGTCGGGGAGTGTGGTTTTATCACGGGTTACGTATATTTTAATTGTTATGCTGGGTAAACATGTATGCTGATGTGTTAATATAATATCAACATGAATACAGAGACTATTGCTGCTTTTGTGTGAAACCTTTTCTTTGAATCTTTGTGTCGCCTCGTATTGAATAAACTCCAGTTTCTGTCTCCAGAATTTGGGATTCTTTAAATATCACTGGTTTGCATGGTAAAACCCAATGCTAAATCTCAGCTCAATCATGGCTAGTGACACAGCTCTGTATTGTTGAGGTTTCTTGTGACACCACAATACATAATGCACTCTTGTGATCTTAAACAATAAAAACATTTTCTTTTGAGGCTGAGGCTCTCTGGCATTTTGACGCTTTCTCTGGTCTTTCTGCATCTAGTTCTGGCTACAATTTTGGCAGGAAGCTTGCTCGCAGATCCTGCTAGTTCAGGATCCCACTTGACCACCTCACTACATAGCAATATGGCTTTATCCATTGCTATTCCATAGGACTTAAAGATGGGGCTTATTTACCTGCTTTTTATCTACCATGTTTTCTAATTTACCATTCCCAAAGGCTATTCATTAGATTTTAGTTTAAATGATTCCTGGGTACTCTCTTTCTATTTTCAACCCTGAAAAGATTGGGAGTAAAGGTTTGACATTTATATAAATTTTGCTGCTTGTGATTGTATTTTTTGTGTTAATGCATACAAAAAAGGAAACATTTTGCACATTTAAGGAAGTATAGAGGAGAACTGAAAAGGGAAATAAGAGGGGTAAAGAGATTGTACAAGAAAAGATTAGTGGGTAACATTAAAGGGAACACTAAGATATTTTACAAGCATATCAAGAATAAAAGGTAGGGTGGGGCCAATTAGGGATCTTGGCAGAAATCTTATTGTGGAAGCAGAGGGCATGGCTGACATACTGAATGAGTACTTTGAATCTGTCTTCACAAAAGAAGAGGATGCAGCCAATGCTACAGTATAGGAAAGGGTAGAGGAACTGAATAGGATAAGTATAAACATAGAGGAAGTACTAAAAAGGTTGACGGTGACTCTTTGAGTGATCATAGGATCTGAATAGTTTATGATCCTAATTGGTGTAACGTCGCATTTATGTAACAACTGAAATATAACACACATCGGTCATTCTAATTTACTTTTACCAAATGCACGTTGAATTAATACACCCACTGGTCCCTTGACTAAGTGGTTGCTGCTACAGAATGAGCTGTTCTGAAGTACACTGTATTAATACAACATCAACAACAACTTTACATATATATTGTGTTTTCCATTTTGGAAAGATGTCACAACCACAACAACTACTTGCATTTATATAGTGCCCTTCACACGGATAGAGAATCAGAGAATTCCAATGTGCTGGGGAGGTCCAGGGTTTGCACCTGAGCTTGGGGTGGTGGTTAATCTGTTAAAGATAGCGTCCTCTTGCAGAAGGAAGTAATTCTGAACCAGAACAAATTGGATTGAGAAATACCATTATTTGCAAATACTGTATGTGTATTCTGTTAGCTGAAATTTATTTTTCTAAATTATGATTCCTCGAGTAAAAAAGTTCAGTTCTCTTTGGTCTACATCTTCTATAATATGGCCTGAAAATTCCTTCCACATTTAGGTGACGGAAAGTCTTCATAAGACAATTGTCAAGAGACGAATGTCCCATGTAAGTGGTGGTGGCTCCATAGATCTCACGGATACAGATTCTCTACAGGAGTGGATTAACATGACTGGCTTCCTGTGTGCCATAGGAGGTGTCTGTCTTCAACATCGCAGTAACCCAGGTTTAGCAACGTACAGCCCTCCAATGGGGCCTGTCAGTGAACGGAAAGGTTCCATGATATCCATGGTCTCAACCGAAGGAAATACAGAGACACCCGTTAGCAAATTCCTAGAACGCCTGCTTACTCTGATGGTGTGCAATCATGAAAAAGTGGGACTTCAAATTAGGACTAACATAAAAGACTTGGTTGGACTAGAATTGAGCCCTGTACTTTATCCAATGCTCTTCAACAAGCTGAAGAATTGCATCAGCAGGTTTTTTGACTTGCAAGGTCAGGTGAGTGTCTTCATGAAATTAACTCATTTGGTATTAATATTTCACAGCGATAAAACA
The DNA here is from genome assembly GCA_035084275.1 of Hydrolagus colliei. Lineage (NCBI taxonomy): Eukaryota > Metazoa > Chordata > Chondrichthyes > Chimaeriformes > Chimaeridae > Hydrolagus > Hydrolagus colliei. The sequence goes on along the minus strand of CM068764.1, from coordinate 3,974,850 downwards.
TGCTTTGAGATGCCTGTTGTCGTCGTCTCTGCATTTTAATGCCAGGGTGGAGAAGAGGTAAAGGTAAAATTCTTTAAAGTGCAGCCATCTTCTAAAAGCCACTGTTACTTCCTTGAGCGGTTGGTGCGGTAACATTGTACTGTAAACAAGACGCTTGCATTTATAACTATCTGATGTAACGATCCTTCTTCCTCATTGATTATCCTCCACATACTAATGAGAATTATTCTGAATTTTAAGGTTTTTAATAATGTGGCTGAACTGAGAAAAACATTTTGTGAAAATTACTTTCTTTCTTAGAATTTTATCTGATAAGTGTACAGAAATGACATCACTAAGGTAACAGTTATTAACTCACTGTAGGTAGCAACTTATTATCTGTCAAACATATTTATCTTTTAAATTTCCATGACTTGTATTGTGTCACGCTTTGTTATTGATTTCGATATTATTATAGTTTGTGTCTCTTTAGCCATTATAATTCAGGTTTTGATAAAACTTTGTACACCGAACACATACCGGGGATACGTTCCTGTAAACCTTCGTGGTTGGTAAAATCGCGTTTGGAAAATGCAGGGCCCTGTGGCAAACATGGGGATAGGGGGAGTACGTGCGCTTTTTCGTGGTTGGAAAATGCAGGGCCCTATAGGAAACGTGGGGATACGGGGAGTAAGTTCCCGTTTAGTAAAACTAAACACAAAAAAACACATACAGTTACAACATACCTGGGGATAGGGTGCGTAGGTTTCAGCATGTTTGCTGCCAGCATCTGCAGCAATCAGACAGTCAGGCTGTCTGACTTACAGAGAGAGAGAGAGAGACGGAGGTTGTGGGGAGGGCTGATGGGGTGGGGAGGTAACACAGAGGGTGGGGCGGGGGGTGGGGGGGGAATCAACAAAGATTTTACCTTAATCCTAAAAGAGAAGCGATATCTCGCTGGTTGATTGCAACATAGCAACTGGGTCCTAGTGCTCTATGCTATGCTAAACTTGAAAATTTAAACCCGTGGATTCAAACGGTTTGCGAGGGTTGTCGCATTTAGCAAACCGTGGATACGTGAGTTTCGTGTTTGGTGAGGCCGCGGTTGGGGAGGGATACCTGTACTGTGAAAATGCAAGTGTTGGTTGAAGGATACTTAAAGCAAGTGTCTTTTTTTAAAACAAAAGTACATAATTAGTATAAAGAATACTGAGCCATCTGCCTCCTTAGTAATTGTCTACGTTTAATGCAGGTTTTATTGAATGATACAAACACACCATTTGTGGAACAGACAATAGCGATTATGAAGAATCTGCTTGATAATCATACAGATGGAAGCTCAGAGCATTTAGGACAAGCCAGTATTGAGACCATGATGCTCAACATAGTTAGGTATGAATTTTTCTTATTTAGAATTGTTCTCGTTGTCCCAGTTTTATATCTGCAGTACTGCTTGCGTCTAGGCATGTATGTGTGACCCTTAGCCTCAGTGTTTCAAAGCTCAACTGACCTTAGCCTGGAACTAAGTTCAGACATAGGAAGAATGGAGAGTAAGGATATTTCCTGCGTTACTACTCGCCATTACTGCTTGTTGATCTGTCCTACCAAGTGGTCAGGATATGAAGACACAATGGCAGAAATTGGAATTGAATAATCACATTGTTAACATTATGTCTTTGTTTTTAGCTAAATCAAACCTATCAATTGTGTGGACTATTTTATAACCAGATTATGTGTTATAATAATTGAAAATCATTTCATTTGGCTGAGCCCCACTGAACATTTATTCATTGGGTACCAAGCATCAAGCTGATCTTTTCTTCCTTTTGTTTTGCTACTGCTGAACACAATGTGAGTTTACTCACTTAGCAAATGAGCTATTCCTTTCAGTGGCTAACTTTAAGAACGTGAAAAAGAACGAATGAGAAAAGACTATTTGGTTTGCCATGTCCACCTCCCTCACAGTCCATGAGAACCCGATTTCACTGTAAACTCTCGCACCTGCTGTCTCTTAGGGGGAATGTTTCACACAGAGACTTAATAAACTGAACGGTCAACCTGATTGTTCTGCCATCAAACTAGACATGTGTTTCATGGACAGAATCCTTTGCCTCCAACATCCTACTTACTTGGGTTCATACTCTAGTTCTTAGCTCAGAACTTGGCTATCAATTCAGATAAATGAGATGGGACAAGACACACCACAAACTAATCCACAAATCTAATCCCTGATTAGTCCAGCAAGAAGGGATTCCAGTTTTAAGGGGTGAAGTTGAGTGTTGTATGATTTAGCTTGTCATTCTGCTGTGTATTTTATCGCAGGTACGTGCGAGTGCTCGGAAACACGGTTCACGCCATCCAGATTAAAACCAGGCTCTGCCAACTGGTGGAAGTCATGATGGAGAGAAGAGATGACCTTTCCTTCTGTCAGGAAATGAAATTCAGGTAAACGGCTTGTAAAAGTATTGTAACAAAAATGTTGTGATATGAAAAATAAGAGAATAAAAAGAAATGTAGTGCCCACGCGAGGAAGAACATTTGATAAACTTTATTAAGGAGAGATAGTGAATCAAGATGATGGGGATCAGAAACAAAAATGCAAAATACTGCAGATGCTGGAAATCTGAAACAATAACAGAAATAGCTGAGCACTCAGCAGGTCAGGCAGAATCTATGGAGAGCGGAACGTGAGTCAACATTTTGGATCCACAACCCTTTGTCGGAACTCAAAAGGTCGAAACACGAAAGGTCGTGGACCTAAAATGTTGACTCACTTTCTTTTCTCCAAAGATGCTGTCTGACCTGCTGAGTGTTCCCAGCGATTTCTGTTTTTGATAGGATTCAGGGTGCTTCCCACCATTACACATCTTGGTGTCCCACTGCCTGCTTTTTTACAAAGCTAACGAAGTAGAAAAAGTATACATTGGTTGTTTAAATCTAAGTTTTTGTTTTGATGTGCAGGAACAAGATGGTGGAATACCTGACTGACTGGGTTATGGGAACATCAAACCAGGCGGCTGATGATGATGTGAAATGCTTAACAAGGTGAAATCACGGAGTATTTAACATGTCGATTTTCTTTTTATTTCAAATATATGCAAACGGGGCTTTGAAATGCATATTAAAATGATAATTCTCAATGTAGAGATGATGACATGCACTTATTTAAAAATGTAATGATTGAACAATGCCTAGGTTAAAAGTGTAAGGTTTGCCATTTTAAATATTTTTTAAATGTGTCTTCAGAGACCTTGACCAGGCCAGCATGGAAGCAGTTGTGTCATTGCTTGCCGGATTGCCTTTGCAGCCAGAAGAGGGGGATGGTGTGGAGTTAATGGAAGCCAAATCACAGCTCTTCCTCAAGTAAGTTCACTTTACTAACTGTGCAGTGTATTCCTGCTATTGAACAGCAAGCACCCCGTGCTGCTGAGGTTGGCTTTGGACTCCTGAGAAAGCCAGCAAAGGTGAAATAATTTACAGTAAACCTCACATATGTCAAATCAGTTGAGATCATACATTTAATATGTCTTCTGCGAAGTACGAGTTATGTCAAACTTTGCATAGCATATGAACTCTTGAACGGGCCAGATGTACGACATAAGTGATTATACGATTTATACAGATCAGACTTGTGCGAAACAAAAGACAAAATACTGCAGATGCTGGAAATCTGGAATAAAAATGGAGGTCACTGGGAACACTCAGCAGGTCAGGCAGCAATCATGAAGAGAGGAAAATGAGTTAACCTTTCAGATTGACAGCTTTTCATCAGAACAGGAGCGACTTCTGTTTTTACTTCAGACTTATGCGAGTTGTATTGTATGTTTTGTTTTACTTTTAAAAATGGGTTAAAATAAATTGTTGTTCTTTTCCAGGTACTTTACCCTCTTCATGAACTTGTTAAATGATTGCAGCGAAGTGGAGGACGAGACTGCGCAAACCGGGGGGCGAAAGCGAGGGATGTCGCGGCGCCTGGCATCACTAAGGCATTGCACAGTTCTTGCCATGTCCAATCTTCTTAATGCAAATGTAGACAGTGGGCTTATGCACTCTATAGGTGAACACAACTTTTTTTAAAAAAAATGTTTAAATATGTTCACCTTTTAACTGAGTTTTATTTACAATTTTGCACGAGCTGTTTCTCAGGACACAATTTCAGGAATCCTTAACAACCCTAGCATTTGGTTTAATACTTTTCACGTCATGAGAACGACCCAAAGCATTTCCCGGGATTTACTGTGAAGTCAAATGACTGTGTGCTTGTGGGCAAATATAGTAGTCAATTTATGCACAGCAATGTCCACAAACAGCCATGAAATAAATAACAAGATTACTATGCTATGACCTGCCTTTCACCGCCTCACCCTTTAACCTGCTGAAACACTCATACATGCATTCGTCACCCCAAGGCTTGACTACGGCAACTCCCTCTTTGTCGGCCTCCCCAACTCTTTCCTCCACAAGCTGCAGATCATGTCCTCTTCTGCACCAGGTTCGGTGTACCACACCACCCCACTCTTATCCAGTTCCATTGTCTCCCCATCCCTCATAGGATAGAATTAAAAATCCTCATCCTCACCTTTAAGGCATGGCCTTGCCCACTCCTACCTCTCTGACCTGCTGACCCCCTATCAAACTGTTTGATCCCTCTGTTCAGCAGGCTCCCGTCCGATCCACCCCACTATCAGTGGCCAGGCTTTGAGCCTGTCTGCCAGCTTTTGGAACTCCATCCCACAATCCCTTTGTCTTGCTTTCTCCCTCAAGGACATCCTTGCGATGACGTGAAAGGCGCTCTATCAATCTAATTTTGTTTTTGTTGTCAAGGCCGATCTCAAGACCTTTCCTTCTTTTCGACCTTGCCTTCAATCCCTCCCTCATTCCAACCCTGACCCCCTCACTCTGCCACTCAAGTCTTGACCCTGACTGTTCAGTGGCTTGGGACAACCTCCAGACGTGAAAGGTGCTCTATAAATCTAATTTTATTGTATTTGGCTTTTATTAGAATAATAATCCTTGTATTTGATGTAGCGCCTCATCATGTCTTTGAGAAGTCTCAAAATGCTTCACAGAATATACTGTAAAGGGAATTGACTATTTTTGTCGGTGAAACATGCATTCCACCTGTGCACCATTTTTGAGTTTCTCAGTTTAAAAAAAATATGTACTAAATGCAATTGATTGACTACAAAGAGTTACCAAGAGCAGCCACACAATTTAAGAGTTTGATTTGTTTTTGTTTAATCACTGAATGAATTATAGAAACTTTTTTTCAGATTTTCAATCATGTGTATCAAAAAAAAACTTTTGGCGTAGTGAACATTTAAAATTGCACTTAGAATTTAAGAATATATTTGAAAATAACCCAGTGATTGTCAAAAATGAAATTTTGAAATATAATTCATGATTTCTAATCTGTTTTTGTCACCTTGAAACCAATCAATGAGTCTATTTTCCTTCACTTAGGGTTGGGGTATCATAAAGATCTTCAGACAAGAGCTACGTTCATGGAAGTACTAACCAAAATTCTTCAGCAGGGAACAGAGTTTGACACACTTGCAGAGACCGTGCTCGCTGACAGATTTGAAAGGCTTGTGGAACTGGTGACCATGATGGGAGATCAAGGAGAGCTGCCCATTGCAATGGCTTTAGCTCATGTTGTTCCTTGCTCACAATGGGTACGTGGATCTAGACTGGTGGTGGAAACAGGGTGGTGGAAACAGATTCATTAACAACTTTCAAAAGGGAATTAGATAGGTACTCAGAATGGAAAGAGCGGGGTAGCGAGACTGATTGGATAGCTCTTCCAAAGAACTGGAAAGAACTTCCGAATGGCCTCCTTCTGTGCTGTAATATTCTGAATGTTTTGACAGGTTCTGAAAATGTTTCTGATATTTATGGACATGGGAACTAGTCCTTGACCAGACTCAGATAAAATTCAATTTACTGTTGACACCAAAGTAATGTCACAAAGCAATGTGAATCATATGGGAAACTCATATTAACTTTCTTTAGTCATAGTCTATCTTAGTCATGTTCCATCCTAGTGTTGTTGATTGATCTTTGAAGTTTGTTGTGAATCTCCTGGTTTGAAATCACTAACGAACAAACTAGATCATTCATTGATGCAAGTGTGAAATCTGACTTTTCCTGTAGGTGGCAGTAAACATCTTATTTTTTGTTGGTTATGATGGTAGAATTGGTGGTATTATTACAGACCTTATGCACTCAGTGGAACAAGGATCACCACATTCCAGCAATTATGATGTAATGTGTAAAATTGTCATCTATACAGCACAATATTTGAAAAACTGCATTATGTGTTTGCCTTATAATTAACACCCCACCATCACCAGCTATGCAGAAAGTTGGATGTTACCCAACTGGGAGCATCAGATGACTAGTTGAGGACAGTCACTTATTCACGGTGCTACCACTGCACTACATTGGGATGTTTTTTGCTCCTCTGGTTCAAATTGCTCTGGTTCACATGACTTGTTATTAAAACAAAAAAAAAGTTTTCAGTTCATCGAGCTGCAGTCTTGTGTATATGGAATGAATTTCAGGCATTTAAATAATTATTTGTTAATCTTACATTGACTTCCATTCCCTGTGCATCCAGCTCCATCTTTCCCTCTACACCTGATGCTTTGGATAGTAGTCACATGTCTCCTGTCCCCTGTTACCTCTCTCAATTCTCCATTTTTGGAGACACCAACAACAAAATTACACTTGTACAGCACCTTACACATCAGGAGGACGTCACATGGTGCTGGACAGTCACTACAACAACTTTCATTCATGTAGTGCCCTTCATGCGGCGTAGTGTTGCAGAGTGCTTCACGAGGCAGAGTCACGAGCCAAGGGTAGAGGGACATGGGCTCAAAAAGGATACATGTGTATCATAAGGTTTTTGTTTTAAAATGCCAACTATGGTTTATAAATTGTATAAATCGTGGCTCTGTTACCACACAAAGCAAATGTCATTTAAAAAGACAATAACTGCAACTTCCAACGATACACAGCGGAGATCCCAGTAAAAACAGATTAAAACTGCAACTACCCGAAACCCTCTAGCATGCTGAAAGTAAGGGTGGGATATGGACTACACTTGGCCTCTAAACAGGCCCTGAAATCGATGTATAAAAATAGCAATTTCTCGAGAACTACTGCATGGAAATAGCTCAAAAACAATGCAATTCTTCATTTTTACCACAGACTTCCATTGGGCCAGTCACAAATCTCAACCAACAGGTAGGAAAGCTTAAAATGTGCACACAAACCAAACGCACTCTCGAAGCAATCGCAATAATTCTCCAACGCTTTGTCAGTGGATGGATTTTTTTTTAAAAGACCGTAGTCGTTTCTTTTGTGGTGGTGACATGCTTACATCAATCTAATGACACTACGTTCTTGGTTGCGGTTGTAAGGAAATGAGATGAGTGCATTTGAACTGGACGTTAGAATTGAACCTTGACTGCCTAACACTTTCCCGCCAGTAGAAATAAGTAGAAAGTTAGGTTTGAAATACTTCTGTAAAAATTGAGTCTTGCTAAGCTGCCCTTTTTGAAGGGAATTAACATTCTGCTTTTGTATCCTTTCTGTTAATATCTGAAATGGTTTGTTTTATCTCCTGAGTGCTGATGACCCTCCACCCCCATCAGAGCAAATGACTTTGAAGAGTTACGAAGCTTTATCAATGTAAATAAGCTGAATCGATCTACATATTGGAAAAAAACTGTGTTGATAACCCAACTCAGGATATTGACAAGAATGACTATAGGTGAAGCAAATATTATACAAAAATCCTCATTGGGTGGTGAGTAGGTTAAAGTGCTTTACCTCCCACAAAAAAAGTTTTCTAAAAAGGATTGATTTACTGTTCTGATCCATTTGTCCTTCTGATGCTAATCCTGACACTCCAAACCAAGCCTTTGTACTTGTCATTCATCAGTGGCTTTTCTAATGGGAATATTTCATATTGCAAGTATTTCGCTCTTCCCCTTCCCACTCCCAATGAGAATATCACCTGCCGTTCAGGTAAAAATAATAATCCTTGCATTTTGATATAGCACTTTTCACGTCTTCCAGATGTCTGAAAGCGCTTCACAGAATATACTGTAAAGTTAATTGAATACATATTTGTGGGTAAAATGCAACAGTCAATTGGGCACAAAAGTGTCCCACAAATAGTTGTGGATTGAAGTTTATTATTGTCTTAATGATAATAATTTAACGATCATTAAATTAAAGAGATTTCAAAATTCTGTACAAGCACCTTAATTTTTAAACATTATTGATCGGGTTTATTGACTCCTCTTAGCCAGTTGCTCTGTTGACAAGGGCAAGACTCTCCTCTTTAAGCTCTTTAATTACTACCTTTTTGTCTGTATATCGCAGACATTTCCTTTTCATAATGCGTTTGCATAAAAGTTGCCTGCGTAAAAGTAAATTAGAAATGTTTTGTGAAGAATTTTATTTTACTTTCCTATTTTTGGGAATAAATAAAAAGATATAAAATAAACCAGAAATGTACCAGAAACCAGGGAATGGTTTTCAGAGAAGCCTGTCAGCACCAAATTATTTTGCTTCTCCTTACGCTCAGTTTGTTTCGTAGACATTTATTCTCTCAGACATTTATTCCATCGACACAGTTCTCAGTAACGTGTACTGATGTGCTTGGTTTATTCCAGGATGAGCTTGCTCGTGTGCTGGTGACTTTATTTGACTCGCGTCATCTTCTCTATCAATTGCTGTGGAATATGTTCTCTAAAGAGGTGGAGCTCGCAGATTCCATGCAAACCCTCTTTAGAGGCAACAGCCTTGCAAGTAAAATAATGACATTCTGTTTTAAGGTAAGTGTGACGTAGTTGGGGGGTAAAGAGGGGAATCTAAAGATTAACACACAATTTAGGCGCATCAGTTGGGTAACTAATTTTTAAACATTATTGATCGGGTTTATTGACTCCTCTTAGCCAGTTGCTCTGTTGACAAGGGCAAGACTGCTCTTTAAGCTCTTTAATTACTACCTTTTTGTCTGTGTATCACAGACATTTCCTTTTCATAATGCGTTTGCATAAAAGTTGCCTGCGTAAAAGTAAATTAGAAATGTTTTGTGAAGAATTTTATTTTACTTTCCTATTTTTGGGAATAAATAAAAAGAGCATTTTCACTGGATCTTGTAATTTAACATTACAATACAGATTCGGTTTGTTACATTATTTCTTCCATCTCACTGACCATTTTGGAAGGTAGGAGCTACAGCCACAATTAATTTGTTAGCCCTGTTAGCAAAGCCTCCTTGACCGATCAGTGACTGATTGGCAATGCAAACCCTGCCAATTGTGTTTTTTTCACTCTTAAAAAAAATTGCGTTTTAATTTTTTTTCACTTTAAAATAAAAGTGGGGCTATGGTCGTTCAGATTTCCCTAAAACACAGCCATAAACATACTATATTGAGGTGCAGGGATTTGCACCTCAATACAATACAAAATTACATTTCAGGATGTTTTATAGTGAAAATATGATTATACTGTATATTGTATTTGTAGGACATTTTGGGACTGCTATAGGTTTATCATAAGGACGTTATCTTATTGTACTGCTGATAGAAGGCTCCATCATAGCTCATCCCTCCAGTAATAATAATAAAAATCCTTGCATTTGACAGAGCATCTTATCACATTACTCAGAAGACAACAACTTCAACTTTTGCATAATTCATTTGCATAGCCCCTTTGATGCAGGGTAGTGTCCCAAAGCACTTCACATTGCCGGAGCCTGACACTGGTGGGCTGGGAGTGGGAGAACCAGTGGTGTCTGGCTAGAACTGGTGTTGATGGGGAAATATTGTAAAGTGGATTGACTGTATTTTGTGGGTGAACATTAATTAATTAACAGTACATTAATGCTCCCGCTGGCATCAAAGATTGAGCAATTGATCAGTGGGCCATTTTACCTTCAATCCTCTTAACTATACCTGCATCATAAAATATGAATTTGTTATTTTGACTTTAGGTCTATGGTGCTACGTATCTGCAAAAGCTACTTGAGCCATTGCTGAGAACGGTACTTAAGGACCCAGAAAAACAACACTTAAGTTTTGAGGTAGATCCGACCAGGTAGGAGTTTCTTCCGGTTGATGTATCAATCACATGGTTATTTTCTTAAATGCATTTTTTAAAAACTGAAAATGATATCCTATGGGGGTGTTTATTTCATTTCAAGAAGTACTGTAATCTGAAAATAACCGAATCGACTTCTTAATTGATGATGAATTCATACAATTTATAAAAAATGAATTTATAAGAAATTATTACTTAAAAAAAAGTACAAGCATATTTAGCCTGAAATCTGCTTCTAAGAACATAGGGTCGGGTAGACCATTTGGTTGTTGAGCCTGCCCACCATTTTCCAATTTTTAACTCAATTCTATCTTCCCACCCTCTCTCAAACTCAATTCTATCTTCCTACCCTCTCTCCATATCCCTCAACAGCCTTGTCTATCAAGTATTTGTCTAGTTGTTTTTTTTTAAAAAAATTTAGTTGATTCTGCCCCCACTGACCTCTGCAGGAATGAATTCTACATTCACACCACCTGCTGAATGAAAATAGAGTAGGTTTCCTTATTTAGTTACTCCACAACCTCACCAATCAGGTTGCTGAAACTCTCATTCATGCCTTGATCATGTCCAGGATCGACTATGCTTGTTGGCCTTCCCATCTCCTCCCTCCAAAGGCAGCATTTCATCCAGTACTCGGCAGCCCGTGTCCTCTCCCGCACCGAGCTATGCGACCCCATTTCCCCCATTCTCGCCCGACTCCATTGGTTCCCTATCACTCAGAGGATTCAATTCAAGATCCTGGACCTTACCTTTAAAGCCCTCCATGGCCTCGCCCCAACCTACCTCTGCAGGCTCCAGCCTGCTCCACGTCTCTCGATCCACCCGCCCCACCATTGACGGGCAAGCCTTCAGCCACTCTGCCCTCAACCTCTGGAACTCTATCCTGCTATCCCCCCATCCTGACCCCTCCCTAGCCTCCTTCAAGTCCCACCTCAAGACCCTCCTTTGATGGTGCAATCAGTCACCCACCTTTCTCTCCCTTCAGTCTACCCTTCCTGATCGTGACTCCAACTCAGGAACACTGCCTGTTCATTGCCTTGGGAAGTCCTCCCGACATGAGAGACGCTATACAAATAATATTTCGGTATTTTTGTTGTTTCAAATAGTTTACCCTCAAGTTTAAGACTGGCCTCTCAATTCTCTCACCAGAGAAAATATGCTCACTATTATGGAGTCCTGAAGCTCAGTGGTTAGTGCCTTATAAGCGAACCTGGGTTCGATTCCAGACAGGGCAAAACCATGGGCAACTTTCCTTACTCCACGCTCCTGATGAGAATCCCTCGAAAAAACACAATAATAAATTGGTAATTTCAATCCACAACTGTTTGTGGGACGCTGCTGTGCGCAATTGACGCGTTTTGGCCGCAAATATACAGTCAATTCACTTTACAGTATATCCTGTGAAGCGCTTTGAGACATCCAGAAGACGTGAAAGGCACTATATCAAATGCAAGGATTATTATTATTCAGCCTATCAAATCCCTCTATAGTTGTGTACACCTTGCATTTGTCTACAGTTTTATATTCAATGTAATAGGACAGTTCCTTTAAAGGTTGTAACATTCAACGTTCTCCTTCTAAAATATGAGTTAAGTTGTGCAAAATAGATAAAGTTTCTAACTTCAACCCTTTTTGAGGGATTTTAAACATTTTTAATAGCAGTATTTTCGTTCTCTCTTACTGATCCTTGCTTTTGAGATAGGAAATGTTGCATTCTTTATCACATTTTGCATTGTCAAAACTGTGCAATATCCCGTCTTCCTGCAGTTTATATTTTTATCTGGATTCACTGTGTTATTAAAGGTTATCACAATCTTCTTCCCTTTTTAATCTTCTGTTCTGTGGCAATGTGCCCGCAACTATTTTATTTATCTTACCCCCTCCGCCGCCCCATGTGGCTTGAAGTGCCTGACCTCCACTCTCGCTTGTCATGGGTGCACTAATATTAAGAGCAGAAAGTCACCGTGTGGGAAATTGCTAAATATGGGAGGAAATGCAACATATACTTCTTGGGTGGGTGTACTTTTCTATGCCTTTTCTGCTTAATGCACTATAACAACAACAACTTCGAGTTATATAGTGCCCTCCACGCCGGACGGCGTCTCAGCTCCTCAGAGTGCTAACAAAGTTCTGCTGGAGAGAAATCTGGTGCTAGTTCTATTAAATCTGTATTAGCTTTCAAAGGGGAACTTGATAAAATACCTATAAGTAAGTCACAGGGGTGTGGGGAAAAGGCAGGTAAAACTAGATGACTGAAATGAATGCGCTTAAGAGAGTCAGAACAGATACAATGGGCCAAATAGCTGCCTTCTGTGCTGTGAGTTTCTATGGTTCTTGACATATTTACTAAATTGTCTCTGGAACATGTTCTCTGAACCCCTGAAACATAGTCATTGGATTGGGACTTGGTAAAAGGAATGATTGGAAATGATGTGCCTTTTTGAAGGGGAAATAAACAACTTAATATATAATAATAATAATCCTTGCATTCGATATAGTGCGTTATCATGTCTTCGAGACGTCTCAGCGCTTCACAAAATATACTGTAAAGTGAATTGATTGACAGAAAACATCAGTTTAATGAAGAGTGGGAGCAGATAGTTGATCTTGTGGTACATACACCTGTAATGTTTGTCTGTACAAAGTGTTTTCCTGCTAGGTTTCCTGGTGTTTGAAGACAGCAGATAATTTTCCTGATGCCCAAGTTGTGCTATTCAGTGTACAGATTAAGTAAAATACATTATATACAGGTAAACTCCACTTAACGTCTTTGAAAAATGCGACTTTAAGCGAAACAAAGTTGAGCAAATACATTTTTCCCATAAGAATGAATATAAAAACTGGTGTTAGGTTCTTTTTCGTCAAAAGTTTTCTACAAGACAAAACATTATACTCGCTCCCTGACTGCCTGCCCGGCTCACTCACTCGCTCCCTGACCGCCTACCCAGCCCTCTCACTCGCTGCCAGTCTCACTCGCTACCAACCTGCCTCACTCTCTTGCTGTCGGCCTGGCTCACTCCCAGGTCCTAACACCATTGTGTCCCCCCTTTTCCACCCGCTGTCGAACTGCGTAATAGCGAATGTCACAACGTTAAATAAATATATGTTCCCAATATATCAGCAATGTATTGACGAAAGAATGTTAACAGAGGCAACGTTAAGCGGGGTTTAACTGTATAGCTTAGCCTCTTGAATTTTGTGGTCTAACCACCTTCCCTTCAGCCATTTGTTACTGGCAGGGACAAGGGCCCTTGCATTTATCAAGCAAGATAAAATGGTCAGGTGATGAATTACAGATAATAATAATAATAATAATCCTTGCATTTGATATAGCGCTTTCCACATCTTATCAACGTCCCAAAGCGCTTCACAGAATATACTGTAAAGTGAATTGACTGTATATATTTGTGGGCAAATCGCGGCAGCCAATTGCGCACAGCAGTGTCCCCCACACACAGTCGTGGATTAAAATGACCAATTTTATTATTGTGTTCTTTTTTGGAGGGATTATTATTAGGCATGTGGAGTACGGAAACTTGCCCAAGGTTTCGCCCTGACCTGCCTGGATTCGAACACAGGTTTCCCCAGCTTGCAAGACAAGTGCTCTAACCACTGAGCCACAGGAGCTCCACTGTGATGTGCGAATGATATTTGAGAAAGACTTTAGTTTAGTTTTATGCCATATCCATGCACTCTCACAACTTCACAATGCATACTATTGTACTGTGTGATTCTCTTTATCACAATAAATTGCTATTGTGTTGTCAGAAGTTGTATAACTTGTACTCAAGGCTGTGATTTTCTATACAGTGAGCTTCTGGGCTTGTTGAGGGGGGGGGAATTAAGCAGCACTTAAAAAAGTTTTCACATTGAAGAGAACGTTTTGATGATGATTTTACTTGCTTGAAACCCTGGAACTTCTAGAGGTTGAGATCTGGTTCTAAACTTTGCTCTTGCCATTTGATTGACGGGGAGACTCAAAATGGAAGGAGAGGATTTTATTTTATTTACATAAAATTGAAATAAGACATTAGCTTTAACTTTTTTTTACAACGCACAAATAAGAATGATAATTTGAATACTGTTCCACAGGTTAGAAGCAACCGAGAGCCTGGAAGAAAATCAACGGAACCTACTGCAAATGACAGAGAGATTTTTCCATGCAATTATTAATTCCTCATCTGAGTTTCCTCCACAGTTGCGGAGTGTCTGCCATTGTTTGTATCAGGTACGCTGGCTTGGGGGTAATGGGGAATTGCAGGAGGCTGTGGGAATTTACAAAGCTGCTGTCCTTGACTGGAGATGGTTGATGCTGGGACAGAGTGGGGCTTTGACTGTTGCACTTTGGGGTGAATTGTCTTGGTGATGGCTCAATGGGATGTGTGTTTACAGTACCATCATCCTCAATGCCTTATTGTACTGTATTAACAGTTGAAATGGTGATGTCTGCTGGGAAACAGTAAATGATTCATTACTGGTGAGGATCCTCCATGTAGGAAATCCTGAGATTTAAGTTCATAAGCATGGATCAAAAATGGATGAACATGCAGAAACTGTGGGGTTACTTTTCTGCAAAAATTCGTACTGTGGTTTATAAGATTCAGTTCGGAATGATCTTGCTTATATTCTATATTTCTCTCCCTCCTTTTCCCGCTTGCGTGTTGTAACTTATCTAAATAAAAGCCGCTCGGCTATGGGATCGGTTTTGTGACATACCGTAATTGCTAGGGTAGAATTACTTAGCAGTGATACGATGATCTCTATCTAACTAGTTTGTTTTAAGCCAGAAGACTGATTCTTACTCTGGTCTGTGCGTTTCGTTCCTTGACTATTGTCGTACAGGAACAATGCGTTTTTTATAGTCGCTCGACCATGCACTAAATCATGAAAGAGAATTGAATCTGACACTTACTAATTACTTCTCCCCCACCCCCCACTCAACAATAAATAACCAGGAACAATCTTTCCCGGTCTGTGGTTCATTAGAGCAGTGTGCATTTTGTTTTACTTTGTGAAATTTGTGTGATGCCACAGTTAAGACACGGTTTCAACTTCGGGAAACCTAAATAAGTGAGCAAACAGAACAGTGACCAATTGAATGAAGACTTTGCTTTTACCGCTTAGTATATCCAATTGATTTAGAATTTTTTTTTAGTCACTTTTCAAACTTGTTTGCTACTAGAATTGAATTGCATGTAATATGCTATTCTACTGCAACAATAATAACAACAACAGCAAATTACATTTGTATAGCCCCTTTCACGTCGGGAGGACGTCCCAAGGTGCTTGACAGTTGGTTTTGGACCCGAGCTGGGGTTCTAACTATTCGGTGAGAAGGGATTGGTAATTACCGTAGTATAACTTTCCAAACATGACAACCTTCCAATATCTGCATATTCTCTATGTTTGCAAAATGCCATGCAAGAAAAATTCCCTTAATTCAGTTGTAAACCCTAGCTTTCTGCAGTACATGTCTGTTTGATTGGTGCACTTTTACTTGTAGCGGATTGAACTTGACTTATAGCCAACATTCTGGTTGGTTTTAAAACGGAATGTTTCCTGGAATTATTTTTGCCACTATTGTATTATTTGAATACCAGTCTGAGATTTTGGAGAAGAAAACATTCACTCTTCAAATGAATTCATGTAGTCGACTGATATAAAAGTGATGGATGGATTTGGGAAAACCTACTTGAGAATTGAATGATGTGTTAATGAAACAGGAGCATACTTGATTAACAACAAAATTACATTTATAGAGCACCTTTCATGTTGGGAGGATAACCCAAGACCCTGAACAGTCAGGGTTGGGACCCGAGCACGGGGTAGGGGCAGGGGAGGGGAGTGAGAGAGGTGGAAGGGCGATAGAAGGCACGATCGAAAAGGAGGGTCTTGAGAATGGCCTTAAAGGAGGTAAGGGAGGAAGCATGGTGAAGGGACTGTGGGATGAAGTTCCAGAGTGTGGGGGCAGAGAGGGGCAGAGAGGGTGAAAGCCCGTCCACTGGCACGTCAGGCTGGGACACATGGAGCAGACCAGAGCTCACTGAACGGAGGGAGCGAGCAGGTTCATACGGAAGCAGCGGGTTGGAGAGATAGGAAGGGACAAAGTGAATGGCCTTGAAAGTAACGACGAGGATCTTGAATTCGATCCACGGGATGGGGAGCCAATGGAGCCGGGAGTAGGTGGGAGTGAGCCTCATGCGTGAGAGGACTTGAGCAGCAGAATTCTGGATGATCTGCATCTTATGAAGGGAATGAAGGCCAATGAGGAGAGAATTTCCATAGTCAATCCTTGATCTGACAAACACATGGATGATTCAACCTAAGTTCACAATATCAGAATTTTAGGTGACTTTTCAATCTTTCTCAATTATATGTCTTTTTTTTATTTAAATGGTTTCTGAATACTTTTGAGAAGATTAGTGATTTGAGAAGATTAGTGATTTAACGTGAGGGTTAGGTGACAAGCCATAAATATAGGGGATTTTTTCCAGTTATTAATCCGGCGATTAATTTGTGGTAAAGACAAACGTGATATTGGTTTGGCCTGATTAAAATCAGAGAATTGACAAATGCACCATAAAATTGGAACATGTTGTCAATAATTCTGGTTTGCCATGAAATGTAGGGATTATTATAATCTACATAGAGAAAATGGGAACTGTTCTGTTTGTCACGTCCTCCTGACATGAAAGGCACTATACGAATGTAATTTTGTTGTTATTTTTTGTTGATTGCTGATTTCAACTGGATTCCTTTGTACCTTCAATTGCCACAGCATTCAATATATAAATAAGAACAAACACAAATTACATTTGTAGAGCGCCCTTCATGTCGGGAGGACATCCCAACGCGCCTGGAAAATCAGGAATTTGGAACATTCAAAAGGTGCAATGGAGAAAGTGAATGCTTATCGAATGTTTTGTTATAAAATTTGTATTTTATTATATAAAAAAGGCACTTGTGAATGGCACTTGTTACTGATTTTACAGTGAACATTTTGCATTGGGCATGGCAGGTAGCTAAAGGTTTATCTCCTTAATGTCTTGGTTAGTACTTTTGTCATTTTATTGCTGTCCTTGTGGTTACTTGTCGCAATAACAGTAATCCATGCACTTCACATCAGGAAAGCGCTTCATAAGATTTAGCTGTCACCAACAAAATTAGATTTGTAGAGAGCCTTTCACGTCAGGAGGACGTCCCAAGGTGCTGAGTTTATTAGTGTAGGGATGGTATTTTTATAGGCGAATACAAGCGGCCAATTTGTGCATAACAGTGTCACAGCAAAAAGCAATGAAGTGACACCAGGAGAGTGCAAGGGATCTTTGGCGTCCACCTGAACAGGCAGTCTTGAGTTTAATATGTCGAAGCATCGGGGTCAATCTTCCAATCTTGCAGCAGTGTATTGCAGTGTCAGCCTCGACTGTGAATAGTCCTTGACATAGAGAACATTTGAGACCAATTTTTATTGCAATATTTCATTGTATCAATCTTGAATGAGTTGAAACCATGGCCCACTCACTCAGTGTCAGGTCTAAAGATGGGTCAGTAAACAAATGGCGGCCCCTCCCTTGTCTCTCTGGTGTTTGGAAGGGAATGAATTATGGAGCCGTAGCCTTTTAAAAGGATAAATTTCAGTGAACACCTTAAAGTAACTGATTCTGATCACCATTCATCCAATATTTGGGAACCAAATGATACTTCAAACATCTTACTCTTCTAATGAATCTTTTGATAAAGAATAGTTATTATTTGTATTTTAGGGAAATTAAGGTTTTGTTCATATTTTGCTTGTTAGCTATGAACCATACTTGATGTAATGTGGTCCATGGACTTTCTCTTCGAGATCTTCTGTTGCTTTTTCACCTAAACCACAAGGTGAAGATATCACAGTGGATCTCAGGAATGTCTAGGTACTGATCATGTAGGATGATAACTTGCAAGATGATAACTCTGTATATTTTCATTCAGTTTCAAATCTGGGTGATGATTAAGAAGACTTTTCCACTTTGATCAGATATTCCCTCAGTTATAAAACACAAAATCCTGTAGATGCTGGAAATCTGAAGCAAAACAGAGATCGCTGGGAACACTCAGTGGATCGTGCAGCATCTTTGGAGAAAGGAAAGTTGGTCAATGTTTCGGGTCCATGACCCTTAGTCAATTGTGTTTGATTCAAATTTGCACGTTTCTGCAGGTCAGGGAAAGTATGACCGCCCCCCAGTATTACATTGAGTATTGATCCAATGTAAAATTGTGACGTCCTTATCCACGTACACTAGCAGAGGGCAAAGCCTGGCTTTACTTTCTGTTTTCAAGCTTTCAGTGTTTTATCAGCACGTGAATGTGCATTATTTATAGGAGAAATCGCCAAGCTTCCAGAATTCCAAATTCTTAAATTGGAGGAAATTGGATACATATCTAGCCAGAACTAGTAGGTTGTTTCAAAAGTAGTAGTATCTGTATTTATGAAGAGCTATTTGATATGAAAAAGTTTAGCAATTCACAGATTCCAAGACAAACTTTCGTTCAAGCTTCCAAGCATTCAAACTAATGAAAGTTTTGGAATAATTCTCAGATTCTGAGAATTTTGGCTGAATACAAATAAACATTGTTACTAAAACAAATTATTGCCCATATTTTACTGACTTTTTTGCGTAAAAAATTGTCATTGCCGAATTGAATATCCATTTTGTATATTTTTTGTTGTGCAGTTGCATGTACAAGCCCAACAATGTATTTTGTTGTTGTGTGAAGTTGGTATTGTGACTTGTTTGTGCTCATCTCTGTTCTGTAGGCTACTTGCCACTCTCTACTGACTAAATCTGCAGTAAAAGAAAAAAAGGAAAACATGAAAAAATCAGTAAGTTCAGTGACCTTTTTTGCAATTTTGTATCACCCTTTCTTTCAAAGCAAATTCTTAAAACCTTGTGCTTTTTCCCCTAAAAAAACACACTTGCCTTCAGCCTTTTTGATCCTCACTTTGGAATCATTCTACTAATTCTGGCAAAATAGCTTTCATTCCAATTAACCCCTTTTTAATTTAGATTTTAAGATCTATGTGTAACCTGGCGTCAGAAGTGGTTAAACTAGATATTCTCAACTAAAATATGGTACCTGGGACCTGCTCCTCCTTGTCTAATGTCTTCAGAACTGGAACTGCTTCTAAACCCTAAAAGCTTGTCTATGAAATGAGCTGTGTTTCAGGGGCTATTTTATCTTTCTTAAACCTTGGGAGAGCTGGAAGTCTGTTACTGCTCAGGATAATATTGATCGATTTTCCAAGAAATACAAGCCTCTTAAATATCAGGTCGGCCTCTGATGTCGTTAACTGGAAGAGACAAATAGGCTACTGTTAGCAGTTCAGGACATCATTTGATTGCTGTGTTGAATCATATCATTAATTCATTTAGAGGCTATTTGTTGATATATATATATATATATGTGTGTGTATGTATTTATATATATCTATATATATATATATAGAGAGAGAGAGAGAGGGGGGCAATTCTCTTTGGAAAACATCTTACTGGTAGTCCTGTTTAAGCCTATGTAAAATTCATTATTCTAAAGATTTTGGCAGAAGGATTCATAAAAATGGTGAGAGGGAATGTGGAGGGAAATCGAGACATCTGCCAGTCACTGAATTGCTTGCAAGTGTTAGAGGACTTAGGGCTTGTATGACGGTTGCCTAACTGTGATATCAAAAACACTTTTAGAGCTGGAAGCTTGAACAACTCATTTTAAATCATCTTTAAAGATTCACCGAATGGAACCCCAAAACAGTCCAGGTAAGGGCTTTTTGGAGCAGGTTACAAAAGAGAATTGAATATTTAGTGCCATGGCACAGCTTTTAACATTAACAGTAGCAACAGAGTTATGTCCCAGGGCCCTTGACAGTGCTGGGGGAGGTAACCGTAGGCAGGGTCGCAGAGGAAGTTCTACAGACCTGAAGATGGGGAATTAAGGGGCAAGATGGAGGGATGGAAGAAGAGTGTTCTGGAGCATTGGGGAGTAGGGGCTGAAAATGCCGATGGTAGAACTGAGGACATGAGGGACATGCCAAAGGCCAGAGGCAGTCTAGCGGAGGCAGCGACTAGTGGGATGGGGGTAAGCAGGCTGAAGAGGTAAGAAGATCCCAGGGCAAAACCAAGCTCACTTGGGCAAACAGAATACTGTTTTGTCCAGCTCATAGGAAAGGTTCACATAGCATGGTTAGATGTCTCTGCTTTGAACATGCAAAGCTTGCAAGCTTTTTGGAATAGATGCAAGCATAATAATAAAATAATAATAATAATCGTCCTTGCATTTTGATATAGTGCTTTTCACGTCTTGTAGACATCTCAAAAGTGCTTCACAGAATATATTGTAAAGTGAATTGACTGTATATGGGCGAAACTCGGCAATCAATTGCACACAGCGGTGTCCCACAAACAGTCATGGATGGAAGTGAACAACGAAAGAAAATTCAAAGAATTTAGTTGAGATTAGAATTTAGGTGAAATGACTTCACAGAGAAGGTAATGAGAATGCGGAATGCATTGCCCAAAGCGGTGGTTAAATCAGACAAGAGAAATGCATTCAAGAGGAAGCTTGAGGGAGAGGGAATTAGAAGGGGATAGGAGGGACCAGGAATAGATGGATAGTCACTCATGAGTTAAGTAAATCTTCTGAATATGGAAAGATTGTATTCTGCTTCTACTTGGATAATTTAGAGATACTTGAGGATGTATAATGCTGAAATATTTTTGAGTAATTTTGGTCAAATGCAACATAATGTAAAGCTGATCAGGAATGGGCAATTATTTAAAATTCCATAGTACAGTAGTTTGATAACAGTGGAGCTCACTGACCTATATCCTGATGATATATATTTAAGATTGGTAGTCATGGGATTTCAATAGTAAATCTATTCAAAAGGTGACCACAGTGATATCAATTGTGTTGAAGTGTCGCTATTTAATCCGTTTCCAAATGCATCAAACGTCCAGCCTAGTGATAGAAACAATATGTTTTCCATGGCCTTACATTTTCAGGCAATAACTCTATATTAAGAGTACTAATTCAGTCTGACCTGTTAGAAAAAGCTCCAGAGTGCTGCAATCACCATTGGGAGACTTGAATCTCATGTTCATTCAATATTAAACTTGCGTTTTTCAGAATGTGCTATTAACGTGATCTTCTGTTCAAAAAATAATCTACCAAAGGGAGAAAAATCATGAAGGGGAAGGAGGTAGAGAAGAATGCATCATTTGACCTATTGGTGATTGAATGATTGACTCTTGGCTGATGATGGCATCGGATTTCACCGAGAATTTTTTTTTAATAAAGAACTAATTTTTGCAAAGAATGATGAGATCCTGTATTACCAGTACTGTTCTTAAAGGGAAATTGTTTTTGCAGCTGAGGTGCATCTTGCCCTTTTAATCGTTCGGGTTATAAATGGAACGATACTTGCACGTTATTTACAAGGAGCTTATGATTTTGAATCTTACCTGCTCTGCACTAGATAATTGAACCTTGTAGATAGATGTTTCTAGTAAGCAAAATAAAAATACTTCAGTGAACAAGAAGTAATCTAGGGAGATAATGGAAGCAGAAAATGTTGTATATTTCACAAATAAATTAGACGGATGTCTGCTAGAAAATAATATCTCGTGTTACAGATTATGGGAATGACACGCCAAGCGACTGCCAGGATGGTGGAAGTAGAACTAAGTGGACCTTGGTAATTTTTCAGCTAGTGAAAATTTCACCTACTGGTTGAATTCCTATAACAGAAGTAGATAGTAATAAATTGTTTGCATTTTTTTTTATTTTGCCAATTTTTCCCCATATCCCATCTCCTCTTCTCAAGGTGTTTGGGTCTCTTTTCCTGGTATTGGGGAGTAGTTATGGTTGCCTTACTTTCCCTTGCTTATACATACACATCTTGATTAGGTATGAATCACATTGTTGTGTGGGTGCATGGGGTTGATTGATGTGACTGGCTTCTTTTAGTAATAATGAACATTAAAAAAGTATAAATAAGATTATGTGGCAGACAATTCATCTTCTTATATTCTCAATTGTAATTCCCAGCAGGTTGACCAAGTGGACTGTGTTATCCTAGTTGTTTGACTTTATGAAAAAGAAAATTTTGTTTAGAAAAGAAAGCATGGGAACAAAACATGTCCATTAAAATGTGCGTTTATGGTGAAGTGTTTACTTTCAAGTGGAAAATAGTTTTTCTGAGTTGTACCTTCTAACTCCTGCTATCATGTTCTAGATTAATGATCCCTTGCTGACAACACATCTTTGGTCTTTCCACTTTACCCATCCTTACACAACCTTGACTAGATTTGATAATTGTTCTCGAAGTTGCTCCACCACCTCTCATCCATTACCCTTTCTCGGTTTTGTACAGTTTGTCAGAAAGACTGCCAGGCCATCACTTTCTATCTGCTGAAGTCAACCTTGTTAACCATCTATGACTAGAAGTTTTAAGTGTAACATATGTGCATTGGGCAATCTGGGGAAACTGAGTCACTGCAACTCAAGTGGCTCCGTCTTCACTTATGTCCTGCCACTTAATTGAATGCAGCTCCAAACCTGAATCCCCGGTGGAGAAGATGTCAACCCAGCAGTTTGCTTCCTCTGTTGATGAATGTCGCTACCATTGCTAAGAGATGCAGAGGTTCTAAGATGAGAACATTGGAGAGTTCCTATTTACGTGGTTACGGTAAAGTCCGATGTATTTGGTGAATCTCTACTTCTGAGTTTTAGTAAAAAGCCAACACGGTTATAGAAGGGTGAGCCTGCAAGCTAATGAATCTCTTGAGGTCCTACCTTGTTATGTTGCTTTTTATATACTACCTATGTGAATTCTGATAAATATTTCTCATATTTCCGAGAGGACATCACATTCTATTAATTGCCTGAATCCTGTATCAACGAAAGAATGATTAAACTGTAAATTTTTGGAACTCATACCTAAAAACATTAGGTAGTCATTGCCTCTGGCTGTGGTGGAACCAATCAGAAATATTGTTGAACGCTCTGTGAACCAATATTTTCAACCTCTTTATGAACCATACTCCTTTACAATTTTAAATGTACTGTTGGGCATAAATACAATTTCCTATAAAAACTCAAAGGATAAGATTTCTATCTTACCTGTGTTA
The DNA here is from genome assembly GCA_035084275.1 of Hydrolagus colliei. Lineage (NCBI taxonomy): Eukaryota > Metazoa > Chordata > Chondrichthyes > Chimaeriformes > Chimaeridae > Hydrolagus > Hydrolagus colliei. The sequence goes on along the minus strand of CM068764.1, from coordinate 3,951,586 downwards.
TCAAGTCCTATCCTGTAGTCATGATGATATTCTATTTTTGCTCATGGAAGAATTAACCAATGTTTAGTTCATGGGACATGCAATTATATCTTAAAAGAAAAAAATTGAATATTCCCACTATTGAGCATTTTGAGTCCTGCATGGCTTGGGAGAGAGTTGATTCTTAAGGTAGAATTGCTTTGTTCTTGTTCGCATAAATCTTCACCTGATTATTTTTTTTGTGTGTGTGCTTTTTCAAGTTCTGCCGCACCTCAAAAAAATAACCAATACATGATATCTCAGTCAAAGATAGAGCAGGAATACAAATTTTGATCCTTATTGAAAGTGAGTTAACGAGAAGGGTCCAGGATGAGTTGTCAGTAGAGGGCCTTCTCTGTTTAACATCTTAGTGTTGTAACTTGGCTGAGATCTGTAAGTAATGCTGGAACCTGGGACTGTTTTCTTTGCAGAATTGCAGTGTACTTTCCCAAGTGTGAAATACGTAAGTGAACACATTTATGCTGATTTGTAGAATTCTGCAGCACAGAAGGAGACCATTTGGACATTGTGTCCATGCCAGCTCTTTCTGAAACACAAACAGAAATTGCTGGGAACACTCAGCAGGTCAGGCAGCATCTAATTACAGGCTACCTAGAAATTTTAATGTAACCGTAAAGAAAATGCATACAGTAAAAATGCGTGCAATTTGGTTTTGTATGTCCCCCCTGCCCCACCGCCCCACCATTGTTAGATAGTGCAGAAAGGAATCTAGCTGCTGAGAATTATTTATTTGTTAATTAACTTTTTGGCTTCTTGAAAATGTGACATTTCAGGATTCTGTACACATCTGGATGCCCATCTATTGATGTCAGTGAGTGATTTTGTTGCAGAATGTAACCTGGTTAGCTCTGGATGTTGATTGAGTAGCACCTCAGTCATCTGTTTTGTTGTAGAAAAGCCAGTACTGAATGTTTCCCCTTTGGATACCTCCCACCCAGCACTGCAGACTGACCCAGAGGCTGATCTAAAGTATTTCATGTGCAATGTCTCCCTGTGGGGGGATGTGAAAGTCAACTCCTACACACTTTATTTTCCACATGTTCCATATGGGAGAAATTCAATATGTGATACTTAGAGCTCAAGACAATATTAAGTGTACTTATCCTCTGAATGACCTTGTCTTCACTTTTCTTGTACTTTTTTTGAATTTTTTTTGCGTGAGTTTCACGTCCAACCTTTTGTCTGTTGTGAGCACAGGATGCTCTAGTCTTAAGGACAACTGTACAGATGTTTTCAGTGGGGACTTGTAAAATCAACAGCATCTGCTCTTACTGTCTCAACAATATGAACTCCCAATTTTATAGTCATCATTGAACAGTTGTTTAAAACTTTTTATTGAATGCTAGCTAAGGTAAATCTGCTTTCTTCTATTTATTTTTCTTACAGGTTGTCAGCCAGCGATTTCCTCAAAACAGTATAGGTGCCGTGGGAAGTGCCATGTTCTTACGTTTCATCAACCCCGCTATAGTGTCTCCCTACGAGGCAGGAATCCTTGACAAGAAACCTCCACCGAGAATTGAGCGAGGGTTGAAGCTGATGTCCAAGGTAAAAATGCTATACAGGCATTGCAGCTGGTTCCACTGGAAATAATGCCTCTGTTTACCTAGCAGTAGGTAAGAACCCAGTTGTTAGGCGATTGGCGGACTGCTTTTCCTGGGGTCAATTAATTCCTTAAAAAATATATTTTGAAATAAATAATAATTTGGTCCTTAATTCATCATTGTTTGTGGGACACTGCTGTGTGTAATATGCTGTATGCTGCCACGTTTTTCCCACAAAATACAGTCAATTCACTTTACAGTATATTCTGTGAAGCGCTTTGAGTCGTCTCAAAACATGATGAGGTGCTATATCAAACGCAAGGATTTTTATTATTATATTGTATCAGGAAAATATGATATCAAGTCTGCAAGCTTTGGTTTCCCCTTTTTGGAGTCCAGTAGTTCAGTGGTTAAGAGCACTCTCCTTACAAGCGTGAGACCTGTGTTTCGAATTCAGGCAGGTCAGGGCAAAACCTTGGGCAAGTTTCCTTATGCCACACGACTAATAATAATCCATCCCAAGAAAACCTATAATAATTTGGTCACTCAATCCATGACTGTTTATGAGATACTGCTGTGCGCAATTGGCTACTGCGTTTCGCCCACAAATACAGTCTGTGAAGAGCTTTGAGATGTCTAGAAGATGTGAAAAGTGCTATATCAAATGCAAGGATTATTATTATTTTATTATTTTTTGCACGCAGATTTCAAAACAGGCGCATCTTATATTTTATGTTTGAGGATTCAGTTTTCTTGCAGGTGGCAAGCAGGTTAACTTTGTAAAAATTTTGTTGGACTTAAATATATTCAAGATACAGATAAACCCCGGTTAACGTTGCCCCAGTTAACGTTCTTTTGTTATTGCGTTGCTGATACATTGGGAACATATATTCATTTAACGTTGCGATGTTCGCTATTACATTGTTCGCGAGTGGGTGGAAAGGGGGCATGATGGCGCTAGGATCTGAGAGAGAGCCAGGCCGGCAGTGAGAGAGCGAACCTCCCAGCAATGAGTGGGTGTGAGACCGACGGCGAGTGAGACCAGCAGCGAGTGAGTGAGCCGGGCAGGCAGTCAGGGAGCGAGTATAATTTTTTTTCAGGAACATTTTGACGAAAAATGTCCAAAGGAACCTAACTCCAGTTTTTACATTCATTCTTATGGGAAAAATGTATTTGCTTAACGTTGTTTCGCTTAAAGTCGCACTTTTCAAGAACCAAACTACGACGTTAACCAGTACTACCCATAAATGACTATAATATGAATTGTAATGGATCCAGGAGCCAGATGGCTTCAGCAACCATTGTTTGCAATATTTTGAGAAGCTATGCTGCCCGAAGGGCACTATCTCAACACAAAAAAGTTGGTATTAGTGTATTTCTGGTGCCTTACCATCATTTATTGTCAAAAATTTCTATAAATAATTTCATTAAAATTGTTATTTTTGTCAAAATGTATGATTCCAGCGCCTTGGGAACATCCACCCGATGTGAAAGGTGCTGTACAAATGTAATTTTGTTGTAGTTGTTTCTGAGCAATGAATCTAAAATGTGCCTTGATTTATCTGATGTTTATTGGATATCTATTGACACCTACTGGTGGGAGAATGGTTCTGCAGCTGTGGTGATGGTCCACTTTCTCTCTGTGTGAAAGGTTTCTTCTGATTGTGATTACAACCAAAAGCTGCCCTGGTGTTTTTTTTTCTTAGTCACTTAGTGTGTTGATCATGTAGAATCACTCCGTATTTTGACGCTCGTTGGCACGGATGTCAATCCTGCTTTTAAGAAGTCAAATAAAGTTAGAAAAAGATTAGGTCTTTTTCCAGGGCTGTTTTTCTTGAGCTGAGATTAAGGTGCATTTTTTAAGATAATACCCGTGTATCTTTGAGACTTTGAGCCCCACATAAACAGATGTAAGTTTCATGATCGTCTCTGTTTACAAGTTTATTTATGAATTGTTGATGTGTGTGCAAATTAACATTTTCCAGATTTTGCAAAGCATAGCAAACCACGTCCTGTTTACAAAAGAAGAACACATGAGGCCATTCAATGATTTTGTCAGAAACAACTTTGATGCAGCAAGAAGGTAAGAACCAAAGCTTGTGTGCAATGGGAACTCATTGTGCACTTCAGACTCCTGTTGGTGCAGCAAAACAGACTGCCCAGTGACAGACTGCCCAGTGACAGACTGCCCAGTGACAGACTGCCCAGTGACAGACTGCCCAGTGACAGACTGCCCAGTGACAGACTGCCCAGTGGAAACCATTTTGATGACCTTGGAAATGTTTTGAAGTGTTTCATTTGAATTTTTTTGTTCTCCCCCCGCCCCCCCCACCACCCTCCGCCCACCACTGCCAGGTTCTTTCTGGACATAGCATCTGATTGTCCAGCCAGCGACACGGTCAATCACAGCCTTTCATTTATCAGCGATGGGAATGTGCTGGCTTTGCACAGGTTACTGTGGAACAATCAGGAGAAAATAGGCCAGTACCTCTCGAGTAACAGGTATGTGTGATCTCCCACTTCCGCGGTAACTCAGTCAGAAGAATGATAATAATCCTTGCATTTGATATAGCTTCTATCATGTCTTTGAGACGTCTTCAAGACTGTATGTTAGATAAATATTAACTAAATGGATACAAGTAAACTACAAGTAAATTTATTTACAGGAAAGTACACAGCATTGCTTTTGGCTTCCTTCACCTTTAAGTTCAGTTCTTCCTTGCCTTCAATTTTGTGTTTTCCACAAAGTAATTTATTTGGAAACTTATGGCATCGGAGAGATATTCAACACATTTGGTACTACCGTATGTTCTGCATGCTGCTAAAGTATTACACACTATCAGAATCTTTTAGTTTCAATACAATACAAAACTACATTTGCACCTTTTAAGTCAGGAGGACATCTCAATTTCAGTGATGGATGTCAGTATCCTTTTCCTGATGGACAATATTCTAGTGCATTTGTGAGATGATATGTTACAGGTCTAATTATTAATCCCCGATTCTTCTCTCAAATAAAACACTTGCCAATTTCTATTCTTACCAATGAACAAAGAATGATGATTTCTAATCTGATTTTTGTGTTTTTAGGGATCACAAAGCTGTAGGCAGAAGACCGTTCGATAAGATGGCTACGTTGTTAGCCTACCTCGGGCCTCCTGAACACAAGCCTGTCGCAGACACCCACTGGTCCAGTCTGAACCTCACGAGTTCCAAGTTTGAAGAATTCATGACTAGGTAAGCAGTACTCAGCACAATGTTAAGAAAGGTAAAGATGTCTGAAATACTATTTAACAGTTGGGTCACACAGCGTTTGGGATGATATTTAGTGTGCGGCAGGTCGTACTTTGGGCCCCATAGTTGAATGTAAACACTGGTTTATTGGCCAATGGTGCATGGGTTTCTCTTTAGGTGGGATACCTTTGGCAGCCAGTCACTCTAATTCTCCCTGCCACAGTGGGGGTCGATTCCCATCCGTTTTCAGCTTGGGGGAGGGGTGATGGTCACCATCCTGGAAAAGACCTTGGGTATGGACGAATGGCATCTCACTTTGCAACAAGTCCATCGCAGGTCAGTTAACCTCTGTACTTGTTTTTGAATGGATTCTACAAATGTGATCAAATATCCCCTGCATCAGTCTCTTTTGAAAAAGAGCCAGTGCTGAAGCCCGAGATGCAGAGTTTACCGTAACTTTGTCTCACGATTCCCGTATTAAATTTGTCACACTCCCAGCTATTGAATGAAAGCTGCAGAAATCCGAGAAAGCAAGTTGGTTATTTTATTGGGGTTTGTAGAACTGCTGTGGCCGTCTAGGTTTGCCTCTTTTATAGGTTCATCCTTTAAAACCCTGTGAACACTCCTGTAATGGGGCAACCTTCTTCTCTCTAGGCATCAGGTACATGAAAAGGAGGAGTTCAAGGCTTTAAAAACACTCAACATTTTTTACCAAGCAGGAACATCAAAAACTGGGAATCCAGTGTTTTACTACATTGCCAGAAGGTAGGCTTTATAGCACCAAGCACAAATGGTTTGTGTCCTGTTGTTTGTTTCTATGCAAGTAGTTTGCTAGGAAAGAATATTGGTGTGTTACATTTGTTTGCATGCATGTGCGTACATTGGTGTGTTTAAGGACTGAAGGAATTTGGTCCTGGTTTTTGGCTCCTATCTGCCCTTTGCTGTTGGTTGGCAAGGTCCTATTGGTTGGCAAGGCAGCTTTTCTCTGATTTTGGGTGGAAAATCATATGGTTTATGAATCCTGTTGTATTGTTTTCTTTTTGGGGGCGATTGGTGTTGTTGGAGGGTTGGTACAGCATGAGTTTCCTGTTATACAACCAACAACATAGCAGTACACTGCTTTGCAAATTTAAGTCCATATGCATAAAAGGCCAGGTGACATTGATTTATATAACGCCCTCCATGCCGGACAGTGTCTCAGAGCACCTCATTGCATCACTGTCTGACAACAAAATAACCAATAGAGTAATGTAATATTAGACAGTGTATTGCACAAAGTGAGAGAATTCCGATAAAGATCTTGCTAGATCCAGCAGTATTGAAATTGCCTGTTCTTTGCTTCGCCTTTTGGCTGCCTGTTTTGAAGTTTGGAGCTTTAAATATATGGTCAATCATGCTGCTAATATGATAATCTTGGCAATTTACAAAAGCAATTAACGTTGTAATTCCATCCCATCCACTTCATTCACAAAACAGCATTGCAAACCATTAGCGAGTGTGAAAGCAGCTTGTTGAAATAGTGAAGTCTGTACCGAGAAAAGGTTAATTGGTAATTGCTGTGAGTTGATGTTTGTTAACTCTATGGATCTTATGTGTTCAAGAGTGACATAAATGGCTCTTAATCAAGGTATGTGCAATTTGTTGTATGACCAACGTTGCATGCAAAGAGGGATGAAATGTCATTTTGTTTTACGAGGGCTACATACTGACGCGGTCCCTGCTTGTGCTGATAACATTTCCACAGAATAATCCTGATGGGATGTAAAGAGCAGAGCACAGTTCTGCTGCTCAGAGGCATTACTGACCATGTTGGTGTGTACTTAAAATAGGCTTGCACCTTTTGTAAGAAGATTAGCTTTACTGATTAGCTGCTAGTGGGTGAAATTCCTCTCTCCACTATTTTGCATTGACTTTGTTGACGTTCATTATCATAGGAAAGTCCCACGCACGAGCCTACAGTGTTAAAAATTTAGGAATGAATTTCAGCCAAGTGCAGTTTTGTTAGATTTCACCACAGGAGGCCCTCGGTGAGCTGTCCAAATAAAGAGTTCCTTCCTGGCAGACAGAAGGACCACAATTCGTTTTTCCCAAAGGGTTTTCAATTGCTGGTGTAGATTCTCAAAAAGCATATTGGATCCATGAGAAGTTCCATTCCCGAGGGAGGATATGTTGGGAAGCCATCATTGTCCCTGCTTGTGACACAGTGTGTTACAAAGCTGGTTTATTCATGTTATGTGGGCACATTGTGCATATCCTCCTACTACTTTTGCTTTTATTCCCTCTTCTGATTTGGGTATATTTTTTCCTCTCTTCCCCAACATACCCCTCCTCTCTCCTCCCCGTCCCCTCCTCTCTCTTCCCCCCCCTACTCTGGCTGGCGACATAGTATACACTGCTTTGCAAATTTAAATCCATATGCATAAAAGGCCAGGTGACATTGGCCAGCAACATCTCTAGACTTGCATGTTGACTCTCTGATACACCAAGACACCAATAGACTAAATAATAACAGACTATTGTATGGATAGTTACCAATAAAGCAATAAATATTGATTACAGTCTACAAACACAGCACACAATCACAAAGCAAACTTCTATAATGGCGGACGGTAGTGGCTTAAAGCAGTACTGTCGGTTTTTCCTCTTTTTTTACTTTCCTTCTCTCTCTCTTTCACACACACTCAGTCAGTCTGGCATCTCAATGGCTCCAAACCCAACACCCTCCACTCCTCTCATTTTCCATCTAAATTAATCAACTCACTCCCTTTTTCTCTCCCTTCCTCTTCCCCATCTCTCTCTCCCTCTTTCCCCATCCACCCTCTCTCTCTCTCTGCCTCTGTCTCCTTCTCCCACTACCTCCCACCAAAACAGTGGATAAACCCACAATACAGTCAGGTTACACAGACAATATGTAGTATCCTTCAGAGAGAGAGGGAAGAGAGAGAAAGAGAGAAAGAAAGAGAAATAGAAAGAGGAGAGAGGGAGCAATAGAGAGAGGGAGAGATAGAAAGAGAGAGGGAGAGATAGAGAGAAAAGAAGAAGAGGTAGAGAGAAAGAGAGAGAGAAAGAAAGAGAGAAAGAGACAAAGAAAGAGAGAAAGAGACAAAGAAAGAGAGGAATAGAAAGAGGAGAGAGGGAGCAATAGAGAGAGGGAGAGATAGAAAGAGAGAGGGAGAGATAGAGAGGAAAGAAGAAGAGGTAGAGAGAGAAAGAAAAAGAGGGAGAGAGAAAAATGAGAGAGGGAGAGGAAAAAACGGAAGTGCTACTACTGTCAGCATTCAGAACTAATCGTACTGTACTCTCGTGCGACAATTGACTCATTAAATGTGCCACCGCCATTGGGCCGAATAAGATCCGGTTATTCGAATGGGGACCTTTTTTGGGAGGTGACAGTTACACAGAAGTTACGGGTGATTGGGTCACGGATAAATGGACTTTTACTGTACTTAAGTTCCCTTCAGTAACTTTTCTATTCATTGAATGATTTTGACCACTTTGCAATCCCGATTTTGGATTTCTTTTAAAGTGAAAAATTATGCACAATGAAATTAAAACAAGCAATGAAGTATTGCCTCAGTCTTATTTTGTGTAAAGGCGAATGCAAAGGACTGAACCTTTGTTCTTTAGGTTCCTGTATATATGTGTAACTTCCTGGCAATGTGGACCCTTTCCAGCTGTGGTCTACCATCCAAGTAATGAAATATGTTCGCAGAGTTCTTTTAAGTATTTGGTCTCTTTAATATTGGCAGCAGTAAATCGGAGCCTGTCTTTGTTGAACTCTTGTTTACCCGGAGAAAAACAAACATCTTGTGGCACCACCGAGAGACTTTAAGACATTTAATGGTAGTTTTCAATAGGTTTCCATGGTTTTACTTCAGCTGTGGACATTCCAAATGAGTTGCAATAGTGAATCAAAATTGCTGTATTCTCTCAAACATCACAGTATGGAAATACATCACTGCATGTTGCACAATATTGCATGTTCCACAAATAGGTTTTGCATTGATTTGTAAAATTATTGAACAATTCCTTCACAAACTTGGATCGTACAGAAATAGTCAATACTATACAAGTGGTTGTGTTGTTGTTGTTGTAAATCAAAGTTTGACTGCATCGAAGTGTAAGTATTGAGTTTTCTTAGAATACACTGAGTATAAGTATCCATGGATGACAAAATGCACAGGTAAATATTTATGCAGAATGTTTTTTGTTTTCTCCTTTTCACAGTTCTTCTGAAGGGGCTGAACTTGTGGTGCATGATTTATTTCACAGACCATTGACAGTACTTTGCCAAAGTGGCCATTTCTTTTAACGTGCAAGCCAAGACAATGAGTGCGAGCAAACCATTACATCATGGTCAAACCATATACCATTAACAATCCCTCAAAAAACAATAATAATTTGGTCACTTCAATCCATGACTGTTATGGTATGGTATGCGTGATTGGCTGTAGCATTTCGCCCACATATATGCAGTCAATTCACTTTACAGTATATTCTGTGAAGTGCCTTGAGGCGTCTAGAAGATGTGAAAAAGCGCTATATTGAATGCAAGGATTATTATTATCATATGGACGGGTTGGCTTTCCTAGCATGTTTGTTTCTGTCATTGTTCAATGTGCACTTTGCAGCAAGGAGACCACTGGAGAGTGATTAAGAGGGGCACCCCAGCTGTTTAGTTATACATTGCTAAGCTGAGGCCAATTGCAGAGACTGCTTCAGTTTTGATCATTTAACTCATCACACATCATTGAGTGAACATCAGATCTTCCTGATCTGGTAGATCAGTGCCATTGTGCATAGTCCATCTTCCCATTAAGATACAACAACTTGCATTTCATGTAGCACCCGTCACGCAGAATAGTGTTCCAGAGACAATGGAAGAGGGAAGAGAGAGAAAAGTGTGCTTTTTATTTTTTTTTAATGTTTGGAAACTCGTAAAACGTATGATCTTACAGATGACGTTGTAGGTCATTTTCAGTCAAGATGTTGGCTTGTCTTGTTGAGTGAGATGGTAAATTGCCAGTAAGGATGGCATGGTAAGCAGTACAAGGTAGAGTGTGCTTCCTTGACATACATGTGCTGTTGAGGATACAGAAATAGGTTTTACAACTGTTGTCTTTTGATTCTTGCTATTGGTAGGCCTGATGGTTCCAGCTGCCTGTGCCACAGTAATGTGACTGTGCTGAGTGACGAGAGAAGTTATTGCTTCTGTTGTTGAAATCGCAGGTGTGATCAGATGTCTGCTCTGAATTGGCTGGATGGTTATGTTTGATACTAATGCACCGGTTCGGTTGGATGACGTTCCACCGGAGTCGGAGAGCTCTGTGGTGGCTTGCGTTAAAACATCACGGTCACTGGTTGTCTCAGAGTCAGTAGCCTCCAGTGTGGGCAATGCGGGAATTTCTGTGGTGGTATGAATCAGAGTACTATTTGTAGTTATAATTGAGGATCCAAGGAAGCTCATCTGTATTTGTACAGCAGAGGTACTTGTATTGTTTTCAGTCTGTCGATGTGTGTAAAATAATGTCGATGGAGTTTGACTTGTTGGCACAGGAGTACTTGCATCAGAATTGGCAGCTCTGTTCTGATCACAAATGTATTCTGCGGTACACGGGCATCCATACACTGTTGTTGTTGTCGCCTTTATCCAGGTCAACAAATACGATATATTCTGGTTCAGGTTACATGCCCACGGATTACTGAACAGTGTAATTGATTGCAAAGCAGTGAGATGCTTAAAGGCATCATTTGGAATATACTTGAAATTATTGTTGTTGAGGTACAATTCTGCAAGTTTGGCTTGGCGAAACGTGCCGGGGAGGATTTTCACCAAGTTGTTACCTGATAAGTCCAAGGTGCTCACATTGTGCGGCATGTTAGTCGGGACACTCCAGAATCGATTTCCACTGAAATTTAGATATTTGAGGTTAATCAATGTGTTGTTGATTAGGACAGCCCTTTCAATCATGTTGTTCGATACGTCGAGTATTTTAAGGTTCCACTGGAAGGCAGTGTCTTCTTTTTGAAACCGTTTGATGCTGTTATTGGAGGCATGGATTTCCCACAGAGCCCGTGGTAAGTTAGCTGGAAGGTTACTGAGCAGGTTGCTAGATATGTCGAGGACCCTCACATTGATGTAATGCGTGAGGGCGTCGTCGAGATTCTCGAAGCTGTTGTGGGAAATGTTCAGGGCTGTGATGTTATTCTGTATGCCTTCTGGCAGCCTTGTCAAGTTTCTCCCTGAGCAATCCACCGCCCTGTCGTGGTGTGAGCATGAACATACCCAAGGGCAGGTGGCCAGGGTAGGAGGCAGGACGAGTGAAATCGTCACGAGACAGCCAGCCAACTGCAGCGATCCCATTGCCGTGCTGCTAAAAACGAGTTGAAGAAGACACATTAATGTTGCAGCACATTTAACCCTATTGATATATTTTTTAAAATCCTGTACATTCTGTCCTCCCGAGCGTGAAAGGCTATAAATGTAATTTTGTTGTTTTTGTTCATTTTGTTGCTGTCAACCTTTTCAAGTCATCAAAATCTGCTTTTGCTAATACAACAGCAATAATTTGCATAGCACGTTTCACATTGGGGCGACTTACCAAAGTGCTAATGCAAAACAAAGGCCAAACTCATTTTCTTTTATGTTTTCTCCAACACGCAATGATTGAGAGGATGATATTAACAACTGCTTCCAAATCTTTACCAGTCCACGTGAGGACGAGAGGTCAAGGCTGGACAATTTCTGTTTTTCTGATTGAATGGCGAAGTGCTTGCGTTCTGTACACTTTTTCTCTCCTCTACCTTCCCACCTTTCACCCCATCCACACCAATGGCACAACTGAAGTCTGGATATCATGCTGCCCAACCTTCAGTGTGTTGAATCCCTGCACTGCCTCATATCTGACTGCATTTCAGAAAGCAAATGCAGCCATTGCTGTTAATGGAAAAGGGAGTGCTGAAATATTCCTGGGCAATGAGGTCTAACAGAAAATATTTCTGCAAAAGAACTGCACCAAATCAGGACTTTGATGTTTTAATGCTTTTTCTTATTAGTCACAAATAGGTTAACACTCATTAATAGAAGCTATTTTTGACACCTTTGATTGCCAGCATTAATTCCATAACAATAAAAAGACAATAGTCACGTTCATCGGTATCATCAAAAAAACCTCTGACATTTGTATGCCCAAGGAAGGTTATTTGTAATCAACCCAACATAAATTATTTATCATGCACCAAATTGCTCTTGCTTCTTCGAATCTATACATCGCTTGCATTTGTGTGGCATTCCTTCATTCAATCAAATTGTTTTTAAAAACCTGATGCAGCATGGCATGATCTTGTGTAATTGAAAATGCACTGAGATTATTTTAATATCACAAAGTGTGCTATCCAGAGTGTTCTTATTATTCCCAGATCTGTATGGAATACATTAGAGCTGTTCTCCATGTCCTGAGATCTCTCTTTACTGAGCAGTTATGTGCATTTAGAAAAAGGCATCATAAATACAGGAATAAAACAGTAAGAAATAGTCGTGGACTTACCAGAGCATCTTTGTACAGGAGAATGCTCGCTACTGGAGATTCCTTAGATGAGAGTGACAAAATTAGTCGACTGCTTACAGAGGCACTATTTATAGCCACTTGGAGTGAAGCAGAGATTTTTTTTAGTGTAAGCATTCTGCTCTATTCAGAATATAATCTAAATTGCGTGTTTTTAACCACATGACTCGTTTTTTGCAACACCTCTGAGGCGTACGATAGAGATATTTTAATATATAATTTCAGCAGCGGTAGCTAAGGAGCTGCCAGCAGCTGAAGAGTGGTGTATTCCTCAAAGAAAAGCAACATTCGATCCCTGCATCAGGATGTTACATAATGCTGCAACAGTGTACAAATTAGGGTTCATTTAAATATATTTACAGGATTTAGTTGGTCTTTGTAATGGGGGTTGGGGAGGGGAGATGGGGACAAAGAGACTCTCGAATGAAAATATATCACTAATTGCTTTAAATTTAATTTAGATTGGCAACTGTGTGACATTTTAGAAAAACGTTTGGTTGAAACAACGTTTGATCATTTATCATGCCGTTGAGTCGTTTCAAAGCGCCTCACAGAATGTATTGTCTCTCAATATTATAAAGTGGTTTGACTGTATATTTTGTGGGCGAAACGTGGCAGCCAATTGTGCACAGCAGAGTGCCTCCGAAAGTGGTGGATTGAGAGACCAATTTTTTAAAGGGATTATTTATATAGATCACTCTTTGTGGTGTGGTAATACATTTTTCATTGTGTAAGAAATACTTGTCTTTATTTGTCCTAATGTTGCTCTTTACAATCTTGAACTTGTGGCCCTTGTACTGCATGAGTGAATCTGAAAATTTTGTTTATTATCCCATTTAGCATCTCGTACTTGTGGCATCATTTTAGGACTAAAGAGCCATAGTTTGCATTATGTGGCTTTTGTATAATGAAGTGCAAGTCTTATTCTTTGCAAATATCTTGTCTATTCAAAAACTTTTAGATTTAATTGATTAGGTTGTTGTCAATATTTCAGCCACGTTGTAGCTGGTGAATAATAATCCTTGCATTTTGACGTAGGGGCTTGAAGCGCTTCACAGAATTTTACTGTAACACCAACAAAATTCCATTTGTATAGTACCTTGCACATCAGGAGGACGTCCCAAGGTGCTGGATAGTCAGTGTTTCAGACCCAAGCTGGGGTCAGGGACGGGGAGGGTGGAGGGAGAGGGGGGGATTTGGGTGACCAATGGATCCGGCGAAGAGGAGTGTCTTGAGGCGGGAGATGAAGGAGGCAGGGAGGGGGCGAGGCGGAGGGACTGCAGGATGGAATTCCAGAGGTTAGGGGCAGAGTGGCTGAAGACTTGCCCGCCAATTGTGGGACGGGTGGGTTAGCGGACATAGAGCAGGTCAGAGCCTGCTGAGCGGAGGGGTCGGACAGGTTGGTAGATCTTGGAGCAGTAGAGGACACGGGCTGCAGAGTTCTGGATTATCTGCAGCCTATGGGGAGAGGAGAGAGGAAGGCTGACAAGCAAGACATTGGCGTAGTTGAGCCTGGATGTGATGAAGGCATGAATGAGAGTTTCAGCGGCCTGAGGGTTGAGATTAGAGGCGGAGTTGGGCAATATTATGGAGGTGAGGGAAGGCAGAGTGGGTAATGGTTTGGATGTGGGGGAGGAAAGACAGTTGAGGATCGAACTTGGAGTAGAAGGAGGAGAGCGGAGCAGTAGGTCTTAGTGTCATCCAGCCAATTCCGCCGATAGACCATTAGTTTGGATTTGGTCCAGGTGTGTTCGGCAGCTCGAACTTGTGCCTTGGGGGTTCGGAGGTGGCTGGTGTATCAGGGGGTTTACGGGAGTAAGAGGCGGTTCTGGAGGTGAGGGGAGCAAGGGGCTCGCGGATAGAGGAGAGGGATTTGTGGAGAAAATATAGCGAAGAGGGTAGGTGAATTAGTGAGGGCCAGAGGGGCAGGAGCTGACTAGGGCAGCAGAGAGGGCGGCGATTTTTTTCCACAGGAAGTAGGTGATGGTAGAGGATTGCGTAGGGGTAAGGAGGTGTTAAGGGAAATGAAGTGGTGGTCCGTCCGGGATGGCTTTGTCAGTGATGGTGATAAACAGTGACTGTACATTCTCTACAAAAATGTTGCAACCCGGTTGTGCATGGCAATGGGCAGCACGGAAGCCAGGTTGTAGGGGTTTCAGGAGGTTATGGCGGGAGAGGAAAGTGCAAAACGCCTTTAATTGAATTTGCTAAAAACTCCTGTTAAGAGTATGAAATTTTGAGCTGTGGATACGTTTTTAGGCAAATACTGTCGGTTCATGAGCCAGTTGCTGGACTTATGCCATTGCAGTGCGACAGTTCTGCAGGGTTTATCCGGAAGTTTGTGGTATTGAATATTTATTAAGCATGGTCCTGGAGTTTCCCAGCCAAATATAGTTTGTTAAAGGTGGCATGGCCATCAGTGTTGGTAGCTTGGGAAATCCTACAGTTTGACTTCTTCAACATAAGATATCATGTTATGCATAACTTGATGTCTTTGTTTAACATCTTATGTTTTAAACAACTAATTTTAACTTCACACTTATGTAGGGGGCGAAATTTGAATCTGGAGTTATTTGGCAGTAATGTATTGAAACCCACCTTTGTTAATTAAATACTGATGAAGGACAGAAAAAAATGATTAGGTTGGTTTTACAGGAGCTGCTTTTGACTTTCTTCTGCCGGTAAAAACTGTATTTAAAAAGCGTGGGAAAAGAAATAAGTGTTTGCCCCTCTTCTGTTCTGAATGCCAGGCAGTGTCTCCCAAACAATGGGGATGTTCAAAATGAAATTGAATGTTTTATTGGATTATGTAAGGATGAGGTTAGCTCCAGTGAAATGAATAGTCTTTTCTCATCTTCAGATTTTCTTGTGTTCTCAGATCATTGTGTGAGATCCTTGCATTTGATATAGCGTCTATGTCTTCGATATGTCTCAAAGTGTGTCGCAGAATACAAAGTGAGTTGACTGTATATTTTGTGGGCAAAACGCGGCAGTTAATTGCGCATAGTCAATTGTCCCACAAACAAGCAGGATTGAATTATCCATTTTTAAAAATTGAATTATTATCTCTGAAAAAGCGATCTGCCAATCGACTAACAATCAGGTTTCTACGTACTGCTAGGTAAACAGAGGTTTGTGGAGTTAGGAAACTTGCCCGACTTTTTGCACTGCCCAGGATCAAACTTCTGGATCAAAAATAAAACTAGCTGTCTCCACCTCAAAGACAAATGAGTGAAATGGTGCACTTGTGTACCTGTAAATGGATGCACTTGTGTACCTGTAATACAATTGGCAATTCACTTTGTGGCTGTCTGCAAATTAGCTACTGTATTTTACTTACAAATCCAGCTACTATATTTCACAATAAAATCCTGTGAATTGCTTTGAGATGTCTCCTTGAAAGGTAAGGGGCTATCTCAAATGCAAGGATATTGATTTTTCAGAGGAGAGAAAACCTTATTTGCAGTGTTGCATGAAACAAATTATCAGCATCTGAGTTTAGTTTGAATAGTGTGAAGCAATAGTTTTAGCAAAGTGTTACCTTTGCACAAGCTGAGGAAGCTATTGAACAATCAGTCTGCAGCATAGAACCAAATGGCTGCCTCCTTCTCCTTTGTCAGAATTTAGTTGAATTGCAGTCAAATCTGAATCTGCATATTATTCTGAGAAAGGAAGTTAAGCTTTTTTTCATAGCTACAATTCTGCGGAATGCAGTTTTATCAGCACTTGGATATAAGGTATCAATAACAACAACAACAGAATTATATTTGGATTGCGCTTTTCACGATGGGAGGACGTTGCAAGGCACTGGACAGTCAGTGTTTCAGACCCGAGCTGGGGATGGTGGAGGAAAAGGAGGGGATTTGGGGTGACCGATGGGACCATCGAAGAGGCGGGTCATGAGGCGGAACTTAAAGGAGGCTAGGGAGGGGGCGAGGTGAAGGGATTGTAGGATGGAATTCCAGAGATTGGGGGCAGAGTGGCTGAAGGCTCGCCCGCCGATGGTGGGGCAGATGGGTCGGGAGACATGCAAGAGGCTGGAGCCCACTGAGCAGAAGGAGCGAGCAGGTTGGGAGGGGGTTCGGAAGCTGCAGAGATTGGATGGGGCATTGCCATGGAGGGCTATAAAAATGAAGACCAGGATCTTGAATTGAATCCTCTGGATGATGGGAAACCAATGGAGTCGGACGACAACGGGAGAGATGGGGTCACGGAGCTTGGTGAGGGAGAGGACACAGGATGCAGAGTTCTGGATGATCTGCAACCTATGGAGGGAGGAGTTGGGAAGGCCGACAAGCAGGTCATTGGTGTAATTGACCCTGGACCTGATGAAGGCATGACTGAGAGGTTCAGTGTCCTGAGGGATGAGGTAGTGGTGGAGTCAGGTAATGTTGCAGAGGTGAGGGAGGCAGAATGAGTCACAGCTTGGATGTGCGGGAGGAAAGATAGTTGAGGATCGAACAAGACACCTAGGTTCCTGACTGGCTTGGAGAGCTGGAGAGAGCAACCATACAGCTTGATGCTGCCAGTGCCTGAGGTATGAAGCACTAGCGCAAGCCAATCAGGAGGGCCTCAGTCTTGTTGACATTCAACTGTCAACAAGTTAGCTCTCATCCAGGACTTGATGTCTGACAGGCGGTCTGTCAGGCCAGCAGTGGTCCTGGAATCGAGGGTAGAGGCAGAAGATAGAGTTGTGTGTCATCTGCATACATGTGGAAGTTGGTACAGGCCAGAGTCTGCCAGAGCAGGCCAGAGTCTGCTAAGCAGAGAGGGCGGGCAGGCTGGTATGGGGTTAGGGGTCATGGATGGGGTGAGGCTGTGGAGGGCAATATTGTGGCGGTAAGGGAAGGCAGAACAAATCATTGGTTGATGTGGGGGTGCAAAGACAGTTGAGGATCGAACAATACGCCTTGGTTCTTGACTGGCTTGGTGAGATTGAGTGAGCAACTACGAAGGTTGATGCTGCCAGCGCCTGATGCGTGAAGACGCTGGAGCGAGCTAATCTCTGTCTTGTTGACAGTCAACTGTAGAAAGTTGATGTCTGACAGACAGTGTGATCAGGACAGCAGTAGTCCTGGAGTCGATTCTAACTCTAGGATTAATTCTAACTGATCAATCAAGTGGCAAGCGAAAACAATGGGATTTGTTCAGGATTTTTTTCCCTCTCCACTTTCCTTTTGTGACTAAATTTTTCCTTCAATCTCATAGATTTCTAAGAGCCCCAGTTACTCCCTTTTTACCTTGTTTAAGGAACAGTATCTGCCTTGGCAGTGAGTTTTGATAGACGGGTGGAGGAGGAGGTGCAGGAATCTGAACTAAGGTGGATCCTGTGGTCTGTGGATCACACCGTCAGCATAAGTTGCTGTTATCAGCAATCAAACGCAAGATCAGCCTGACCCTGGCTGATCTTCAACACATTCAACACATGGTCAATGCATGAAAACAGAAAAATACATATATTGTTTTAAATAATATAAGAGAAATGCCAGAGAAATGATTGTTACATATGTATTCAATTTTATTTGAAATATCAAGCAGGAAAAGCATGTTTGGTTGTGTGATTGATCATTTACATTTTCAGATAAGTATATGATACTGTATACCGCTGTTGGAGGAGTTTCAAATGCAAGGGTTACATATATTTATCTTTCAGGTGAGATAGTGCAAAGCAATGCTGGTCATTTCTCACCTCAATGGGATAAGAACTCACAGTGGATATTTGGCAAAACAAAATATGACCAAAAGGGTCTGCTCTACTGCTGTTAAAATAATAAGCAAATCAGTACAGTTTTGTAGCTCGTAAGTGCTTTCCGTGAAAGTATGAAATTCATTCCGACCATTTCTACCAATCTCTACCTTTGCAAGAAGGAAAGCTGTTCAAATTCACTTTAGTTGCGCTCTGCTTTAGATGCTGTGACTATCACTTGCTTGCACTGAAAGAATTGCACTATATGGTACACGTAGACTAGAAATTACCATATTTTATCTGTAGCCCTGTGAGTGCGATCTCTACAGCCTCTGCACACAAATTTCACAGTCACATGAATGAAGAAAATGGCAATCGTTTAGACTTGGAGCTCAGGTGGAGGGGGTGGTAGATCGTCTACAAAAGGTAGCAAATCAGTTGATGGAGGCGGTGGGGTGATTTCCTTGGGCACATCAAGAATTTCTGGGGTTGAAGTTGCTGGCAGAGCTTCTTTAAGGAGCTCGTAGTCATTCTTGTTGCTTGGACTTTGTGCCTCAGGTGGAGGTGGAGGCAATTCTAGACTTTCTGTTGTACCATCAACATTGGTTTCTTTTTCCGTTTTATTTTCCACTTTTATCTCAGAGGGCAATGTGTTTTGTTTTTCAATATCTGTTGAAGTATTGAGGATTCCATCCGACTCTTTTACCTCCATATCATACTGATCCAGTAAGGATTTACGCTTCAGTTTCTTAGACACAAAGGTGGAGAGCGATTGGCGTCTTAGTAGGGTATTGTCTGCTTTGTCGTTGGGAGAATTGTCAAAATCATTCGAGGTGGGGCCTGAATGAGAAACAACCCACACGTCTTGGGTAGATGTGTTTGTAAAGCACCTTTTCCACAATACAATCAGTAATATTATGACCAACATTAGTAGAAATATCCCACCAATGATGGAACCCACAAGTATCTTTCCATTGTAAGTTGAGCTCGTGGTGGGTGGGCTCGTGGTGGGTGTACTCGTGGTGGGTGTACTCGTGGTGGGTGTACTCGTGGTGGGTGGGCTCGTGGTGGGTGGACTCATGGTGGGTGTGCATTTGGTGGGTGGGCTTTTGGTGGCTGATATCTCAGAAATTGTCCTCTCAACAGTGCTTGTTGTGGTTGCCATTGAACTGGAAGTGTTCTTTGTCTGGATTGCTGAACTTGAATTCATTATAGTTGAAGATTGGAAAGTTGGAGTGACTGACGGCATATTGGTTGAGTTGGAATTATCGCTGGTATCATCTGAAGTCATCCCAGTTACCATAATCTTTGTGGTATTTGATGGACTACTGGTGTCGTACTGGCTGTTAATTAACTGACTGGACAGCAACAGTGCCAGCACTATCACCTGGATTTCTCCCATCTTTTTTAACTGAAAGAACCAGGCTTTCATTCCCAGACTTTAGGAGAAGATTGCTTAAATTCCTGAAAGATTGAAAGAAAAACAATATTTTTAGTGCACTGGATGGTTAGGACTGAGTTGTCTTTCTAAACGTTGCTTTACTTCAAAGGAGAGAACAACGTTTATTCTGATGTATATGGCAAGTTTAAGCAAATATGTGAAGTTTTGAATTTGTCCTCCTAGTCCAGAGAACTCCTCTCTAAATCCCCAAGGTTGTCCAGTGAGACACCATCCACTTGAGAGCATTATTCTATTCTTCTGTGCCCTGCTGTAGTGGACATTCCATGACAGCTTCCATTCACATTCTGTGGCTACTTACTCTTTCAATACGAATCTGTCCAAAGGAAAGCCCCTCAAGTCAATGCAAGGCTCCCACATCATATACCTGTTAAACTATCAGCTCAAGTTGAAACATTGTCACCTGCTATAGCAGACAGTGCTGCTCATTCATAATTGCCAGCGGTAATTCGTTTGGAAGAAGTATGAAACCGAATAATCTAGGAATAACTGAAATTGCCTGATTTGTATCACTATCCCTTCACATTACCCCCATACCAAGTATGCTTTGTAACTGCATGTTGTTGCTGTGTATAGATGTCAAAACACTTAAGGTTTGGGGGAAATGGGTAGATTATACTTCTCCTTTTGTTATCAGTAGCCTCAGGTCAACAGAATGGAAATTCTAAGAGAAACGTCTGATATTCTTGGATCTGCAAACTGCTGTAATTCTGACCAACATTTGACATTCTCTACACCTCTGTCATTTCCTTTTAGCAGTGCTACATATTTCTTGTGTGGTGTCTTCTTCAACCCTGTTCAACGACATGAAGGACCCTGATTGTCCTTCACGTCCTGTGGCTGAGTGCTCACTCACTGACTTCCTTTAACCTTCACAACATGAACAGCCTCCACCAACGAGCTGCCAAGATCCTTGTCCATATCCAAGCTTGACTATTCTAACATTTTATTCATAGATTCATAGAATTTTACGGCACAAAAGGAGGCCATTCGGCCCATCTAGTCTGTGCCGGCTCTTTGAAAAGAGCGATTCAATCCCACTGCCCTGCCCGCTCCCCATAGCCTAATAGACCTGTTCTCCCTAAATAAAGATCTAATTCCCTTTTAAAAGTTGTTATCGAATCAGCCTCCACCACCTTTTCAGGCAATGCATTCCAGATTCGAACAACTCGCTGAGTGAAAAAATTTCTCCTCAGCTCCCCTCTACTTCGCCTTGAAACTATTTTAAATCTGTGACCACGAGTCACAGATTCACCCACAAGTGGAAATAGTTTTTCTCTATTTGCCCTGTCGAAACCCCTCATGATCTTATAAACCTCTATTAGGTCTCCCCTCAATCTTCTCTGCTCCAGAGAGAATAACCCTAGCCTATCTAGCCTCTCCTCATAGCTGAAGTCCCTCAATCCTGGCACCATCCTAGTAAATCTTCGTTGTACCCTTTCCATTCTGCTGGATGGACTCTGCAATACCTCCCTATACGAGCTGTAGACCATCAGAATTCTGAAGCCTCTCCTGCCCCAGGCTCTGTGAGCACATGACCACTATCTTAACTCAACACCCTTTCCTTCAGCCGATCAAATTTGAAATCCTCACTTTCATGCTCGTATAAGTCCACAATCTTACTGACTCCACAAACTCCTGCAACCCTACCATCCCAACTGCTCCCTCTGCTGATGATACACTGGCCTGTATCATGTTTGTCTCCTTCATAGTTTTTAAAACTTGCCTTCAACCTATACTTTTACCTGTACATTCGGTTCCCCCTAAAAACTCGACTCCTATTCCATTGTATGATGTGCTTACAACAACAACAACAAAATTAGTTATATAGCGCCATTCACGTCGGGAGGACGTCCCAAAGCGCTGAACAGTCAGGTCGGGACCGGAGCAGGGTGGGGAGGGTAGAGGGAAGGGGCAGGAGAGGGGGAAGAGTTAGTGGGGCAGCCGAAGGCGCGATCAAAGAGGAAGGTCTTGGGACCGGCCTTGAAGGAGGAAAGGGAGGAAGCAAGGCGGATGAACTGCTTAGTTGTTCTTGCGACATGTATGGTCCGATATCAATGTCTTCTCTTTGCGACAATAATGTAGGAACATATGGTTAGTTCAGAGTGTGATATCCTGTGCAGCACTCAAAAGATGAGTGCATTCACACTTAACGTTGTCTAATTATACAGGCATAGGTACTGATGTTATCCGCAGCAAAAGCTCGTCAGACACTTGAATATTGATCACATAAAACCAGCACTTCTACATAAGCCTTTCGCTGAAATGCCCTACAAATCAACAGTGGATTACTTCTGAATAAAGCTTTCACTGAATTATATTGCTACCATTAAAATTTACATTGCGCATTAAGGTCAAATGACCTGAAGGGATTTCTTCATTGTAATATTTTACGATGGTAACTGGGCACGTTGGAGCTGGTGACTGCAGTCAGCACAGATACTAACCTGAGAAAAGCAGTTGTATATAATGTTAACACATACTGACTCACTATATGTGAGAAATACAAGATCGCAGTAAAGGTGCAAAGTTATAGGTTTATCAAAGTTACTCTGATGGTTAAGTAAGTTTATCCAGTCATAGCTGAGGGAAGTTGAACTGTCTCACACAATTCACTACAAAGTTTCGTAACTTGTGTAGTGCTGCAGAACTAATTCAATGTCCCGATTGAAGTGTGACTAATTTTATGTGAGATATTTGAGCCACAACACCAGGAGAGAAAGTGCCTTCTCCAGTCAAACCAAAACAAAAAGCTCTCAAGAACGTCCGAGGTGGAGACAGATATTTGGCAAGTAAATAAAGATCATTTTTTAAAAAATCTTGTTCTCTTGAGGTTTCTGATGACTAAGCAAATGCGCACACACTTTCTCTCAGAAATTTTGCTCATCGATTCATTGAGCAACAGGGAAAGCTTTTAAATCTTTTTGATATAGGAAACCGAAAGGAGAAGCTGATTTCTCTTACAAATGATAAAATGCCTCGTTTTTTCCCTCCACAAATGCGCCTATTTGCAGATACTTACCACTTCTGGAGAAAACGCAGGAATCTGGTTGTATTCGGCTCGGATTTTAAGATTGGAGTGCAGGTACGCTTCTGCTCTTGCACTAGTTGTGACTCCTCTCACGATGGAAGGCGCTTTGGTCACTTAACATAATTGATGAAATAGTTAGAACACATCTGTGCATGTAAATTGTCATGCCATCATCTTGAGGTTTTAAAAAAAGGAAGTAAGGACAGTTGGCTGTCAACCGATGTGTATTAAAAGAAGAAATTCGTAAACACCAAATGCATTCCTGTTCTCTATTCTCTCACTTTCTTCCTCTCCCCGTCCCCCTCCCCCTCCCCCTCCCCCCCCCCTCCTCCGATACACACTGTGCATTGTGTTCTGATCATTCCTTGGGTCGATTTCGGAAAAAAAAGATTGTCATTGGGATTTCATTTTTGTTTCTTACCCACCAGTTGCTTCGATTCTTTACACGGCTAGAAAGTTCACAAAAAAAAGTGATACTAGCGTTCAACTTGGTAACAAGTCTGAATTAATAGCCTGAGTCAGTGACTCAGTTGTGCTCGATTTCTGTTCAAGCTCATCTGTAGGTTGCTGTGAATTACTATTCCTTCTCCGTTCTCTCACTTTTCCCCACCTCCACATGTACTGTACTTCGTGTTGTGATCATTTCTTGGGTTGAGAATTTTTGAATCTATATCTGGTTTGCGCATTTATTTTTGTGATTCATCGAGTTGCTAATTTTGAATTTTTTTTCTAAGGCAGGAGGGCGAAAATATTATTTTGAGGGTTGGAGGGAGGGGGGGAAGGAAAACTTAGTTGCAGAGTTACAACAGAAATAAAAACAACAAAATAAATCCAAGTTGCTGTTGTTCCAACAGGGTTGATTCACCTTTAAGACAAATTGGCTTGACTGTCAGGTCTGTGAGTCGGCGGTGAATGCCCTGACAGGCAGCCTGTTGGACTGTAAGATGACGAGTTGACGGGAGAGGCAAGTGAGGTGGGGCTGTTATCCTCCTCAGGCTATTCCCCTACCAGTTCCCCTTAAAGACGTTGATAGATTTGGTGAATGGGGGTATGGCTGAGCCCCCCCTATCCCTACCCTACCACCGCTGTGCCTTTACATGAGAACTATTGCAGAAATTGTCTGTTCATCTCGGAAGCTTGGGGATGAAAGTCAAGACAAACCGATTATGTTGTGATTTAGATGTAAGATTAGAAGTTAAGAGAGGTCCTAGAGCGGTGAGGCTGGCCCTGGATATCAGATTTGAAATGATAACCCACCATTTAGATGCAACAGGAAATCTGCGGCCATTTTTATGCTGATTTGAAATGCATGTGTAATTGGTGCAATATGCCAGTTCAGTGCTGGAACCATCAGTTTAATGAGATCTTTTTCAATTCTGTCTGTTTGCTCCAACAAATGTAAGTTTCTTGCTTGAATTCACCAAAAGTATGTGAAACATTGAACACAAGTTTAAATGGAACTGTGGAAATTCTTCAATGAAGCAGTTAACACTAAAGGGAACCCTAAGGTATTTTACAAACATATTAAGAGTAAAAGATTGGTCAAGGGTAGGTTGGGGCCAATTAGGGGCCAAGGAGGAAGTCTTATTGTGGAGGCAGAGGGGCATGGCTGATGTACTGAATGAGTACTTCGCCTCTGTCTTCACAAGAGAAGAGGATGCAGCCAATGCTACAGTATTGGAGGAGAGGGTAGAAGAAATGGATAGGATTAGTATAAACAGAGGAAGTACTAAAAAGGTTGACGGCGCTCAAGATAGATAAGTCACCCGGTCCAGATGGGATGCATCCTAGATTACTAAGGGAAGTACGGGAACAAACAGCAGAGACTCTGGCCACAATCTTTCAATCTTCCTTGGACACGGGGGGGTGCCACAGGACTCGAAGGTTGCAAATGTTACTCCTCTTTATAAAAAGGGCCAGAAGGACAAACCTGGAAACTACAGGCTAGTAAGGTCTGTCGATATGGAAATTTTCCGATTAAATATATCGATGGGCTCATATTGAGATATACTGAAATATCGATATTTTCGGGTTTTTCGTACTGCGCAGTGCGCGCATTCGGAGTGTGCTTGCGTTCGGAGTGCGCGCACATTCCGGGTGCACACGCATTCGGGGCCTATCTTCTCAGGAGGTAAATATCTTTCTCTCTCTGTGTCTCTCACTCTCTCCATCTCTGTGTTTTCCTGTCTCTGTGTCTCTCTCCCTCTCTCCTCTCTCACATTCCCCCCCATCTCTATCTATCTGTATATTATCACATCCACCCCGTCTCTCCCACCCCACCCCCACCACCGTCCCTCTCTCGCACCCCCCACCCCCGCCATCTCTCCCCCACCACCACCCCCCACCGTCTCTCTCTCCCTCCCCCCCCCCGCCGTCTCTCTCTCCCTCCCCCCCCGCCGTCTCTCCATCTCCCGAGCCATCTCTCCCCCCCCCCCCCCAGCCTTCTCTCTCACCCTCCCCCCAGCCGTCTCTCTCCCCCTCTCCCCCCCCCCCCCCCCCCAGCCGTCTCTCTCCCCCTCCCCCCAGCCGTCTCCCCCCCCCCCCCCCCCACCCCTTGCATACCTGTATATTGTATTCAAGGACTATGAATACAATATGGCGGCTTTGCACCTCGGTCTGTGCATTGTGTATAGAGATGAGCAAATGTCTATATCGGCATATTGATATGAAAATTATATTGGGTTTTAGCGATATAGTGATATATCGCCGGACCCTACAGGCTAGTCAGTCTAACGTCGGTAGTGGGCAAACTTCTAGAATCTATTATCAGGGTCAAAATAGATCTTCACTTAGAAGGATATAAGCTAATAAAGGACAGCCAGCATGGATTTGTTAAAGGCAAATCTTGCCTTACAAATCTGATAGAATTTTTCGATGAGGTAACGGAATGGGTGGATGAGGGTAGCACAGGTGATGTAGTTTACATGGACTTTCAAAAGGCATTTGACAAAGTGCTGCATGAGAAGCTTGTTAGGAAAGTAGAGGCCCACGGCGTTAAAGGGACAGTGGCAGCATAGATCTACAACTGGCTGTGAAACAGAAAGCAAAGAGTTGTGGTGAGTGGCTGTTTTTCAGACTGGAGGGAAGTGTGCAGTGGCATCCCCCAGGGATCGGTATTGGGACCACTGCTCTTTTTAATACATATTAACGATCTGGACTTGGGTGTAGGGAGCACAGTTTCCAAGTTTGCAGATGATACTAAGTTAGGGAGAACAATAAATAGTGAGGAGGATAGTAACCATCTGCAAGAAGATATAGATAAAATGGTAAAGTGGGCAGACACATGACAGATAAGTTTAATGCAGAGAAGTGTGAGGTGATACATATCTAGTCTATATTACCTCCCCTCAAGAAATGAGGGTAGGTAATATAGGCTAGATAGTACAATTTTAAAAGGTGTGAGGGAATAGAGAGACCTGGGGATTTGTATTAGCGACTCTTTGAAGGTGGCAGGACAGGTAGACAAAGCCATTAAGAAAGCATATGGAATACTAGGCTTTACAAATAGGGGTATAGAGTACAAAAGTCAGGAAGTGCTGACTAACCTCTATAAAACTTTGGTTAGGCCTCAGCTGGAGTACTGTGTCCAATTCTGGTCACCACACCAGAAAGGACGTTAAGGCATTGGAAAGGATGCAAAGAAGGTTTACTAAAATGGTACCAGGATTGAGGGACTTCAGTTATGGGGAAAGGCTAGATAGGCTAGGTTTATTCTCTTTAGAACAGAGAAGGTTCAGAGGAGACCTAATAGAGGTTTATAAAATCATGAGGGGATTCGACAGGGTGAATAAGGAAATCTGTGACTTGTGGTCACAGATTTTAAATAGTTTCAAAACGAAGCAGAGGGGAGCTGAGGAGAAATTTTTTCACTCAGTGGGTTGTTCAAATCTGGAATACATTGCCTGAAAAGGTGGTGGAGGCCGATTCGATAACAGCTTTTAAAAGAGAATTAGATTTTTATTTAGTGAGAACAGGTCTATTAGGTTATGGGGAGAGAGCTGGGCAGTGGGATTGAGTTGCTCTTTTCAAAGAGCCGGCACAGACTAGATGGGCCTAATGGCCTCCTTTTGTGCCATAAAATTCTATGATTCTATGAATGGATGGGCGTGTTATGTGCATCAAGCATTTTTTTTTGCTGAACAGTGAATCATAATTATAAATAGCCAGTGGTTTCTCCCAAAGTGAAGTAAAGAAATAGGCATTGTGTAAAGCTGAGCCATGCAGATCTGGACTACGCTAGGATTGCTCCCCAGTCTGTGCTGTGCTGAGCAAGGGTTTGCTGATCTCAGTAAGTGAAGCAATAGGATTGACGCCCTTTCCTGCCCACCAACAATGTATCTCAGCAAATGGTTTCTCCTCCCTCTCCGCCCAATCACCTGCAGAGTACCCCCAATGCTCCATCCTGGCTCCTTTCTTTCCTTCATATATATCCTCCCTCTCTCCCTGGCTCGTCATTAGACTCTACCGATAAGCGTTCCAAGAGACTACCCCGCGTGAAGGGCGCTACATAAATGCAAGTTGTCGTTGCCTTGTCTATAAATCGCCTGATCTCTGCTCAGAAACAAAATGTAGCTCAGCTTATGTAAAAAAACATAGATTTGCAGCAACATAAAACGGTACAACAGATAACACCACTAAAATTCATCATCATTTATTAATTTGACTTCAGTCACATAAAAACAAACCTTTATTGTCAATCGGCACAATGGTCAGGTTAGAGTATTTTTCTTTCCTGTATTTAAGTTGATTAACAAAAAGTCTATTTCTGTATTCATTTTCCGGGTACTATAAGCATAATGATCAGGTTAACCCTTGACAAGAAAAACACTGGGAAAGTATACAAATTGTTTGCCTGAATGTTTTTTCCTGTACTAAAGTTGATATACTAAGAAGACTATTTCTACATCCAGTTTCCTGGTGCCTTAGCACAATCTCAATTTAATTGTGTAACCTCAAAGATTATTTGATTAAATATTAAATTTGAGGAATAAAAGGAATGAAGGGAGTTATACATAATCTCTTTTGTAGACACGTAAGGGTATGCTTTATGTTGATAAACATAACATTTCTTAGACATTTCTGTTTAAGCATAATGTATCTTAACCATTTTGAAATATTGTGCAATGATTTATTTGAGAGATCAAACATAGCATAATGGGAAATGATAATGCACTGTCACTCTACTGGGAACTTGAAGTGTGAAAGATCAGTAGCTTTAAAAATCTTCCTAGAAAATTAACACTCCTCTTTGTGCTATCATGGCATTCTTTTTGTGTTTTGCTTAGGTCGGTCTGATACGTGCAGAAACCCATCACCATTCTCAGCAGTATTCCAACCAGACTAAGTTCCACATAGATGTACCACCATCAAATTAAAATTTCCCCATGTCTGGAATCAAAGCCCAATATTCAGAGACTATTTGACATAGGTTGGCAAGAATCAGGGCTATACAATAACAAAATTACATTTATAGAGTGCCTCTCACGTCGGGAGGACGTCCCAAGGCACTGAACAATCAGGATGGGACCGGAGTAAGGGAGAGGGGCAAGGGAGGGGTGGGAGAGAGTTAGGAGGGGAAGGAGAGAGTTGGGTGGGGCAGCAAAAGGCACGGTCAAAGAGGAGGGTCTTGGAAGGAGGAAAGGGAGGCAATAAGGCAAAGGGACTGTGGGATGGAGGTTCATAGGGGACTCCACAGAGTCTTCAAAAGCCCAAAGAGGTAATCAATGACTAGAGTTTACTTTGATCCTTCCCATTTTCTGCGTTTGCCGTGTTCCCTGAAATTTCATCTGTCTTCTCTTCTTCCACATCCTTCAGCGGTGTGACTTCTTCTGAGGTTGCACTGGTTCCTGCTTCCTCCATTGACATGGCTATCACGGCGCTGGGCCCAGTTGACCACAGCTTGGATGATTTCACGAGGTCGCCATTGCTCCTGGTTTGAGGCTTTTTCCGGTACTTCTTGAGAGTGTGCACCTGATTGCACAAGACAACTGTTGTCACTAACAGAAGAGTGCAGAGGAGCATAAGGCCACCAATGATGATCAAACAAATCAACATGTTTTGTTTACATCCCTTATTCTGTAGATTTGCAGTGTTATCAAGTGATCTGCTCTGATCTTTATCACCTTTAATTATTTGCACTGTGGGGTGTTCTGCCTTGCTTGCAGTTTCAGTGCTTCGGGATATCCTACTGACGTGAAAGGCACTATACAAATGTAATCTTGTTGTAATTCCTGAATCTATGCGTGCTGTGATCAATCCAATTGTGGGGATACTTGTTTGCTCCGCATTTGCAGACGTCTTCTGGATTATTCCTTGGGTCATGGTGTTTCCCTCCTCTGTGCCTGCCATGGTCTTCTCATTTGTTTCTTGAGATGATTGTGAAGCAACACTTGGGATTGCTGTGGTAACATTTGTTTTATCATCGTTAGATAATTCCATTAGCTCTTCAGGATCTGTATTGTAGTCGTACTCGGGTGTCGTCATTTCACTATCAGTCTTGATTGGTGCCCACAATGTAGCGAAGGTGACGACTCCCAGCCAGAGAAGACTTTGTTTAGAGTGATCCATGGTTCCTGGTACAGCACCTATTAATTGGACATTTAAAATCGAGTTCATTAACTGAGTAGATCAATGAAGCGTAACAAACAAACAAACAAAACTTACATTTATATAGCGCCTTTCACGTCGAGAGGACATCCCAAGGCGCTGTACAGTCAGGTAGGACAAGAGCAGGGTGGGAAGGCTCAGGGCAGGATAAAGAATAGTAGGAAAAGTAACTATTAGTGGGCGAAACGCGGCAGCCAAATTGCGCACAGCAGTGTCCCACAATCAGTCACGGAAGTAGGACTAGGGGCAAAAGGGGGTAAAGAAGCAAAAGGGGAGGGGTCGAGGCAGGGGGAAGAAAGGCAGGAAAGTCGACTGTATATTTGTGGGCGAAACGCGGTAGCCAAATTGCGCACAGCAGTGTCCCCACAAACAATCGCGAAAATGGGGCCAGGGGAGAAAGGGGGAAAAGACGGTAAGGGGGGAGAGGGAGGGAAAGGTGGGATGGGATAGGGTTAGGGAGGAAGAGGGGGGAGAAAGGGGGGTAAGGAAGAGAGGGAGGGAAAGATGGGTGGGGGCAAGATCAGGAAGAGGGAGAGGAGGGAGGGAAGGGGAAAAGGGAGGAGAGAAAGTGGGGAAAGGGATTGAGGGAAGAAGACGATGGGGGCAGGGGTGGGGGGGAATCAAACAACAATAATAAACAACACAAGCAACAATATTAACAACAAAAACAGCAACAAACAAAAGTACAATGCGTAAAGAAAACTGTCTTACCATGCCCTCAAATTTTTTGTCACAATTTTCAAGAACCAAACTATGACATTAAGATGGATTTACCAGTATTTGTAGGAATTATTACCCTCTGGAAACGCCAATTAATTAATTTACTTACTGGTAGGTAAACAGAGGCATGTGAAGTATGGAAACTTGCCTAATGGTATTCTGGAAGAATGCGGATTGCTTTTCTGGGGTGTAATAATCCCTTTTTAAAAATAATAATAATTTGTTCACTTAATCTAAGAATGTCTGTGGGACACTGCTGTGCACAATTGGCTGGCGAGTTTCAGCCACAAAATATACAGCCAATTCATTTTACAATAGGTTCTGTGAAGTGCTTTGAAATGTCTCAAAGACATGATAAAGTGCCACATCAAATGTAAGTGTTATTATTATTATGATGATGTGTAATTGGTAATAATGTCACCAAATGATTGTGGATTAATGACCTTCTCCCATTGTATTAATTCTGCTCCCAAACATTGTGAGGCTGTATAAAATATCTCTAGATCTGCGCAAAGGAACCCAATGTGAGCCCAATTCATTCCACACACATTAGAAAGTATAAAGCCCAATCCATTTTGTGGTTATTTTATACCTAAGCTACTATTTGAGGAGTTACTAATTTTAAAATTGCAGAGGAGTTGAATTAACCTGCATGTTCGATCTGTACCATCTCCGAACTATTCTGATTTAATGACTATCTCTAATGGTGTTAATTCAGCTGAGCTGTTGGCTGTGTGATGCTTCCAAATCTGTTCCACTAAAGAGGTTTCAGACGATCATTGCAAAAAAAAGGACATTGAATTGAATATCATGGGAAAAAACGTAAAGGAAATACTGCAGATCTTTCATTATGCTTCATTCTTCTTAATAGCAGTCTTCCCTTCAACTTTAGTGTGACTGTCCAGCACCTTGGTTCACCCTCCTAATGTGAAAGGCATTGTACAAATGTAATTTTGTTGTTGTATTAGCAATCTGTATTAACAAAATGGATTGTACTTTACTCTTTCTCAAATGTATGCGAATGCATTGAACGACACTGGGTTCTTTGGTACAATTTTGGAGACTTTACATAGCCCTGAGGCGTTGGGACAGAATTAATAATATCAGAGATAGTCATTAACCCAGATTCGCTTTGAAGCATTTTGAGACATCCTCCCAATATAAAAGTTGCTATATAAATGTTAATTGCTTGGCCCAAATAATTGTAAATAAAGATGATGCTGTGATAAGGATATAATTTCTAAAAGGAATACGATTGCCAAATCGTATTCCAAATGGTTTTTAAACAGTGCGACTTTAAGCAAAATGATGTTAAGCGAATACATTTTTCCCATAAGAATGAATGTAAAAACTGGAGTTAGGTGCTTTAGGAGTTAGGACCTTTTTCATCAAAATGTTCTTTAAAAAAACATTATATTCGCTCCCTGACTGCGTGCCCGGCTCACCCGCTCACTCCCTGACTGTTGGCCCGACTCACTCACTCGCTGCCGGTCTCACTTGCTTCCGGTCTGGCTCACTCCCAGGTCCTGGCAACATACACTTTACCACTAGTACTTGTGAAGAAGAAAACAAACAAAATTGCATTTATAGAGCGCCTTTCATGTCGAGGGGGACACTTTTGAGAAATTTTAACTTTATACATGCTACATTAAATGCAAGGATGATTTTTATATTGGGGGGACATCCCAAGCTGCTGGATGGTTGAGGGTTTGTACCCGAGATGGACGTTGCATTCAGGGGCTGCAGGGGGATTGCTCTTCCCTGCCCTGCCCTCTCTGACTAGTGGGGTGTGAAGGGAAGCAGAAGGGAAGTAGGCTAGTGACTGCTGAGTGGAGGATGTGAGTTGGATAGGCCAGATTTTTCAGAGATAGGACGGGGCAAGACAGTGAAGGGATTTAAAAGTGAGAATAAGACGACCTTTAGGAGATATGGAGCAGGATGAGGTTGATAGACTCGGGGTATCTAATGTAGGAAGAAAAAAGCAGCCAGCAATATTGAATATATTAGTTTTACATTACTGCCACCACCCCCCAACCCAACTTGCATTAAATCCAATTCAAGATCCCCATCCCTATTTCAAATCTCTCCAACTTCTTACTCCCCATCCAATTGGTAGCAAACCTTTCAGCCGTTCTGTCCAGCTCTATGGAACTACATCTCAGTGTCCTACATTCCCTCTCCAACCACCCGCACCCCCCCCCCCCCATGCTCCCTGTAAGCTGTGGGAAGTGATTTAAGGGAAGTGTTCCTGATGTGAAAGCCAACAAATCAGTGCAAGAACTTTCCCACGGAAAGTTCAGATCACAAAGACGGGATCCACGACAGTTTATGGGACACTACTGTGCGCAATTGGCTGCCGCGTTTCACCCTTAAATATACATCAATTCACTTTACAGTATATTCTATGAAGCGCTTTGAGACGTCGATAATTTGTTAAAAACGCTATATGAAATGCAAGGATTATTATTATTATTATCTGCCAAGACACAACTCTGACTTTTTAACTGTTTAACCTGGAGTTTAATCTTGAAAGAAACTGCAGATTTTTTGTTCAGTGCACAACTCAGTTTCAGAATTTTCTTTCTTTTTCATTGTGCTTTCCTAGTCTTTATGGTTCAGCAGGGATAATGTGCAAGCAGTAATCATGTTTTAGAGTGAGGGAAAATATTGGAGGAAATGTCCAATATTTTCCACCCCCCCCCAGAGACTGCTTTCACACACTTTGTGGGGGCAGATTCAAAGGAGAAATGACTGGGGCTTATGAGGAATAAGTCTACAGTCATTAGCCAGGGGAGGAAAAGAATTGAAATGGAAAATTTAGAAGAAGAAAACATTTCTAATGAAAGAATCTCAATATTCACAAATTCTCGTTTTTCAACATGTGCTAGCAGACCCTCCTCGCCTGTGTTGTAACTCATTGTCTATCTTGTTGTCTGGAGAAGACGCCAGGTAATCTATACCACAAACCAACTCTCACGCCAAGAGATGGCATGATTTGAGCAGAGTCTGCCAGTGGTTACAGCAGACCTTGGATTTCCATAAGTGTGAAAGAAAATAATTGCAGAAAAAAACAGAAGTAAAAAGAAAAACATTTTGTTAATCCGAATAAAAGTTGCTGTATGATATGTTTCTGCTGGTTTGAGGAAGAGGTTATGGAAATGAACTCACATGGCACAGTGAAATAACCCACAACTTACCTTCAACAATTAGTTAATCCAATCTCTTTTTCAGTCAATACTGCTCAGGTATACTCTGGAGATCCTCAGTTGTGTCTTAGGGCCACAAATCTTGATACTGTTGAAAGTCTTTCCGATAAATGTATTGTCACAAGATCTGTGTGAACTAACTGCAGATTGCACCAATAGCTTCAGTCCAATGACGTTTGTGAACCACAAAGGACTGACATATTTCCTTATGGGAGAGGCAAACCTGCCAAGTAATACATAAATAGCACACTTAGAGGGTTTTCAAACCACTGTAAAATTCCCCCACGTGAGCTGCCAATAGAATATTTTTTCTTCTGTGTGTATAGGAAAACAGATAGAAGGAAATGAACGTCAAAATTGATTAAGAAAGAAACCTCTTTCTTGGAAAAATATTGATGTTTTTTATAACAAATCTCTTCTGCAATCAACCATTTTATGATCTATCTTCACGACCACATTTTAAATAATTAACTTAGGAAAGAAAGTATTATCTGTGGTTGATTTTGGGCTACTGAAAATTTCATTTAGCCTTTAAGAGGAAATAAATCTTGTATTAAATGATAATATATAAAATACACTTGCTTTTATAAAGTTCACATTTACATTAATGAGGTTCTCTTTCAAACCAGTCTCATTTTTTTTCCAATAGTTGACTCAAAGTGAAACTAGTTACATGGATGTTGTTTTCAGTGGTTTTATACTAAACTGTGCATTCATGTTGGGTACTAAATCCTGAAAAACAATTGTGTGTCAGTCTTTGTTTATTATTTACCAATAAAATGCACGCTCACTACACTTTACAGCAGATCCTAGGAAGTGCTTTGAGACATCCTCCTAAAGTAAAATGCCTTATATCAAATGCAAGGGCTAATATTTATTGTCATATATCAGTTTTTGGAGAATAACATGGATCACATACTTCATAGCTGTTTGTGATACATTCCTATGTAATAATTGGCTGCTGTATTTGCCTACAAAAATGCAGTCACATCACTTTACAGTATATCCCGCAAAGCTCTTTGAAACATCCTTCTGATGTGAAAGATATTATATCGAATGCAAGCTTTTATTAAATACAGGTATCCCTCACTAACCGCGGGGGATACATTCCTCTAAACCTCCGCAGTTGATAAAATCGTGGTTGGAAAATGCAGGGCCCTATGGGAAACATGGGGAATAGGAGAAGTAAGTTTGCGTTTCGTAGAACTAAACACAAAAAAACGCATACAGAAATATACATTGGGGATAGTGGGAGTAAATTTGGGCGCATTGGCTGTCAGGATCTGCAGCAATCTACGAGGCTGTCTGACTGACACACAGAGAGAGAGATACAGAGGGTGGGGGAGGGTGGGAGATGGGAGTGACACAGAGGGCTGGGGGTGCTATCTGACTGATCTACACATAGAGAGAGAGAAATCAACGGAGAAGGTGTGGTGGGTGACACGGAGGGCTGGGGGAGCTGAATGAATGACTGACTGATCTACACACAAAGGTGGTGGGGGGTGGTGGGTGGGAGGAAGGTGAAATAGAGAAG
Organism: Hydrolagus colliei; assembly: GCA_035084275.1. Taxonomy (NCBI): domain Eukaryota; kingdom Metazoa; phylum Chordata; class Chondrichthyes; order Chimaeriformes; family Chimaeridae; genus Hydrolagus; species Hydrolagus colliei. The sequence goes on along the minus strand of CM068764.1, from coordinate 3,916,965 downwards.
TGAGACAGAGAGAGAGATCTCTATATGACACACTTACACACAGAGAAGGATGCAGAGAAGCGATAATAAATTCATGTTATTTACCTTAATCCTAAGAGAGAAGCGTTGTCGCTGGTTGATCGCAACATCGCAACTGGGTCCTAGTGCTATACGCTAGCGGGAAGCAACATCGAGGCTGGTTGATGTAACTGGGTCCTAGCACTAAACGCTAGTGTTAGCGTTAAAACCTGTGGATAAGACAGGGTTATAAGCCATGGTTTGCAACAGTTGTCGCATTTAGCAAACCATGGATGCGTGAGTTTCGCAGTTGACGAGGGTGCGGTTGGGGTGGGGTACCTGTAGATGATTGGGTATCGAGTTCAATTATTCGCAGTAAGATCACCGTAGCCTTTTGTTTTCCTATTGCAGGTTCAAGACTGGGCAGATAAACGGTGATCTCCTTATTTACCACGTCCTCCTAACTCTGAAGCCATATTATGCCAAGCCATATGAGATTGTTGTGGACCTCACCCATGTAGGGCCCAGCAACCGTTTTAAAACAGACTTCCTCTCCAAATGGTTTGTGGTTTTTCCTGGTGTAGCCTATGAGAACGTGGCTGCCGTCTACATCTATAACTGTAACTCTTGGGTCAGGGAATACACAAAATATCATGAACGGCTTTTAACAGGACTCAAGGGCAGCAAAAAGCTGATATTCATTGACTCGCCGGGAAAGCTTGTGGAACACATTGAACCAGATCATCAGAAACTTCCTGCGGCCACTCTGGCTTTAGAAGAGGATTTGAAAGTATTTCATAATGCTCTAAAGCTGGCCCACAAGGACACTAAAGTCTCCATTAAGGTAGGAGGCAGTTTTGTTTCGAAATCTGTCACTACTTCACCTGTTGCTTATGGTAAAATCAAAGGGACTTCAATAGCCAACAGCTGTAATTGGCTGTAACAGTTGTAATAGATAAAAGGGAGATGTTTCCTAAATACACAACAACAAATTAATTTATACAGCTCCTTTGAGGTCAGGAAAACGTCCCATGGCCCAGGTCAGTCAAGGGGTTGGGGTTGGAATCGAGGGGTGGAAATAGTGTGGGTGAGTTGTAGGAGGATGGCTGAAGGCAAGGTTAAAGAGGAAGGACTTGATTGAGGCCTTGAATGCAGCAAGGGAGTCGGCAAGGTGGAGGCTCCGAGGGTGGGGGACAGAAGCACAAAGGCTTGACCGCCGATGTTGGGGTTGGCAAGACCGGGACATGGAGCAGAGGGAGCGAGCAGGTCGGTATAGTTTTACTGGTCGTAGAGTTAGGGTGGAGCAGACCACAGAAAGCTTTAAAAGAGAGCTTTAAAACTCGGATCCTCAGGAAAAATGGAGAACCAATTAAGTTGGACGATAATGGGGGTGATTTGCTTCCAGTAGCAATACATTTCAGAACTTCTATCAGTTTTGCTCAGCATAAGATTATTGATTTGTTATTTGTTATTTTGTCGAACCAGGTGGGATCCACAGCAGTTCAGGTGACCTCAGCAGAGCGGACGCGAGTCCTCGGCCAATCCGTGTTTCTGAATGACATTTACTACGCTTCAGAAATCGAGGAAATCTGCCTGGTGGATGAAAACCAGTTTACACTAACCATTGCCAATCAAGGCACACCACTAACCTTCATGCACCAGGAATGCGAGGCAATCGTGCAATCTATTATCCACATAAGGACACGTTGGGAATTGTCACAGCCAGACTCTATCCCACAGCACACTAAAATACGACCAAAGGATGTTCCAGGAACACTGCTGAATATAGCACTTCTCAACCTTGGGAGCTCAGATCCAAGCTTACGGTAGGATTATTTTGTTTGTTTAAAGGCCAGCTTTGAATGGAAAGTGATCTGATCTCCTGAAATTATACTCTTTTAGACAGTCAATTCCCTTTACAGTACACTATGTGAAGTGCTTTGAGACGCCTTGAAGACGTGATAAGGTGCTATATCAAATGCAAGGAGTATTATTATTATCATTATTCTATAAATTGTATCTCGGCACTACCAAGAAATAAGTATTTCCTTCCTTGTACTGCCAGTTTATATTTAGAGGCTAATGAAAATGGACCATGATCTCAAGTGCGGTTGAAAAGGTTAAATGGGTTCCTTTGGACCAGTTAAAAACTTTCTGGGAAACTGAAACCTTTTAATAATTTAGTTGTATTGAACAAACCTTTGAGCTACATTACAAGATCCACCACCATGATTCGGAGTTAGTGTGATTGTTATTCCTTACTTTAATTATGTGGACAACAGGAGGTGGCACTATAAATTGTCATCAAATGCATATATGTCAAAATTCATATTTGCACATAGATTATGAGATAACTGTGTTGAAAGAATTCTTTGAGAAGTTGAGTAGGTTGGTTAAATGAAAATAACTGTTCTTCCTGTGTTGCACAAACAAACACAATATGATTATTTGACGACTTCAAAGCAGCCATCAAATGTGGTCTTTGTTTTTTTTTTGGAGTACAGTATTTTCATATCAGTGTAATTTTTTTGGAAAACAAAGTCACAAACAAAAGAAGTAAGACTTTACAGAATGTGTTACATTGAAAGAAGTTATGATGGGAATATTTTGAATGTTGTCCTATGTTATATGACAGGTTTGTTAAATGAACCACAACTTTATGTATCTCCTCTTGCTGACTCCATGCTTTCTGTCTGAGGCTGGGTAAATGGGCCCTCAGAAGAACATACAAAACATCTAAGGATGCTCTGGATCACCACAGAGTAAACCACCTACTTTGTGTGTTGACTCCAGCCTTGTGTAGTACCTGCTCACTGTTATTAATTCAGTTTTCCCATTAATTTTTAATGTGCGAAATCAGTGTGGGAATTCATGGATTTCAACACCGAATAGATAAAACATGCTTGATGATGGATAGAGCTGACTCGAATTCAATCATGAAACTGAGTCCTGGTTTAACACCATCAGGCCAGTAAGTCTGATTGGGAACATTTGGCCATTCTGCTTGTTCACAATTGTTGGACTGATCTTGAAAATTTAATGATGAAGAAATGCAACTTCTAAATTTGTGTTTGCTCACTTTATTTTTCTTTGTCTCTCTATATTCACAACTTGTTTGGTTGAAAATGATATTTATTGATGTCTCTCTTCCTTTGGGTTGTGCAATTGCTGCTTTTGGATGCTGGGAACTGGGGCTTTGGTCCTTTGCTAAAAAAAATAGTTCCACATTCTCAGCACTCTCTGTGTAAAGAAGAACTTAGGTACAATTCGTGTAGAAATCAGCCCAGTTATTAGTTGTGTGGCAGGTTGTTAAGGTTTTACCATTGAGACCAAACTTTGTTTGCATCAAATAGAGTCACTATACTTTACAAAGAATAATTTCTGTACTGTAGTTTTACAAAGAACACTTTGAGACATATTCCTAACAATGAAAACCACTGAATCAAATGCTAGTTTTTTGTTGTTTATTATCTGACACATGAAATATTCTTCCTCTCCCATCTGACTTAAAACATAATTTCTCTCCTGGGAAACTTTTTTGAATTGCGAGAAGTGCAACTCAAATACTGAAGAAGTATTCAGCTTTTAATGCTAAGTATTTTCCATCAACATCATCACACCAAACCTTCAAATTGTTTTGTGCTGGTGTGAAGCAGGTAGCTCTCAAGTAAAAGGAGATCACTCACAAGAAAATCTGCTGTATAACATGGGTGGTCTTGTCAGCAGGCCATTGATCCTCCGATCTTGGTGTTCTCCACTGCTAGCTGATCCTCGGGGTGCTTCTTGCTCCTCTCAATCTGAAGCGCTCCATGGCCTTGCCCCACCTTTATGACCTCCCTTCCCAACCTGTATGCTCTCTCCACTCAGCGGACTCTGACCTGCTCCGTGTCCCAAGCCTCACCCACTCCGCTGTGCACAGCAACAAAATTACATTTCTATAGCGCCTTTCACGTCGCGAGAATTCCAACCTTTGGAATTCCATCCTGCAATCCCTCCACCTCGCCCCCTCCCTAGCCTTTTTCAAATCCCACCTCAAGACCCTCCTCTTCTACTGTGCCATCGGTCACATACCCTCCCTCTACCCTCCCCGATCCCGACCCTAGCTCGGCTCTGATACACTGCCTGTCCAGCGTCTTGGGATGTCCTCCCAATATGAAAGCTGCGATACAATGTCATTTTCTTGTTGCCCACAACACACTCTGGCTACCTGCTGATACGCTTTCAAGAGGGCAACAACAACAACAACATCAAGAACTTTGATTTATGTAGTACCCTCCACGCCGGGCTGCGTCTCTGAGCGCTTCACAATGGATCCAGGGGCAGAGCCAGGGGCGGAGGGAAAAAGGTGACCGAAGGCACGGTCGAAAAGAAAGGTCTTTAGCCGAGACCTGAACCTAGAAAGAGAGGGGGGGTGAGTCAAAAGGAGTGAGGAAGGGAGTTCCAGAGCTTCGGGGCGTAGTGGTTGAAGGCACGGCCGCCGATGTGGAGCGGAGGATTCAGGGTTCAAGGAGGACACCAGAACTGGAGGAGCGAAGGGAACGGGTGCTGTTTTGAGAGAGGTTGCTGTTCTTTGAAGAGGGCAAGTGCTGCTGTCTTATTCAGCTTTGGGTCCATATCACTTTGCCATAACTACATTTAAGTCGCTTCCCTGTCGTCGTAACTGGTGCTGGTAGTTCACTAAAATGAATGAATCTCCAATTTTGTAAAATAAATACTCTTGACATTGAGAAAACATTATTGGTTCAAAACTGAGCCAGGTGAGATGACCATTTTGTATCATGTTTGATTTTTGCATTGATGGATCCTTTGCTTTTCTACAGATCTGCTGCCTACAATCTCTTGTGTGCCTTAACATGTACCTTCAATCTGAAAATCGAAGGTCAGTTGCTGGAGACATCTGGACTGTGCATCCCTGCAAACAACACTCTATTTATTGTCTCTATTAGTAAAACGCTGGCAGCAAATGAGCCGCACTTGACACTAGAGTTCCTTGAGGAGTGTATCTCAGGATTCAGCAAATCAAGTGAGTACTGGATTTGCTTATTGCAATTTGTGGAATTACTCAGAGAGGTGGATATACCCAAGCTTGAGATATGCTGCATCGTGCACTCCTTATCATACATTATCTAATGTACTTTTGATTCGGTTAGCTTTACTTCCAAAATTGTTTTATTGAGGATATTTATCGTGTAGTTCCTACTCCTATTCTCACCCGCACCCCCCATACACACACACACACACACACACATCTCGCTTCTTGGCTCTCACTGCGCTCTATGACAGTCTAACAGGACTGATCGGGTTCTTCTGTCAATGCTTTTCTGCTCCTCCCATAAATTGATATCTGAACAGTCTTGAGGTTTGAGCATTCAGTCTTTACTTGTTGTTTCTTATGATAGCTCAGCCCTGATTGATGTGGAACTTTGCTTTGGAGCATAAACGTTTCCCTCAGTGGCAAACCAATCACCACAATGCTACAATATAGTACCACCCAAAGAAACTCGTGTGAAAATTCATTCTTGGTGGCACTTTACATTTAGCTTCCATAGAAAGTGAGGCTTCTAGTCTGTGCCAAGTGAATGGAGAAGAAAACTTGCTTGAGAGGACATTTCAACCTGATTGAGTAGCATTAATGGTGTCTGTCTGTTGATATCTCTGTGGAGTCAGAATCTTTGCAATATAAGGAAATAGATCTCATTGGCAACAAAATGTAATGTTTTGTTAGAAAATGTATGAAACTAAAAACAGCCAGTGATTAATATGAATAAGCATTTTACAGTGACATGGCTATGGGCAATGGAATGGAAATGTGTTCTCTCTAACGGGTTTGTGAATTAAAGTAAATGAGTGAAGGTTGGTAATATTGTCTGGATTTAATAGTTGAACCCTTGTGTTGCAGGTATTGAACTAAAACATCTCTGTCTGGAGTACATGACTCCCTGGTTGTTGAATTTGGTCCGATTTTGCAAGCACAACGATGACGCCAAACGTCAACGGGTTACTGCCATCCTGGATAAGCTAATTACGATGACCATTAATGAGAAGCAGATGTACCCTTCCATCCAGGCAAAGATCTGGGGCAGCCTTGGCCAGGTACCAGTTACCAGTTTAATTGCTGATCTTGAAATAATAAGATTGCTTCTCAATTTGCAACAAGAACAAAATTACATTTGTAAAGCGGCTTTCACGTCGGGAGGACATGAAGGCAAAGTGATGCCAGGGTAAAATGGTTCATAACTTTTACTATTCTTCAAAGATCACAAAGGTTAACAAATTATTTTGACCTGCAGACTATAGCTCTTTGGGACTTTTTTTTTTACATTATCCCTTTTTTACATTATCCAAGACCCACCTCGAGGCCCTCCACTTCAACAGTTCTTTCAATTAACTTCCCCCCCCCCCCGGTTTGCACCCTCCCCAATCCCAAGCTTGGGTACAAAGTACTGCCATGGGACGTCCTCCTGACATGAAAGGCACTGCTGTACAAGTGTAATTTTGTTGTTGCTGTTGTTGTTGCCATATCAAATATAAATATTATTTGATCTGTTTGGGAGGCTGCGGAAAAACCTCTCGTCTTTCCCATCTCACACTCTTTTCTAGCATGTTAAAATATTTTGCTTACTGTCTAACATCAAGGAGCGGATTAGAAAAACAGCTTAGTGGTACTTCAGCCAATTTAAGATACAGATAGATAAAAGTGCAAATGTGAAAACATGGAAACTAAATCAGTAGATTGATCAATGCGTAGGAAACAAAAATCATGATTAAAGTTATGGGTGTGACCCTTCGTTTAGTTTTTATTAAGATGTTAATCTAGGTTTCTCTGTTAAATATTTTATCAATCCACTATGTATCCTGTTATTTTTGTGAGCCCAAAACACCACACCTACTCTACAGCTGACGTCAGTATTTTCCGTCAGTCAAAAAAAAACGAAAGGGTTCTCACATCTACACTGCACTCTCACAAACTGTATCATTGCCCTTCATAATAACTCCTATAATGTACTACTAGGCCAGAGTGTCTGGATAATGTGTTCAAGGAAATCTCTGCTCTCCTACTGGTAGAATTAGCTACTAGAAAACTCTAATTTGGATAATATAATGTGAACGCATATTTTAAGTATTCTTCCTCCTTTTTCCCGAAAACCTGCCAGGCATGGGTGAACCTGGTCTTATCTCCCTGTCAACATTGTATTAATTGATTGCTTCAAGGCACGATACCCCAGTGCAGCGAATACTGCAGGCTGACCAATTTGTGGAGTCCTGTGGCTCAGTGGTTAGAGTACTCACCCTACAAGCGAGGGACGTGGGTTCAATTCCCGGCAAGGCAAGACCTGGGCAAGTTTCCTCACTCCACACACCTAATAATAATCACTCAAAAAAAACCCTAATAAATTGTTCAATTCAATCCACGACTGTTTGTGGGACACTGCTGTGCGCAATTGGCTGCCGTGTTTTGCCCACAAAATACACAGCAAATTCACTTTACAGTATATTCTGTGAAACAATTTGAGACATCTCAAAAAAGTGATAAGGGGAGATATTATTATTATTATTGGTACTTCAGCTCTCTGGTATTTGTTTTGCAGATCACAGATCTGCTTGATGTGGTACTGGATAGTTTCATCAAGACGAGTGCTACAGGTGGTTTGGGCTCCATCAAAGCCGAGGTTATGGCAGATACTGCAGTCGCCCTGGCATCAGGGAATGTGAAGCTCGTTTCAAGCAAGGTATGAAACATTTGTAATTAAAATATCGACCTGTGTATTCTCCTCTTATTTCTGAGTGCCAAAGACAACACAGTTACCCTACAGCGGTACCTCAGTGTTCTCTTTCAGTCCCAAGGTTAATATAGAATATCAATAATAAAGACGGAATGTTGACAATGATAATAGCTCCTTATGTGCAGCACTAAATCAGGGTGTTTGGATAATACACGGTGATCAAATAGTCGTGATAACTACCGTAGTATTATATCTATTAAAAAATCCATAATTTCTTTTAGATTTATTGTAATGATATCACAACTTTTTGGTTATCCTGTACATTAAAGGAGAATCCACTAGCTTCTTTATACAATTTCCTTTCTCAACAACAATAATTTGTTTTGTGAAAGATTAGTTTAGAATTCTTTCTCCTTCCTACATCATGCAGCTCACAAGGTTTCCATCTTGAGGCTGGTTACTTTATTGATGTTCGTGTTATCATAAGGCACCAAGGGAAAATATTGCTCGATGATAAGTTGTAAACCCTTTCATACAGCCACTGTTTTTGAAAATAGGATTGAATTACAAATTTACATTGAATTACATAGACTATACAGCACACAAGCAGGCTATTTGGCCTAACTGGTCTATGCTCCACACAAGCCACCTCCTGCCCTTCCTCAACTAAGCCTATCAGCATAGCCTTCTATTCCTTCCTCCCTTGTGATAAAATAATCCTTAATATGCAGTCCGAAGGCACATCCTTGCTTTGCAAGTTTGCAACGTTCCGCTCTATTAAGATGACCTAATTTTATTTTTTATGTTTATTCCTGTTGTGAGGCAAGTTGCAGAGATTTTAATTGAATTTGTCGTCATATGAAAAATTTGCAGTAATTTTAAGATTCATATCAGCCGTGAATGTTGAAACTCTGTCCTGGTATTTGTGGAATGGATTTTATCTGTTGGTTTGTGTGATAATTCTCATAGTTATCCCCATTTTTCCGGAGGTAACAATTCTTAAAAATATATAATAATAAATTGGTCACTCAAACCATAACTGTTTGCGGGATGATGCAGGGTGTAATTGGCTGCGCATTTTGCCACAATATATAGTAATTTCATTTTACAGTACATTCTGTGAACTGCTTTGAGACGTCGCAAAGACATAATAAGGTGCTACATCAAATAAAAATAATAATCCTTCCATTGGATGCAAAGATTATTATTATAATAGCTTTTGATGTGCAAAGTGTTGTACTAACCAAAATGCTGCACAAACTGAACTGCTTTATTTCATGTGCTGTGTGTAACTGTTGTTAACAATTCCAGGTGATTGGACGAATGTGTAAAATAATAGATAAGACCTGTCTCTCTCCGACCCCAACACTGGAACAGCACCTGATGTGGGATGACATTGCTATCCTTGCCCGCTACATGCTGATGCTGTCATTCAACAATTCACTTGATGTGGCTGCACATCTCCCCTACCTCTTCCATGTGGTCACTTTATTGGTGGCCACTGGCCCTCTGTCCCTTCGAGCTTCCACCCATGGTCTGGTCATCAACATCATTCATTCCCTTTGCACATGTTCCCAGCTGAATTTCAGTGGTAAGCTTGGTTATTATCAGATTCTCCATTGTGCTGTATAACAGGATATTAAGATTTGTAACTTATATTAATGTCTTGCCACTATTTAGTTTTGACCGGTGTGTGTTAGCCTGTTGGGGATAGGGATGGGAGGAGCAGGAAAGCAAAGCAAAAAGATGCTTTGGTGTCATCCTTTCCTGGAACATCCATTCAACCGGGAAGCCTTTAGTTTATTAGTTATCGATGTGGAGGCTCTCCCTGCTGCTATATTCATCACCTCAGGCTCGACTACGGGAACTCTCTCCTCGTCGCCCTTCCCAGCTCCTTCCTTCACAAGCTGCAGATTATTCAGAACTCTGCAGCTCGTGTACTCTCCTGTGACCTCATCACGCCCACCCTCGCCCATCTCCACTGGCTCCCCATCCCCCAGAGGATTGAATTCAACATCCTCGTCCTCAACTTCAAGGCCATTCTTTGTCCCCACCTATCTCTCCGACTTGCTGTCTCCCTATCAAACTGCTCGTCCCCTCTGTTCAGTGGGCTCTGGCCTGCTCCATGTCCCCCGCCCGAACAGCCCTAGCATCGGTGGCCGGGCTTTCAGCCTCTTTACCCTCAAACTCTCGAACTCCATCCTGTAATCCCTTCACCTCACTTCCTCCCTTTCCTCCTTTAAGGCCGGTCTCAAAGACCTTCCTCTTCAACCGTGTCTGCTGCTCCCCTCCTAACTCTTCTCCCCTTTCCTACTCTCCTTCCCCCGCCCGCCCAACTCGGGTCCCGACCTAACCGTTCAGCACCTTGGGATATTCTCCAGACGTGAAAGGCGCTCTATAAATGTAATTTTGCTGTTGTTGTTGTATAAGGCTGCAGAAGAGCTGACAAATTGCGTAAACAAAACATGTTTGTTTACGGAAGCTTGCACTTGCAAATGTGAAGCAATTTCGAGGCCACACAACCCTGTAGAGTTAACCTTTGGTAGAGGATCACTGTGGTACAGGGTCAATGTTTATTTCCTGGGTTCTCAGAATTTCACCATAGGATACCATAATTTCCTTCAATTAGTGCAAACTTATTTCAATATGTGATGACTACAGCGATGATAAAAAAAAATCAGTAGATGAATGATGGAAAATCGGAAAGAGAATTGAGGAAGGACTGTGTAACTGGTGAGAGCTGATTTCAAAATACCTGTTCACAATTCCCCAAACGCTTTGTGTGAACAGTAGCAAGCTGAGTTGTGCTGCCACAATGATCAAACAGCCCATTTCCTCCTCTTGCCCAAATTTATAAATGAAGAATGGCTACTGGAGTAAAATGACACTGTACCACCATCACTGTGGAACTTTACCCCAGCTCATACCTCAGCCTTGACAACAGGATATCACACAAAGGAATTGTGGGTCAAGTCACCATATGTAGTAGCATTTGGGACAACTGGAGGTGAGGAGTGGAGGAAACATGAAGCTAGAAATTGGCAAAAAGAAATTGAATGGAATGTTTGAGTTAAATGTCAACAAATGCAGGGGACCCTGGTTAAACTGGAGGCGTCCGGGTCCGAAAGCTCGGAGACCACATGGGAGAAGCGAAGCACAAAATAAGGCTAACTTCCAGGTTGTTACTGACGACACTTCCTGTGCCCACGCATGTGTGCCTTGCCCGAAAAGAGCCTCAGTGTTGACACTTCATTCACTAGATGGCCTGTGCATCGCACACAAAAAGTGAAATTGATGGCTTTCTATATGGAAAGCCAACTGGGCAGCACTTGTATGTGACTCATTCAATCAAAACTTCAATCAAAACTTACATTTACATAGCGCCTTTCACGACGAGAGGACGTCCCAAAGGTGCTGTATTTAGCATATGTGTGCAGTGCTGATTTACATGTAATTTTCTAAATGTATTTTTTTAGAGAAATATATAAAAAATAATTTTCTAAATATTTTTTAGAGAAATATTTATTTTTTAGCTAAATCTTTTTTAGAGAAAAAGAGAAATATTCCCATATCACTGTATTTAAAACTTCTCTTCCCATCTTTTCCTAACAGAGGAAACAAAGCAAGTGCTGAGGCTTAGTCTGACTGAGTTTTCGTTGCCCAAGTTTTACCTGCTCTTTGGAATCAGTAAAGTCAAATCAGCCGCTGTGATCGCATTCCGATCTAGCTACCGGGATCGCTCGTTCTCGCCTGGGTCCTACGAGCGGGAGACTTTTGCCCTGACATCATTGGAAACTGTCACCGAAGCCTTGCTGGAAATAATGGAGGTACGAAGAAGCGTTTGTGAAGTATGTGAGGCCGTTAAAATTGCAGTTGGTTTATACTCTGGCTGGATATATTGTAAAGTGTAGTGACAGTATATTTTCGTAGGTGAACGCACACAGCATTGTCCCACAAAGTGAGTAACCAATTTTATTTGTGGGATTGTTGACCAGGACAGCAGGAAAATTCCCTTCTCTTTTTAGACTTGTGCCATGGGATCTTCAACGTCCACCTGAACAGGCAGATGGCACCTTGGTTTGACGTCTCATCCGAAGGACGTCACCTCCAACAATGCAGTTTACCCCCAGTACTGCATTGGGAGTGTCAGCCTAAGACTTGTGAGATCAAAGTCCCAACTAAGGGCTTGAACTCACAGTTCTGACTCCGAGGTGAGAGTGCTACCAACTGAGCCAGTCTGACGCAATGTAATGAATTTTACGTGAAATGTTTTTGATGGTTTGATTTAAATTTGTGATATCCTATTTTATATTTTGTATAATGAATAAACCAAGATGAATATCATCAAAACTTTGATGCTGTTTTTCTTCTCATTAAGTTTTTTTCCCTTAATTTCCTACCCCAGTTCCAGCTTCATTTCTTTGTAGGATGTTGCCGTCACATTACTTACTGTAACAATGTTTTGTACAATTTTATTATTTATGTCCAAATCATCACCTCCCATCTTATTAATAATCTCATTCTTTGTTATTAATTTTAAATTCTATCTCCTTTGTGATGTAAAGGTGGACCTGCTGTTCTCTCAAAGATATCTGGGGTCTTTCTCCTATATCTCCCGACATGTATTCCCATCCTAATGCATCCTAATCCCAAGTTCGAACAAACTGGCTTCTCACTTCATTCATTATGGGACATTGCTCGTGCAAATTTGCTCTCATACTTGTTATTACAATAATGTTCACTTCATTTTTAATCTATTATATTTTGAAAAAGTGTTTTTCCTGATTGCTAATACAGATTGGGTGATAATGCATTGTATTCAGCAATGGATTGTAACCTGACTGTTATGACTTTGTTTCAGGCCTGCATGAGGGATATACCCACCTGCAAGTGGCTCGACCAGTGGACAGAATTAGCACAAAAGTACGTTTTGTTTATCTAAGAATTGCACAAAAGATGAATTATCAGTTCCTTTGTTTTTTGCTGTTGACAACAATGGTCTCAAATATATATTTTGCCTTGAATAACTGGAGGAATAAAGTACGTTCAGTATTTTACTGATACGGTGTTTGGCATGTAGAGTCTTATTTTGTTTTTAAAAAGTGTTAAGTTTCAACAGCTGTATTGCTGTTAAAAAAAAATTTACTTTTTTAAAAACACACAGCAGTGTGATCCACTGCAGGTTTGATGCCTTTACAACACATAGGCCATGGAATGGTTTCCCTTCAGCTTTACTTCTAGTTATTTACTGTTGTCTTTTTCCCCACGTAGATTTGCATTCCAGTACAACCCCTCTCTTCAGCCACGAGCACTTGTGGTATTCGGTTGCATCAGTAAACGAGTGACCCACGGGCAGATTAAACAAATCATTCGGATCCTCAGTAAGGTGAGTGACAAGATCAACAAGCATAGCAGAAGCTTTTCACTTGTACCACTTTTGTAATTCAGGTCTGCAAAGTTATTTTAACTTAACAAAGATTTTTTTTTAAATCAGGAAGAAAATGTGCCATGTGAATTAGTAAGCGGTGGTGAGTGTTAAGATTTAAATGAAAGCATTGGGTCAGAATTGTTAATACAGCTGAAGGGTGCTGCATTTAGGTTTTAACCACCTACTATCTTGCACATTGTGTTCCAGAGACTGCAAAGCTGAGGGTTAGGATGGCTGCGGCCATTTCCTCTCTGATCACAGAGATGTTATCTGCCTATGATTAATGTTTCATGATGTCAGTCAAATGAGTATAAAGCATTATTCACAGCAGACAAAATCTTGTATAAACACTTAAGTGCAGAGGCAGTATTTATTTGTTCTCTATAGAAAAATTATCGGGGCGGTAGCATTCGTGAGCGAGCCTACTTTTGCCTTGGGGCCTGAACTAACTTTCTTCAATGTGCATCCTCCTTCCAGTCGTTATGTCTGTGGTTTATTTACATTAGTAAGGGCTTGAAATGAATACTGATCTGACAAAAGAATGATTATCGGCAAGACACTGGTGTGATGGAGAGTGCCCCTGGTTTGATGGGCTGATGAATGCTATCCAGTTCCAGCCTTAGTGCTGAGTGCTTTTGCACACAGGACCATCTTGTGCTGGATGTCTCTATCTACTCTCCTCAACACACTTTGTGTCAACACACATGTCAAATACAAACAGAACATTCAACAGTAAAAGTTTTGGGGCATTTTTCCGCAGTGAAGCAGTAGGTTTTGTCAGATGCTGGACTCTGTGTTCTAAAGGTTTTTACCAAACGTTGAGTGTGTAGGAGGGTTTATCATCATTGTGGAACTAGCTGAGGTGCGGGGGAGAAAACCAGAAATATCTCTTTATATTTTCGAGTTCCTTAGCTACCTTGTACAGACTGCTTCCAAATAGCTATGGTTCTGCAGATCACTGCTCGTTGTAGAATTTGTTAACTAGTTCAATCAGCGGTTTTTCTGTCTATCTGACTGCACCGTTGCGAGTCCTGGCAGTCTTTGGAGCAAGATGATTCTTGGACAGCAACTGAATTAAATAATTCTTTCCATTTGGTTCCTGTTAACCCTGCAAGCCAAATCCCTCATTGTGATCCTAGCTGGGTAAGTAGCAGGCAGCTTGCCAGACAGTACTATGAATGGCAAGCTTTGGGCAGTTTTAGCTGGTTTTACCTGTTTTATAGATTCATAGATTCATAGAATTTTACGGCACAAAAAGAGGCCATTCGGCCGATCTAGTCTGTGCCGGCTCTTTGAAAAGAGCGATTCAATCCCACTGCCCCATAGCCTAATAGACCTGTTCTCCCTAAATAAAGATCTAATTCCCTTTTAAAAGTTGTTATCGAATCAGCCTCCACCACCTTTTCAGGCAATGCATTCCAGATTCGAACAACTCGCTGAGTGAAAAAATTTCTCCTCAGCTCCCCTCTACTTCGCCTTGAAACTATTTTAAATCTGTGACCACGAGTCACAGATTCACCCACAAGTGGAAATAGTTTTTCTCTATTTGCCCTGTCGAAACCCCTCATGATCTTATAAACCTCTATTAGGTCTCCCCTCAATCTTCTCTGCTCCAGAGAGAATAACCCTAGCCTATCTAGCCTCTCCTCATAGCTGAAGTCCCTCAATCCTGGCACCATCCTAGTAAATCTTCGCTGCACCCTTTCCAATGCCTTCACATCCTTTCTGTAGTGTGGTGACCAGAATTGAACACAGTATTCCAGATGAGGCCTCACCAAAGTCCTATAGAGGTTAGTCAGCACTTCCTGACTTTTGTACTCTATACCCCTATTTATAAAGCCTAGTATCCCATATGCCTTCTTAACAGCCTTGTCTACCTGTCCTGCCACCTTCAACGAGTCACTAACACAAATCCCCAGGTCTCTCTGTTCCTTCACACCATTTAAAATTGTACTATCTAGCCTATATTGCCTCCTTTCATTTCTTCTCCCAAAATGCATCACCTCACACTTCTCTGCATTAAACTTCATCTGCCATGTGTCTGCCCACTTTACCAATTTGTCTATATCCTCTTGCAGATGGCTACTATTCTCCCTAACTTAGTGTCATCTGCAAACTTGGAAACTGTACTCCGTACACCCAAGTCCAGATCATTGATGTAGATTACAAACAGCAATGGTCCCAAAACTGATCCCTGTGGCACACCACTGCTCACTTCCCTCCAATCTGAAAAACAGCCGTTCACTACAACTCTCTGCTTTCTGTCTCGCAGCCAGTTGTGGATCCACGCTGCCACTGTCCCTTTTACACCATGGGCCTTTAATTTCATAATAAGTCTCTCATGTGGCACTTTGTCAAATGCCTTTTGAAAGTCCATGTAAACTACATCAACTGCGCTACCATTATCCACCCATTCCGTTACCTCATCAAAAAATTCTATCAGATTTGTAAGGCAAGATTTGCCTTTAACAAATCCATATTGACTGTCCTTTATTCGCCTATATCTTTCTAAGTGAAGATCTACCTTGTCCCTGATTATGGACTCTAGAAGTTTGCCCACTACCGACGTTAGACTGACTGGTCTGTAGTTACCAGGCTTGTCCTTCTGCCCCTTTTTATACAAGGGAGTAACATTAGCTATCCTCCAGTCCTCTGGCACGACCCCTGTGTCCAAGGAAGATTGAAAGATCGTGGCCAGAGTCCCTGCTATTTGCTCCCGTGCCTCACTTAGTAACCTAGGGTGCATCCCATCCGGACCAGGTGACTTATCCACCTTGAGCAACGTCAACCTTTTTAGAACTTCCTCTCTGGTTATAATTATTCTATCCATTTCTCCTACCCTCTCCTCTAATACCATGGCATTGGCTGTATCCTTTTATTTTGTGAAGACAGAGGCGAAGTACTCATTCAGTACATCAGCCATGCCCTCTGCCTCCACAATGAGATTTCCTCCTACGTCCCTAATTGGCCCCACCCTATCCTTGACCAACCTTTTACTCTTAATATGTTGGTAAAAAACCTTAGGGTTCCCCTTAATCTTACTCGCTAATTGTTTTTCATGCAGTCTCTTTGCCCCTCTAACTTCCTTTTTTAGTTCTATCCTACACTTCCTATATTCTGCTTGGTTCCCTTCTGAATTTTGATCATTCTATCCTTCTTTGCAGCCTCTCCTCTCACACTATCCTTCATGGTCCTGTCCTTCATTGGTTCAAATCCTACCTTTTGCACCATTTCCACTTTGTCTCCACAAACGACTTCTCCTCCAACACCCGCTCCATCTTGTGTGGCGACTCTCAGGTCTCTGCCCTCGGTCCTCTCCTCTTCAACATCTATATGTTCCCTCTTGGTGACATCATCCGCAGACATGGGGTCAACTTCCACATGTGTACGGATGACACCCAACCATCAGTGGTTGAGCCTTCAGCCTCTCTGCCCCCATTCTTTGGAATGCCATCCAACAGTCCCTCGCCATGCTACTTTCTTTGTTTCCTGCAAGGAATGTCTCACACTCTCCTCTTCAACTGCTCCTTCGCTCCTCCTACCCTTACCCTCCTTCCCTCCACCCCTCCTGATCCCAACCCCCTGCTCAGGTCTAAATCCTTGACTGTCCAGCACATTGGGACATCCTCCTCAAATGAAAGGAGCTATAAATGTAATTTGTTGCTGTTGATGTTGGTGGTTAAACTCCAATAGTACCCCAACTCACATTCTGGTGTCTTGTTGCTTACCTTTACCTAATGCTCTCCAGCATTCCTCCAAGGACAGAACTAGCATTCCATTGCAGACATAGAAAGAACACAGCTAATAATAATAATAATCCTTGTATTTGATATAGCGCTTTTCACACCTTATCGATGTCTCAAAGCGCTTCACAGAGTAAAAAGTAGATGAGTTCCTGCATGTGTCAGCTAACCCAGAAAACATTGTAGGCACAAAACCTTTAACAGGTTTACTTACTAATGTATATACACTAGGGTCCGGCGATATATCGGTTATATCCGATATAATTTTCATATCGATATGCCGATATGGGCATTTTCAAAATATCGATATATCATAGAAGTCGATATATCGAAAAGAATCGGAATGCACGCGCACTGAACTGCATGCTCATCTCTATACACAATGCACAGACCGAGGTGCAAGCCACCATATTGTATTCATCGTCCTTGAATACAATATACAGGTATACAAAGGGTGGAGGGGGGGGAGAGAGAGAGAGATGATGACGGGGGGAGGGGGGGCGAAGAGAGGGATGGCGGCGGGGTGGGGGAGAGAGAGGGACGGCAGCGGGGGGGGTGGGGAGAGAGGGACGGCGGTGGGGGGGGGAGAGAGAGGGACGGTGGCGGGGGGGTGGAGAAGAGAGGGACGGTGGCGGGGGGGTGGAGGAGAGAGGGATGGGGGTGGGGGGAGAGAGGGATGGCGGCGGGGGGGGTGGGGGGAAAGAGACGGACACCGGGGAGAGGATAGACGGTGGGGGGAGACGGGGTGGATGTGATAATATACAAATAGGTAGATAGGTAGATAGGTATGTGGGGTATGTGAGAGAGGAGAGAGACACAGACAGAAAAACACAGAGATGGAGAGAGTGAGTGTGAGAGACACAGAGAGAGAGAGATATTTACCTCCTGAGGAGATCGGCCCCGAATGCGTGCGCACCTCCGAATGCTCACACACCTCGCGATGCACGCGCATGCGCGGTACGAAAAAACAGAAAATATCGATATATCGGTATATCTCGATATGAGCCCATCGATATATCTAAATCAGAAAATTTCCATATCGACGGACCCTAATATACACGGTGACCAAAACGTCATAATATCTACCCTATTATCCAAAACAAAATGCCCCAAATATCACCATTTCTTTAAGACTTATTAGATAGACATTGTAAAGATATCACAAGGTTTTGGTAACCCTGCAGATGTACAATGCTTGTCTCGTTATATCATGCCTCTTCTAAAAGGTAAACTCTTATTTTCGTTCAGTGGGTTGTTTCGCAGACTCATTTCCGCCATCAGGCACTTCACATGCTTTTCCTCCCCCAGTGTAGCAGCCTGTACAGTTTTCCATCCAGTACGTTCATTCAAGTATCAAAATTTTAATATTTTCCCTGTGTTTAAAATACTCCGGTATGCGTTATTGTTGGAATCTTGTGTCATTGTCTGTCTGTTCCACTGAGGATTATGAATCACCATCCCCTTTTTTGATTGTGTTCTCTTTTTACTTCAATGGTGAGCAGTTATGACAGCTCAGTAGAAAACACATGATTCGGGGAATTTGCTGAGCCAGAAATCACCAGCAAGTTACCATATATCTCCGCGTATAAGGCGCACTTTTTTTCAGGTCGGAAGATCTCGAAAGTCGGGGGTGCGCCCTATACGCAGGTACAAGCAATTTTGAGCCTCGGAGATACAGTAAACAGGAGGGGCGGCCGGCGCGCTGTCAGCCGGGGTTTGGTCAGTGTCCGGCGGGGGTTGGGAGGAGCGGGTGACGGGGCTTCGGCCTCAGCCGCCCGGGCAGCGGCAGCAGCAGCGAACTTCAGTGCTGTGCTTACCTTCTGCCGAACCCAGTCTGCCTGCCTCACTCCCTGCCGCTCTCCCTCCCTCCCTGCCTGCGTGCCTGCCTCCCTCTCTCTCTCCTGGGCTGCCGGCCTGCCTCTCTCCCTCTCTCTCTCTCCCAGGCTGCCGGCCTGCCTCTCTCTCCCTCTCTCTCCCTCTCTCTCTCCCGGGCTGCCGGCCTGCCTCTCTCTCTCTCTCTCTCTCTCCCGGGCTGCCGGCCTGCCTCTCTCCCTCTCTCTCTCTCCCAGGCTGCCGGCCTGCCTCTCTCTCCCTCTCTCTCCCTCTCTCTCTCCCGGGCTGCCGGCCTGCCTCTCTCTCCCTCTCTCTCGCCCGGGCTGCCGACCCTCTCCCTCTCTCTCTCCCGGGCTGCCTACCTGCCGCTCTCCCTCCCTCCCGGGCTGCCGACCTGCCTCTCTCCCTCTCTCTCTCCCGGGCTGCTGACCTGCCGCTCTCCCTCTCTCCCTCCCTCCCTCCCTCCCTGCCTGCCGCTCTCCCTCCCTCCCTGCCTGCCTCTCTCTCTCTCTCTCCCTACCTACCTGTCTCTCCTCCCTTCTGCCGGCAATATCATTGAAAATGCTTCCGTTTTTTTTCACCAAGAAAAGGTCACAAACGAGGCCTTATACGTGTGTGCGCCTTATACGCGGAGATAAACGGTAAATCAATTCAATGAAATACCAAGCTTAATGAGACATGCTTTCTTGTCTCATTGGGCTCCAAAATAAACCTCTTTCAACCATTCACAATGTCATCTGCAATCAGCGTTTCAAAAATAGCCAACACAAATTGACTTAAGCTTGTCAGGTACCTTACCCCCAATTCATCCGAAACCCTTGTGCATATGTCAGTCACCTCCCGCTTGGATTACTCCTGTGGAGCTCCTGTAGCTCAGTGGTTAGAGCACCCCCTTACAAGCATGAGACCTGTGTTCGAATCCAGGCAGGTCAGGGCGAAACCTTAGGCAAGTTTTCCTTCACACGCCACACGCCTAATAATAATCCCTTAAAAAAAACCACAATAATAAAATTGGTCATTTCAATTCTCAACTGTTTGTGGGACACCGTTGTGTGCAATTGGCTGCCACACAAATATACAGTCATTTCACCCACAAATACACAGTCCATTCACTTCACAGTATATTCTGTGAAGCGGCTTTGAGACGTCGATAAGATGTGAAAAGCGCTATATCAAGTGCAAGGATTATTATTATTATTACTCAAAGGCACTCCTGGCTGATCTCCCAGTTACACTATTCAAAAGATCCAGCTCATTCCGAACCGCCCGCCTACTGACCTGGACAAAACTCGGTACCCACATCTCACCAGTTCTGGCTGAGGCTTCACTGACTTCCCATCACCGAAAGGATTGACTTGTGTTCAAATCCCTTCACTCCCTGGTATCTCCTTCCCTAACTCTCCAACCTCCTCACTCGCCAATCCACCATCTGGCGCCTCCGCTTGGTTGGCTCCGCACTCCTCCTCGTGCATCGCACCCTCCTCCCCACCATAGGAGGTAGTGCTTTCAGCCACTACGCGCCAAAATGCAGGAAAACTCTCCTTCAATCCCTATGCCTTGCCCCTCTCACCTTTTTCAAATCCCGCCTGAAAACCTTCCTCTTTGACCACGCATACAGTCACCTCCCACTCACCACCCACCCGGTTCTGCCACTGTTAAGTGCTCTGGAACTCCACCCTGCGTGGAGAGTGCTATATAAGTGCAAGTTATTGTTGTTCATTTTTTTTTAAAGTGGGGATGAAATTGCAGGAGTAAGAATTGGTCACTTTGTCTGCCTGTCAGTCATTTATAGAAGGTTTAATACACGTTCAGGATAAGAATGTTTGTGAACCATTATTTAGAGCAGTGGTCTCCAACCTTGTTTTGTTGCGAACCAAATTAATCACCAGCAGGTCCTCACGACCCAAACTTTTTTTTTGCTGCGACCCAAATTAGCCTTCAACTGGTCCTCCCATCACTAGAGGACTATATCGACTGAAACTCAGCCAAATTGTTGACTCTGTCTTTTTTGTGGTCTCAGCACAACTCGTAAGTACTCTCTTTATACAAATTGGGCGGCAGTGTCACTTTTTTCTGGCATCAAGAGCTTGTTTTTAGCGTTAAAATATTGTTTTAGCATTAAAAAAGCATTTTCAACCTTCAAATTTTTTTTAAAAAAAATTCTGATGACACTCGCGACCCTACTGAGGACCCCCACGACCCTGATTTGGGTCGGGACCCGAGGTTGGGAACCACTGATTTAGAGAGTCCATAAAACTTCCAAAGATTGCTCTGTTTCCAGAAATAGCATGTGGTAGAATAGATTGAGCTGACTGACTCAAAAGTGGTCAGCCTTGTACATACATATTAATGACATCTAACTGGTGAGTGTTACTAACTGGTGAGTATCACTAGCACATTCTGGGGGCAAATGTGTTTCGCTGTATAGTAGGGAACGGCGATATGGGAATTTCCCGATATATCCATATCGGTTGGCTCATATCGAGATTATATCATTCTGGGTGCGTGTGCATTTCGGGTGCGCGCGCGTTCCGGGTGCGCGCGCATTCGGGGCCTATCTTCTCAGGAGGTAAATATCTTTCTCTCTCTGTGTCTCTCACTCTCTCCATCTGTGTTTTTCTGTCTGTGTCTCTCTATGTCTCTCTCCCTCTCTCCTCTCTCACATCCCCCCCCATCTCTATCTATCTGTATATTATCACATCCACCCCATCTCTCCCCCCCACCCCCACCGTCCCTCTCTTGCACTCCCCAGCCGTCTCTCTCCCCCTCTCCCCCCCCCCCAGCCGTCTCGCCCCCTCTCCCCCTCCCCCCCCCAGCCGTCTCTCCCCCTCTCCCCCCCAGCCATCTCTCTCCCCCTCTCCCCCCCAGCCATCTCTCTCCCCCTCTCCTCCCCCCCAGCCGTCTCTCCCCCTCTCCCCCCCCAGCCGTCTCTCTCCCCCTCACCCCCCCCCCCCCAGCCGTCTCTACCCCTCTCCCCCCCCCCCCCAGCCGTCTCTACCCCTCTCCCCCCCCCCCCCCCAGCCGTCTCTCTCCCCCTCCCCCCAGCCGTCTCGCCCCCTCTCCTCCCCCCCCCCAGCCGTCTCTCCCCCTCCCCCCCCCCCAGCCGTCTCTCCCCCCCCCAGCCGTCTCGCCCCCTCTCCTCCCCCCCCCAGCCGTCTCTCCCCCTCCCCCCCCCAGCCATCTCTCTCCCCCCCAGCCGTCTCTACCCCTCTCCTCCCCCCCCCAGCCGTCTCTCTCCCCCCCAGCCGTCTCTCTCCCCCTCCCCCCAGCCGTCTCTCCCCTCCCCCCCCAGCCGTCTCTCCCCCTCCCCCCCCAGCCGTCTCTCCCCCCCCCCCCCCCCCAGCCGTCTCGCCCCCTCTCCTCCCCCCCCCAGCCGTCTCTCCTTCTCTCCTCTCCCCCCCCCAGCCGTCTCTCCCCCCCCCCCCCAGCCGTCTCGCCCCCTCTCCTCCCCCCCCCAGCCGTCTCTCCTTCTCTCCTCTCCCCCCCCAGCCGTCTCGCCCCCTCTCCTCCCCCCCCCCCAGCCGTCTCTCCTTCTCTCCTCTCCCCCCCCAGCCGTCTCTCTCCCCCTCTCCCCCCCCAGCCGTCTCTCTCCCCCTCTCCCCCCCCAGCCGTCTCTCTCCCCCTCACCCCCCCCCCAGCCGTCTCTACCCCTCTCCCCCCCCCCCAGCCGTCTCGCCCCCTCTCCTCCCCCCCCCCCAGCCGTCTCTCCTTCTCTCCTCTCCCCCCCCCAGCCGTCTCTCCTTCTCTCCTCTCCCCCCCCAGCCGTCTCTCTCCCCCTCTCCCCCCCCAGCCGTCTCTCTCCCCCTCACCCCCCCCCCAGCCGTCTCTACCCCTCACCCCCCCCCCCCCCCCCAGCCGTCTCTACCCCTCTCCCCCCCCCCCAGCCGTCTCGCCCCCTCTCCTCCCCCCCCCCAGCCGTCTCTCCCCCCTCCCCCCCCCCAGCCGTCTCTCCCCCTCTCCCCCCCCAGCCATCTCTCTCCCCCTCTCCCCCCCAGCCATCTCTCTCCCCCTCTCCCCCCCAGCCATCTCTCTCCCCCTCTCCCCCCCAGCCATCTCTCTCCCCCTCTCCCCCCCAGCCATCTCTCTCCCCCTCTCCCCCTCTCCCCCCCAGCCATCTCTCTCCCCCTCTCCCCCCCAGCCATCTCTCTCCCCCTCTCCCCCCCAGCCATCTCTCTCCCCCTCTCCCCCCCAGCCATCTCTCTCCCCCCTCTCCCCCCCAGCCATCTCTCTCCCCCTCTCCCCCCCAGCCATCTCTCTCCCCCTCTCCCCCCCAGCCATCTCTCTCCCCCTCTCCCCCCCAGCCGTCTCTCTCCCCCTCTCCCCCCCAGCCGTCTCTCTCCCCCTCTCCCCCCCCCCCAGCCGTCTCTCCTTCTCTCCTCCCCCCCCCCCAGCCGTCTCTCTCCCCCTCACCCCCCCCCCCCAGCCGTCTCTCTCCCCCTCACCCCCCCCCCACAGCCGTCTCTCTCCCCCCACCCCTTGCATACCTGTATATTGTATTCGAGGACTATGAATACAATATGGCGGCTTTGCACCTCGGTCTGTGCATTGTGTATAGAGATGAGCATTCTGGGTCTTGTAGTTGATTGTGCTCGCATCCCGATTTTTTCCTATCCTGCTCTTCCACCCTGCTCCACATGGCTAATTCAGGATAGCTGTTTGTTCAACGTGCCAGCATTGGTGACAAATTGTTTGGATTCTATACCTCTTCAGGTCTGGAACTCTCTCCCGCATCTCATCCCCTTTCTGTCTGTCTTCAAGTCCTGCCTGAAAACCTATCTCTTCGACCATGACTATGGTCACCTCTGCTTTCCCATCTCCCCTGCCGAGTGACCAATCCTGTCATTAGAAAAGCGCACCCAATGTTCTAGATACATGTCGGACACTACATAAATGCAAGTTATTGTTGAATTAGCATTATTTTGACTTTTTATAGTTTTGTTTCTCTTGCAACAGCCTGACAGCTCATCCTATACAACAACAACAACCACCACAAAATTACATTTATATAGCGCCTTTCACCTCGATAAAGGAACTCGCTCATTCAGTGTGGACTGAAATGCTGTTACCTGTTTCCTCTCTGCTTTTGCAGACTCTATGCAATAAATAATATCTGTATTAGAGGTGCATGTCAGTTCAAAATGCTGCTAAATGTTTTGTAAAAGCAGATATTACAAGATAGACCGGGAATGTACAGTCCAAAATAAATAGTGAATTTATTTCCAGAGCCGCCAACTGTAACACGGTTGCTAAATATATATGCAATTGAACCGTGTGCAAAGTGATAGTTTTCAGCACGACTGCAAAGAGCTCAATTAAACAGACATGTTGGACTTGCAGTCCTTTTAAAGTATATTAAAAAAGCCTTTGTAAATTTCCTGACTTTTTTTTCTCCTTTCCTTCATCAGTAGATTAGGATTTATTAAGCTCCACATGTATCAGATCTTGCGCAAACTGTATTACGCATCATGTGTAAATAGTGTATTTGCACCATGTGTAAACAAATGGGTAGAGACGTACAGGAGAATCGCAGGTAATTAACCAATGAACCAGATTGGTGGTTAATTGCATAGTTGGGATTGATTATACCAAAAAGGTTAATGCTGTATCCTGGAGTCTGTTCCAATCCAAACTAACTGCTGAATCTCAGCACAGCTCCTGCCTATAAGCCTCAAGCATTGCTTATCAGCATATTAGTCTGGTCCTTTGATGCCCTGATTTCCAATATAGAAAAAGGATCCTCAGTTTCCTCACTAAATAACTTATAGTCTCTAAATGACCGTATGTCTTTATTAGCAAATGTATAATGCACATAAATAAATGCGTGTGTAAATAAATGAAATGCAAAGTAATTTCCACTGTCACGGTGAGAATAAAATGTGGTGAGAATTACTGGCACATTAATGTGAAATTCATTTCCCCAAACTCGAGAAATCTGAGAATGCATTAATTTTGATGCAAACACCCCTTTTGTCTGGGAAGTGATTTAATGTTAGCTGACACTTAATTCAACCACTGACTTGTATTTTAAGAAAGGCATTGAAATTACATGCTTTTAAATTAACATCACAAACTTTGTCAAGTCTTTATAGGCCTCTCTTGATGTAGCTCATCTTGTGTAAGGTCAAGGCCTTGAATTTTCTGATCTGCTGACCAACACATAGATAGAGTATAGTTAATGGCAGAGCTGTGGTTTTGTTGCGACAATATAAATATTGACGTTGTGGGTAGCCTAAAGATGTGGCTAGTGTTTCATATTTTAATCATTTTAATGCTCTTAGTATTTGGTCCTTTGAATCATACCTTTGAGCCACTGGAAACCTGAGTTTGGGGTGAAGAGAAAAAGAAAACTTGTCTAGAGACTATGTAGCACATTATTACAGCACTTGCACTCTGACCAGGCCGATGGACATTTATGCAGTAACTCGCCCAAATATAATACGCTTGCTGTGAAAGCAAATATTCTTTAAATCCGCTTTAGCACTGTTTTCTCTTCCCTTAGCTGAGCATTTCCTGTACATCTAAATTAAAACTTGTCTCAAAAAAGAACTTAACCAACGATTTTGGCCGTTCTTTTCACTTGACAGGGTCTGGAGAGTTGCCTGAAAGGCCCAGATAACCACAACAGCCAGGTTTTGATAGAGGCCACTGTCATAGCGCTGACCAAGCTCCAACCACTGCTCAACAAGGTAAACGCAGATTTGGTACAAAAAGGAATCAGCCTGCTTTGCTTTCACCTCGGACTTTATCGAATTAAGACACTTAGTTTAACACCCTGGTTTGCCTTACTAACTTCAGCTATCTCTTCACTAGGATTCCAACATGCACAAGGCCCTCTTTTGGGTGGCAGTAGCAGTGTTGCAGTTGGATGAGGTCAATCTGTACTCTGCTGGTACAGCTCTACTGGAGCAGAACCTACATACATTGGACAGCCTTAAGGTCTTTAATGACAAGGTGAGGCGATCCATACCTGAAATGTAATCAGTCAAAGGATTGAAACAAAGGATAGAAACTTCATTAAAGTTTTCTTGCAGTGCATTGAGCAGCAGACCATGACGAAGGCCAAGCCAAAGTATTGAATGCAAATGTTTTGAGTACTGTACTTTTGGGGGTATTTTTTTGCCACCTTGAATGAAAAGTATTATTACAGAATGTATTTGCACATGTTGGAAAGGCGTCACAATGTGCTGCACACTGCTGACTGAGCACTGGAACTGCTGGTGGGAGGGAGGGAGGGATCGAGGGAGGGAGGGATCAAGGGAGGGAGGGAGGGAGCTGAAGAGTGTGGGAAGGTTTCTCTGTGAAATTGACTTTTGATATACAGTACAGCAATAAAACCTGATCAGTTGACATATCTGATATTTCACTTCCCGTTTCCCTCCACCGTTAACGGAAACACAAAATTTAATTAATTTAAAAGTCAAATTTCTTCATGGAAACATTTAGTCTCAACTGACTTCCTAGCAAAAAAAAAGAAACAAATGCAATTTTCACATTTCAACACCAATCAAATTAAAAGAATATTAAATCTTAATTTTTAGACAGGTTACTACTATCTATTTTGCACAGAATTGCTAGATTACCAAATATATATCTTAAACATTGCCATTCAGTAGAAAACATTCTACAAGACATTCAATCCCTCATTTCTTCTCCGTTTCACTGTGTAAGCGAGATGTTTGTCCCTCTATTCTGCCCTTTTCCCTTCTATATTTTACATTTCCAAAAGTTGTGCTGCAGGTAAGTGTTGGATATCATGCTTTGCACGACTGATTTGAGCTAACAGCTCAGCTTGGCTCGATGTGAATGTTTATTGTAGTATTTTTCATGTTGTTTTTAGAGTCCAGAGGAGGTATTTATGGAGATTCGGAAGCCTCTAGAGTGGCACTGTAAGCAGATGGATCACTTTGTTGGTCTCAATTTCAACTCCAACTTCAACTTTGCACTAGTCGGGCACTTGCTGAAAGGTGAGCAGTGAAAAATTGTTGCGTTTGTTGAACAATTAGCATAGAATTATACAGCACAGAAAGAGGCCACATCTTGTGGGTTCTTTGAAAAAACTGTCCAAATTAATCCCAATCCCCTGCTCTCTTCCTATATGCAAATTTGTAACCCCCAATATCTATCTGTTTCTCTCTTCGAAGGTTTTATCGAATCAGCTTCCACCACCCTTTCAATATAATAATAATCTTCATTTTGACATAGCACATTTTGCGTCTTCTTGACGTCACAAAGCGCTTCACACAATATACTGTAAAGTGAATTGACTGTGGGTGAAATGCGGACAACAGTGTCCCACAAACAGTCGTGGATTGAAATGACCAATTTATTATTGGTTTTTGGTGAGATTATTATCAGGCGTGTGGAGTAAGGAAACTTGCCCATGGTTTCGCCCTGGCAGGAATCAAACCCAAGTGTCTCACTTGCAAGGCGAGTGCTCTAATCACTGAGCTACAGGACTTTCAGGCAATGCATTCCAGATCCGAACAACTTGCTTTGTGAAAAAATTTCTCCTCATCTCCCCTCTGGTTCTTTTGGCCTCCATTTTAAATCTGTATCCTCGGGTTTGACTTTGCTGAGAGAAATGGAGGAACTGTATCATTTCACACTTTATATGTCCTGCAAAATGTGTTTCTATTCTGATTGCTTGTTCTGTAATCCTAGTAGTCTATTTAAGGTAGAATTAATTTGTGTTCTTTAAAAGAAAATCTCTAGGTGCACAAGGGGTAATTTATTATTTAATAGCACCTTATGGCATCAAAAAGTTGCTGAAAGTTTTAGAGTAATGATGTGTAGGACCACCATTTTGTACTCAGATGTGCCACAAACATCTATAATGTCCAATTTAACTTGAAGATGGTTGGCTAGTATGTTGGAAGAAATACCATTTGCTTTTCAAGTAGAGTCATAGTATATTTAGGATTCATCTGAACAATCAGGTTTAGCTTCTGATCCAAAAGAAATCTAGGTACTTTTCAGCTGCTGCTATTTCAGCATCTCTGTTGCTTGCCCCCTTATTTCCTGGCTTGGTGCCTCCTCTACTGCAGTCATAAGTTCCACTGTACAAATTCAGCATTGATGTCTCCATTATTACTACAGGGGAAAACTGTTCATAGACAAGCAATCACCATTTGCAATCAGACCTCGCAGCTATATTCTATTGAGAAGGATAATAATCCTTGCATTTTGATATAGCACTTTATAATAATAATCCTTGCATTTGATATAGTGCTTTTCACATCTTATGGATGTCTCAAAGCGCTTCACAGAATATACTGTAAAGTGAATGAACTGTATATTTGTCGGCGAAAGGCGGCAGCCAATTGCGCACAGCAGCGTCCCACAAACAGTCGTGGATTGAAATGACCAATTTTTTATTATTGTGGGTTTTTTCTTGGACGTCTTCTAGACGTCTCGAAGCACTTCACAGAATATACTGTAAAGTGAATTGACTATATTTGTGGGCGAAACGCGGCAGCCAGTTGCTCTAGGCAGTGTCCCACAAACAGTTGTGTTTTGAACTGACCAATCTTTTTTTGAGGGATTATTATTAGATACACACTACGTGTGTAGTAAGGAAACTTGCCCAAGGTTTTGCCCTGACCTGCCTGGATTTGCACACAGGATACAAGATAATAAGATACTTCTCGATACAAATTTTCTTATGTACAGTAAAAGCCCGTTTATCTGGCACCCTCGGGACCTAGCCAATGCCGGTTAAAGCGTGTGCCGGATATTTGGCTGAAAACACCCAAAGACATTTTAAAAAAATACATTGTGCCGGATAAATTCCGGTTAATCGAATGCGGATTTTTTTTGCGGTGCCGGTTATACGGAAGTTACAGTTGATTGGATAAACGGGCTTTTACTGTATTTGGTTTACTTGTAAGGAAAAGTGTTGCAATTATTTACTGACATAGGATAGATTACACAATGTAATGGCAGTATAGACTGCTGCTTTTGTGAGGAAGTCATAAGTGTCCAAGGAAATGAATCACTTCTGTTTTTTTTTGTTGCGCTTTTCTTTGAACGAACATGACATCAACTAACTGAGTGAGAATTGCAGTTTCCGGCGACAGACGGGAAACCTGTGCCCAGATCATGTACAAAGCACTACTATAGATCAACTTGTTAAATAGCAAGTGCACCTCACATTGAAACATATGCAAGAGAGATTCATCTCTGACAAGAACCCGAGTGACTGTGTCCAATTTCTTTTGTGTGCAAGCAATGCTTTTGAAAATTGCAAAGGACAATTTTGGAACACCAATAAATATTTATTTACTCTGAGAGTAATTAACAATCTGAAACGATTACCAGGATAGGTGATTGAGGCCAAGATGATGGACTAATCTAAAGTACATCTCAAAGTTCGGATGGGGAGACAATGGGCTGGGTGTTCTGCAAGGATGAGAGCAAACCAGCCAAAGCGTCTTCTTCACTCAAATCTATCTTACATTTAAGACGACAAGTCCTGTAGCTCAGTGGTTAGAGCACTTGCCTCGCAAGAGACCTGGGTTTAATTCCCGGCCAGGGCGAAATTTTGGGCAGGTTTCTTTATTCCACACACTTGTAGCAGCAAGTAGGATCCCAGTTGTTAGTCGATTGGCGGATTGCTTTACCGGGGGTAATAATTCTTTCAAAAAGAAATTGGTCACTTCAATCCATGTCTATTTTTGGGAGACTTGTTGTCGTATTTCGCCCATAAAATATATAGTCAATTCACTTTTCAGTGCATTCCATGAAGCGCTTTGAGACGTATGAGACACGATAAGGCGCTATGTCAAATGGAAGGATTATTATTAATTTATGTGAGGAAGGGAATATATCCAAAAGGATATTTACTTATTGAAAATGTGCTACCACCCCACAATCTGGTCCTGACAGAATAGTTTAGGGTAACACAGTTGCAATGCGTTTCTAAACTGTCGCACATCTCAGATTTACTACACAACCTGATAGTCTATTAAATTCAGAAAGATGACAGGTTGAAGTAACAAATAGTTTAAGCGCTTTGAAATGTCTAGAAGATGTGAAAAATCGCTATACCAAATGCAAGGATGATTAATTACTATCTTTATTAAAGATTAAGATTACATTTGTCAGTAGGATTTTTTGTGGACAGAAATCTGTAATGTAACCAGATTTGGAGTTTTGAGATTAAATCCTGAAATCCTGATTAAATCCTTAGTTATTAAGGATCTATTAAACCTCTATTTTCCCTTTTATTTTGTTGTTCGTTGTTTTAGGGTACAGACATCCATCTCCCACCACAGTGGCCAGAACAGTGAGAATTTTGCACACCTTGCTTGCTTTGGTAGGCAAGCACAGAAACTGTGATAAATTTGAAGTTAACACTCAAAGTGTGGCCTATCTAGCTGGTAAGAATTCATCATGTTTATTTTGGAATGTCAACCATTTGCGGAATTGATACTGTTATGTCATTGAGCTAACTGGTTAGAATACTTTTACATTAACTTCTTTAAATCGGGTTCGCTAGTGTTTTGCATCTGATGAAACAACTGAGAATAAATAACCCAACCCACTGATTGAGGATTTGGGTAAGAAACCACGTTATGATGACAGATTAAGCTGGCATTCAGGAACCCCTAATGACCAATAAAGGATCCAAAGATTAACTATGAAAGGAAAAAGGAATCCAACCCCCTTTGGGAAGAGAGGGATGAGGCAGATTAGCTTTGTCTCTGAGATCCCTTTTCAGCCTGTGATTGAAGGGAATAAATTCAGAACAAATCTGTGGAACCGCTACTTCAGTGAGCAAGTAGTAAACTGTGGATCAAGCTCCCTAGCGAGACAGTGAAAGCAGGAAATGCTGTTTCTTTCAAGAACAATTTAGATAGATTTCACCCAGAAAATAGTATCTCGGGATACAGTATATATAGTTTGTGACACGGCATGTCAAGCAACTGCCAGGATGGTGGAAGGGGAACTCAAATGGACCTTGGTCTCATTTCGCCAGCATATTGTTGTGATTTTACAAGCACTAATAGCAGTGGAGTTCCTGGATTCTTTGCTCTCTATGTCTTAAATCGTGTCTAATGTCGTCAATTAAAAGAAGGGATATATTATTAACTGATGTTGACTACTGAACAAGCGTGTTAAAAATGTCCTCTGTTTTTGCACAGCCTTGCTGACTGTTTCAGAGGAAGTAAGGAGTAGATGTAGTCTGAAGCACAGAAAGTCCCTTTTGCTGTCTGATGTTTCAATGGAGAATGTGCCCATGGACACGAGCTCCAGGTCTGTGCATGTCTTTATTGTCTGTCTTTAGTTATCGCCATCTGTTCCAGATCTGTAAATACAACAACACATGATGATAATAATAATAATCCTTGTATTTGATAACGTGCTTTATGCACCTCTTTGAGACATCTCAAAGTGCTTCACAGATTATACTATAAAGTACAGTCGCTGTATATTTTTGTGGGCGAAATGTAGACTTTTGTACTAAATTAGATATTTGACACTTTTTTTTCATTGGGCATCCTGCACCAACCTATATGAAATTATTTGGAGATAATTTTACCAAATGGATCTTTACCGATTGAAAAAGCGCGTTGAATTTTCTTAAACTGGTTGCTTGTGTGGGATTTATTAACTTTTACTTGCCCCTTCTCCTTACAGAACACTTAGAGAAAGTCAGCCCTGGGCCTCACCCAAAGCCTCAGACAGGCATTTAGCTGCTAATTATCCTCCTATGGGACAGATTAGCCCGAGGACACGCAAGTCTATGAGCCTGGATATGGGGCAGCCTTCCCAGGCGAACACCAAAAAGCTGCTAGGTAAGGAAATGTTAACATCTGCACAGTTCTGTGCTCCTGTTTCAACGAGAGTGCAATTATTTCACAGAAACATATGGGTCACATAATCTTCAGGAACAAGAGACGCCATTAGCAGGGTCTGCCCGATTCAAATGCGTTTGACATTGTTGGCTGATTAATTGCTGGCTGATTAGTTGATTCAAGCACTTGGCCGATGACCTTTCATTTTTAAAACCCTTAAGGATTACATGCATTTTCAGCAATGGGAGGGAGGGAGTGTGTGTAAGGGGAAATTATGGTGAGTTTATAGGGAACCTATTGTGTGTCAATATTGCACACTGTGTCAAAACTGGATCGTTCACTAAAAATCTGATCATGTTTGGGCACCACTACACTACTCTGTGCGTTATCATTCCCATTGTCTGAGATTAAATGAGTGAGGCTTATTCACAAGAGTGGAAACACCCGCATTCTTTCATGGTAAAGATTAGAGAAGGGATAGTACTGTTTTACAGCTGCCTTAGCACTGACCATTGGTTTCAACAACAACAAAATTACACTTGTATAGCTCCTTTCACGTTGGGAGGACGTCTCAAGGCACTGAACAGAAATTATTTCAGAATGGAGTTGGAGTCAGGATTGGGGAGGGTGAAGGGAAAGGGGGAGATTTGGGGTGACGGATGGGACCGTTGAAGAGGAGGGTCTTGAGGCAGGACTTGAAAGAGACCAGGGAGGGGGCGAGGTGGAAGGACGGCGGAATGGAGTTCTAGAGGTTGGAAGCTAAGGCTCGCCTGTCAATGGTGGGGCGGATGGCTCAGATGACATGGAGCAGGCCAGAGCCTGCTGAGCAGAAGGCACAGGTAGGTTGGTAGGGGATTAGGAGGTCACGGATGTAGGTTGTGGCGAGGCCGTGGAGGGCTTTGATTGTGAGGACCAGGATCTTTAATTGGATTCTCTACATGATGGGGAGCCAATGGAGTTGGGCGAGGAGGGGGGAGATGGGGTCACGAAGCTTGGAGGGGTACAGGCCACGGGCCACAGAGTTCTGGATTATCTGCAACCTGTGGAAGGAGGAATTTGGAAGGCCGACAAGCAAGGCATTTGTGTAGTGAAGCCGAGATGTAAAGAAGGCATGAATGAGGGTTTCAGCAGCCTTGGGGGTAAGGTAATGGTGGAGTCGTGCTATTGCAGAGGTGACGGAAGCAAAGCGAGTCATCCCAGGATCCGCTATTGTGAAGTGCTCAGAGATGCCGTCCGGCGTGGAGGGCGCTTTATAAATTAAAGTTGTTGTTGTTGTATTGCTTGGATGTGAAGGAGGAAAGACAGTTGAGGATCAAGCAAGACACTTAGTTTCCTGACTGACTCAGTGAAATCGAGTGAACAATCATGGAGTTTGATGTGGCCAGCGCTGATGCGTGAAGGCGCTGGAAAGAGCTAATCACTGGGGCCTCTGTCTTGTTGACATTCAACTGTAGAAAGTTAACTCTCATTCAGGACCAGATATCTGACAGACAGTCTGTCAGGACAGTAGTAGTCCTGGAATTGAGAGTAGAGGCAGAAAGATAGAGTTGGGTGTCATCTACGTAAATGTGGAAGTTAACCCCATGTCTGTAGATGATGTCACCAAGAGGGAACATGTAGATGTTAAAAAGTAGGGGGCCAAGGACAGAGTCATAGGTGACACTGTGGGGACTAGGGGAAAAGTCATTGGTGGAGACAGTGCGGAGATGATGAGAGAGATAAGAGTCGAACCTGGCGAGGGCAGGTCTATGAAGATTGAGCTGGGAGGAGAGGCAGTGTAGGAGGACAGAGTAGTCGACAGTGTCGAAGGCAGCAGAGAACTCGAGGAGGACAAAGAGGCAGAGAGAGCTCGGATCGCAGATGTTTAAAATGTCGTTAGAGACTGACCAGGGATGTCTCCTTGCTATGGGCAGCACAGAAGCCGGATTGCAGGGGTTCAGTGAGGGAATGGTGAGAGAAAAAGGAGCGAAGCTGGGACACAACGACTCATTCCAGGGCCTCAGAGAGAAATGGGAGGTTGGAGATGGAGCAGTACCTAGAGAATAGGGATAGTTCCAGGGAAGTTTTTTCCAGAATGGGAGTGATTACAGCTGTTTTTTGGAGGGGTGGGAATAGTGCCGGTTTCAAACACCGACACAACAAATACTATTTAGTAGCCCGGCTATATTGCCGAATTACCTACTATCTATAGTTTGGTATATTGTGACATTACAGCCCACTTCCTAGCATTTAGTATTCTGTGTGCGTGTACGTGGTGTGCATGTTAGTGTGTGTATAAAATAAATTTAGAAATGTTTAGATGCGCTGAAAATTCTGATTCAACTCAATTGAAGTCTTCTTGTCGCCAAAACCCCATGATGGCCACCAAATAGAAGCTAAAGCTTCTCTCCCCGCCATGCCACCTCCCTCTCTGTCCCTTCCCCACCGCACCACCTGCTATGTGAGCTGTGGTATATTGCAGAGAAGAAACTACTTATTTTTGGAAAGGAAAACCTTCGGGGTCCTTTCTACAATGACCATTTACACTCTTCAGTGTGTTGCTTGCACAATCCATATGCCTTCTTTTGAAATTGTGTGAAATGTCCCTAGGTCAAAGAGATAACAAGGAAATCGTTCTTGATGGCCATCCGGTGACTCATGTTATAATATGATATGCTGTCAACAGTTGAGGACAGGATTGAATCAGGCTGTGATGACTCCCATCCCATGAGCAGCATTCATTGAGTGGGCTCACAAATGTAAAGTTAGCGCTCATACCACGTACTGTAGGATTGCGGTTTCTCATCTCTGAGATTGAGTCATTGCCTTTAGCAGAGAAGAGGAAACTTTTGGAGGGGAATAACGCGCAAGCCTCCCTACTGCCACCCACCTCGCCGTGAATGGCAAGATACCAAGGGGTTTATCATGTCCCCGATCCTGTCTGTCACTTGTCCTATGTAGATGTGAAACTGTAAAACACTGTTGTATCAAATGCAGATATTGTGGTTTTGTCAAGGTGCCTCTGACTCATGGTTTAAATTTGGAATTGGTGGCTTTCTACTCAGAAAACGGAAAGCAGACAACTACGCGTACTCAAAATGGTGACCCACACGTACAGAAATCAATATATTATTAAACTGGTTACACTGAAGCTTTGTTACTCTGGATGGGTTGCTTTTTTAGCTGTTGAGGCCCTGCCATAAGATTTGTGGAGAGTGACAACAACAAAATTATACTTGGATAGCGCCATTCACGTCAGGAGCACGTGAGAAGGAGTGAGATATTGAAGGATGTGAAGAAGAGGGATACAAGACACTCAAATTTAGCTCATTTCAATTTATGTAAATGTCGCCTGAATGGAAGGTAATCCTGAGGAAATGATCAAGTATGAACAGACGGAAATGTGCTTTTTATTATACATCATTTGTTTCACATCACTGGGTTGCTTCTGCCACCCAGTGGTACACATGCTCTTTCAGACTGAATGAATGACTGACTGAATGAATGATGAACTCTTGTGTGTCACAGGTACCAGGAAAAGTTTTGACCACTTGATTTCAGACAACAAAGCACCAAAGAGACAAGAGATTGAATCTGGCATTACAACGCCACCGAAGATGAGGCGAGTGGCAGAGCACATTTATGAAATGGGTAAATTGGACCACCTTTCACAGGAGTCCTTTAGTTTGCTTCTCTCCTCACCTGAGTTCCCTGAAGTTTATGCTTTGTATTATTAGTAATGACAGTTTGTGGGACGCCGCTGTGCGCGATTGGCAGCTGTGTTTTGCCCACAGCTTTGAGACATCTCAAGATAAGTCACTATATGAAATGTAAAGGATTATTATTTATTATTATTCCACATACTTTTGATCCTTACTGTGAGTACAAACACTCACATTTCAACATCACTCGAGGTATTAGAACTGGATCACTCACTCTCGTGGCTGGTTTCTCTCGGGTACTGTTGTCATGCAATCTAAAAATTCTAGACTGAGATGAGATAAAGTTAACCTTCGCCGAACACGACTTTCTCGATTGCGAATTCCACTATACGCGAAGAAAAAAAAAGCGTCACTTTTTTTGTATAATGCGCGTAAAACTTGCATGTACGCGCAGGCATATACCCATGCACGTTTGTGAGAACGCCGGCCCCACGCGATGCACTCTTGAGAAATCAATGGAAAATCATTTCCTTCTTTCAACCGGCCAGTTTGTCTCAGCAGTCAGTCAGTCATCCACTGAAAACTTACCTGCTGCTGCATCTTCTCTCACTGCCCTGAGGGGCGGAGAAGCTGTCTGTCTGTGTCTATCATTAAACTTACCGTGGGTTTGTACAACCGTTCATGGTGGCAGTTGCTGCGGTGCCTCTGTCGCCTCCCTGGGCGGCTGCCTGTCGCGCTGAAGTGGCTTCACAGGGCAACAGCGGTGCTCTACCCTCCCCTCCCCTCCTCTCCCCTCCCCAGCGGCTCCCTGCCCTCTCCCCTCCCCTCCCCAGCAGCTCCCTGCCCTCTCCCCTCCCCTCCCCAGCAGCTCCTTGCCCTCTCCCCTCCCCTCCCCTCCCCAGCAGCTCCTTGCCCTCTCCCCTCCCCAGCAGCTCCCTGCCCTCTCCCCTCCCCTCCCCAGCGGCTCCCTGCCCTCTCCCCTCCCCAGCGGCTTCCTGCCCTCTCCCCTCCCCTCCCCTCCCCAGCAGCTCCTTGCCCTCTCCCCTCCCCTCCCCAGCGGCTCCCTGCCCTCTCCCCTCCCCTCCCCAGCAGCTCCTTGCCCTCTCCCCTCCCCTCCCCTCCCCAGCGGCTCCCTGCCCTCTCCCCTCCCCAGCGGCTCCCTGCCCTCTCCCCTCCCCTCCCCAGCAGCTCCTTGCCCTCTCCCCTCCCCTCCCCAGCGGCTCCCTGCCCTCTCCCCTCCCCTCCCCTCCCCAGCAGCTCCTTGCCCTCTCCCCTCCCCAGCAGCTCCCTGCCCTCTCCCCTCCCCAGCAGCTCCCTGCCCTCTCCCCTCCCCAGCAGCTCCTTGCCCTCTCCCCTCCCCAGCAGCTCCCTGCCCTCTCTCCTCCCCAGCAGCTCCCTGCCCTCTCCCCTCCCCAGCAGCTCCCTGCCCTCTCCCCTCCCCAGCAGCTCCCTGCCCTC
The DNA here is from genome assembly GCA_035084275.1 of Hydrolagus colliei. Classification (NCBI taxonomy): domain Eukaryota; kingdom Metazoa; phylum Chordata; class Chondrichthyes; order Chimaeriformes; family Chimaeridae; genus Hydrolagus; species Hydrolagus colliei. The sequence goes on along the minus strand of CM068764.1, from coordinate 3,880,344 downwards.
TCCCCTCCCCTCCCCAGCAGCTCCTTGCCCTCTCCCCTCCCCTCCCCTCCCCAGCAGCTCCTCGCCCTCTCCCCTCCCCTCCCCAGCAGCTCCTTGCCCTCTCCCCTCCCCAGCGGCTTCCTGCCCTCTCCCCTCCCCTCCCCTCCCCAGCAGCTCCTTGCCCTCTCCCCTCCCCTCCCCAGCGGCTCCTTGCCCTCTCCCCTCCCCTCCCCTCCCCAGCAGCTCCTTGCCCTCTCCCCTCCCCTCCCCAGCAGCTCCTTGCCCTCTCCCCTCCCCTCCCCAGCAGCTCCTTGCCCTCTCCCCTCCCCTCCCCAGCAGCTCCTTGCCCTCTCCCCTCCCCAGAGGCTCCCTGCCCTCTCCTCTCCCCTCCCCAACGGCTCTCTGCCCTCTTCCGGGCTCCCCCTGATTTGCCCACTTCCCGTGTGGAAGGGGAGATGAGAGCAGGGAGAGGTGGGAGAGTGGGCCAGCCGGCTGTAGTCTGCCTCAGTACGTACCTTGCATTAGTCGGGTGTGGATGTGCCTGGAGGCTTGAGGTGGGTAGCCTGTGGCTGGATTCCCCATACCCCCCTTTTTCCATTACTTGTTAAGCTTACCCAACGCGGTTTTACTGAGTGTGCAGTTTTCCAGGAACTTAACCCCCGCGATCGACGAGGGTTAACTGTTTAGCAGGCAGGAAGTGACAGCGACCTGGTGAATCGGAAGCTGGCTATTTATTTTAGCACGTTTTCACGTCACTGGTCATGCTATAATGCCCCTTTACAAAGCTGGTTGGGATTGCATGGAAACACCTTTCCCCTTTATTATAATTCTCCCCTTGCGAGCGCACACACATACACACAAATACAAACCCATTATGTAGCTCTACTGTGCAGAACACTTTCACTTACTTAAAGCAATAACAATGTTACATTCAGACCGGGAGGACATCGCAGAGCGTTTCCATCGTTTATTCTGAGAATTTAGGTTGTAAAATATGCACGTTTTAAATGTAATTCACTGATGGACCAGTTGAACGACGGAGGAAAACATTGATTATATGTTGTAGTCAATGCATTGCGATATCTGTTTGAAATTTTCTCACTGTTTTAGGGAATCAGAAAATGTCCTCACAGCAGCACCCTCACCTGCGGAAGGTCTCCGTATCTGAATCCAACGTGCTTCTAGATGAAGAGGTCCTCACTGACCCGAAGATCCAGGCTCTCCTCTTGACTGTTCTTGTACGTATCACTTCCACTTTAACATCTGTTGCTTACCGTGAGTTTTATTTTTAATCTGGCAAGCTTGGCCCTTTCTCGGTTCAAAAAAGGTTTATTGTAAACCAGTCAAAATAATATTTGCATTTCAGCATAAATGATTTAGCCAATTTAGGAGAAGGAGAAATAAAGTGCATAAGAATATGAGAATTTGCTCGATGAGCAAAGACGAGCAATGTCCATCTTGTTCACCTGGTCATTTCAATCCACGACTGTGTGTGGGACGCTGCTGTGCGCAATTGGCTACCGCAATTCGCCCACAAATATATACAATCAATTCACTTTACAGTATGATCTGTGAAGCGCTTTGGGACGTTGATAAGATGTGGAAAGCGCTTCATCAAATGTAAGGATTATTATTATTACCTTCCACCATTACTGCATTTGCTTGACATGTTGTGTCTCAAGCTATATACTGTATCCTGAGAAGAGTATTTTCCAGCAGAAATCTATCTAATTTGTTCTGCAAACAAACAATATTTTCTGCTGCCACTGTCTCCCTTGGGTGCAGTTATATTATTTCTGATAATAACTGTTTGTCTCTACAAACCCAGTACCAGGAGGTGGCAGGCAGTCTGGCTGTGTATTTTATCCTTTGTATCAGTACTGTGCTACTTTCATGCTTTCTTTTTTTAAAATATATTTTTAAAACATCATAAAATACAGAGTAAGCAGCAGGTTGCAGCCCCAGGCTAGAAAGTGCACTTGGATTTTCAGAAGCTTTTCTGCAGAACCAACAATAGCAAATTTATATGGCGTCTTTCACGTCAGGAGGACCTCGCAAGGCACTGGAACCATTCAGAAGCCTTGTTTTGCAGTTATCCCATAACAAAGTTGGAGAACGTTGTGAGGACTGTATTATTTGTCGAGAGAAGTGTTCTCTCAGTATAATTTATAATTTATTTTTGTTTGCAATGCTTTATGGCACTCTTTGCTAAGCAGCTTATGAACAAATGATCATGTTACTCTTGCAGTATTTATTACTGTGCTTGAATGCAAGTAAGAAAATGCATTATTAAAAACACAATAGTCGGAACTGAGTTTGAATGTTCTGCATTCTGTCTTTAGCATCACCAGGTGGCACACAATAGAACTGCATTGTTCTGTCTATCTCTAGGGCTGAGATGTTGTAGACTTCTGATTTTGCTGCATTTGGAGAAAAAAAATGAAACATTGCATTTAACATCACTAATTCATCTATATTTTCTCAAAGGCAACATTGGTGAAATACACTACAGATGAGTTTGATCAGCGGATCTTGTACGAGTATTTAGCTGAAGCGACTGTCGTCTTCCCTAAAGTCTTTCCAGTTGTGTAAGTTATTTTTGCTAATTGTACTGTACGCTGGTTATTCCAGAGGATTGTCTGTGATAGAATCTGTGATGGAATCTGAAAAATATTAGAATTAAGATGTAGATATTGTATAGCTTCTCTTTTCCAAATGTGAGTGTCTGTCAGCCTGGTTCAGTGATAGCTCCCTTACCTCGGAGTCCAATGCAGGAAAACACTAAAGATCCCATGTCACTATTTGACAAGAGAAGGGAGTTTCTCCCAGTGTCCTGGCCCCCTCAAAATATGGTCATTCACAATCACAGTGGGAAATTTTGAAAATTGCTGTGTGTAAATTGGCTGCTGGGTTTGCCTACAAATACACAGTCAATAGTGGTATTAAAAACCAAATACGAGGATTTTTACTTAAAGACCTCTGAGGAATTTCAAGAATGTCCCTCCTGGTCCTTGATCCAGAGAATCCGTTCACTCTGTTGATTTCCAGTCATGAGCTGAGATACATTAAAAAAAAATGTCTGCAATGAAGACTACATACACAGTTAGTGTGGTTGTGTACTAAAGGGTTGTGTACTAAAGTGAAGAAGAGAAGGTGACCTCCAGGAATGGAATAGAGTAGCAAAATCTGACAAAATTGGAGGTGTCAGGCATAAGGCTGCAAAAGCGTTCTGTTGAAGTGACTTTTTCTCGTATCGAAAAGAAAATTCTAAAACCAATGCCTCGACTGCTGGAGGGCAAACAATGAAATGTACCCGTTATAGAAACAATTTGTGATGGTTTCATTGGTTGAAGGACAAGATTGAGGTGTGCTTCGAACCTCAGCAGGCGGGAGAGAGGAAGCCCAGCTGCTTTGTAACCTCCAAAAGCAAAGGCTGTAAAAAGGTCAAACCATGCCGTTGTAATGAATCTCAAATATATTTTATTGTTTGCACTTCATCTTAAAACATCCTGGACCTGTTTGCTGTGGCCCAGCCGTTTCCAAGTCAGGTGTGGCAATAAGGTCACAAGATTAAGACGGATTACTAGTGCCACTAAAGATCAGAAATGCCACCTCCCGGAATAATTACTCAGCAGAGAAACTGAGACAAACTGTTTCTACACAGCAAAAAAAAACACAGCAAAAATGATGCCAGCCTTTTGCCCGAGAGAATAGATCGAAAACAACTTGTTGAACCTCTCCAGCAAAATTTGATGGGATGCGCTGTTCAAATGTGTTTGTGATATCAAGTTGGTCATGTCTTCTATTCTCAAATGATCAGTCGTTAAAAGCTCAATGTATTTATTTTCTTGTGTGTAATCTAGGCACAATTTACTGGACTCGAAGATTAATACACTGCTGTCACTGTGCCAAGATCCTAATCTGTTGAATCCAATCCATGGGATAGTGCAGAGTGTGGTCTACCATGAAGAGTCACCACCACAGTATCAGCCTTCATATTTACAAAGTAAATATTCTTTTTGATGCTCTTTCTTTTGAGGTGGGAGGGAAGAGAGAACTGGAAGATTAATGTCCTCTGTTGTCACTGTGCCAAGATCCTGGTTGGTATAGTAGGTAAACAAAGCACCCTATTCACCTGCAATCATTTACATCGCACTAACTCCTCCTCCCCCCCCCCCCCCCCCCCTGTCAACGTATAGGTCGATTTCAAGATCCTCACACTTGTTTTCAAATCCCTTCATGCCCTGAGAATTCCCTACCTCTCCGACCTGCTTACCCCACAATCTACTGCCTCCGCTTGACTAGCTCCAGCTTTCTGCATACTCTTCATTCCATCATTGGTAGCCGAGGTTTCAGCCACTACGCCCCGAATCTCTGGAAAACTCTTCCTCTTATCTGTCTGCTTTGCTCCTTCTTTCATCATTTTCGGGTCGCAACCTTCCTATTTGACCATGCCTACAGTCAGCTCCCACTCCCCTCTCCCAGCTCAGGGTTGTGCTCCGCCACTGTCAAGTGCTCTGGGATACTACCCTGCGTGAGGGGCAGTATACCAATCCAAGTTGTTGTTGTTGCTGGTTGTTGTCCTCTCCATACCTTCACCTTTTGAGCAGTTTTATTTGAAATTAGTTCATGCAGTTACAGCTCAGTCTCACTCGCATGGATGTAAGTCTGTAGATTAACAACTTTATTCAGCAAGGCCAACGAATAACTGGTGTAGAACATGTAAACAGTTATACTGGGGCAGCAGGTGTGTCTTTTTTTAAAGTTGAGCTCACGTTTGTAATTGAGACGGTGAAGGTAATTTAACTCTACATCAGACTATGTTGTTCCCAGACCTGGAAATAAATGTGGAAAACCTAAAATGGATCTGGGTTCCATTCTCTCATAACGTTCTTCCCCTCGACAAGTACAAACATGCCGTGGACTTCCCTGTTGAATAGGACTCCACAGGAATAATCAAGGGTCAAATTAGAGCCTGACAGCACGTGTAGGAAAGATTAAACCAGCACCTGAAACTTTGTTTATTGTTTAGCTATTTAAAATCGGAGAAGGCGAGGAATCAGGAGAGTTCAGCTCATCTTAGTGTTTCAAAGATTGCTCTCTGAATGGGCACTGGTGGAAACAGTAGATACAAGACCATCTCCCAGAGCCTTGTGACATTATAGAATACTCTTGAGTCTGATCTCCTTTGCGATGGAGCCTCTCACATTTCGGTGGAGCACTCCGAGCCCGAGGTTAAGTTTGTAGAAATTTCTGTGAGTCAAAAGATAGCTTATGCTTTAAATACCAAAGCCGTTTGAGGGTAATAAACCAGAGACCAGTTACAACTATAAATGCTTCAAGAAACAAGTGTATTCAAGGTGCATATGTTACATAGTTGGAGCATATTCTCTTGAGAATAGCTTGAATGAGGGTGATGTTTTCGTGCATTCAGGGGTCTTCAGCTACTTCAGAGGGTTTTGATCTCGGTCAAAAGTCAATTTAGTTGGCAGGACTGTTGGAATCTCTTGAATCTTTTGTTAGGTAAGCAGCATGTTCCAATCACTATATCTTACAGTCTCTTCCCTATTGCAGGCTTTGGATTCAATGGGCTGTGGAGGTTTGCAGGACCTTTTTCTAAGGTGAGACTGAATCTCTTGAATGATTTGGGCTGGGCAATGAATTCTGCAGCTTATTTATTAAATTGTCACACTGGATTTCACAAGATATTGCTATCATCTGATATTATTAAACTACGTTGGTCAAAAAGGAATGAAACATTTACAAAATGTAGAATTATATTAATTCAGACCAAGTTGGAAATGTTACGGATTCTGTGTTTACGTTCAGCTCTTATCTGACCTAATCAGAATTGTTGAGTGTAATATCAGTTCAGTTGCCTGTATCATAATCAGATCAGAGCTTTGGCAAACCTAAGAATATGCATGTGATATAAAAAAAAATTAAATTCAAATAACTGTATGACATCTCTTTCTGGGTTATTTAATGTCTTCTGAGTTATTTTTAACAATGTTTTCCATTGTATAGCAAACACAGATCCCAGACTACGCTGAGCTGATTGTGAAGTTTCTGGATGCATTAATTGATACATATTTGCCTGGAATTGATGAGGAATCAACAGAAGAGTCTCTGCGCACGCCAACCTCCCCCTATCCTCCCCCTGTCCAAAGCCAGCTTAGCATTACTGCCAACCTCAACCTCTCAAATTCCATGACCTCACTGGCGACGACACAGCATTCCCCAGGTCAGTGCAATTGTCTGCTGTGCATCTCATCAACGCACTTTGTGTTTTTCTTTTTATTTGCAGCCACTTCACTGTCTCTTTGGACGCTTGAGTTAGACTTTGTTTCTTCACGCCTTCTTCTGAAAAGTTAACTAAAAGTAAAGACTGATTATTTCATCGGAAAAGACTTGCTGATCGCATCCTATGAAGTCACTTCTCCTCCTGAATTTGTTCTATATAATCCATCAAATTTACTCCCAACCAAATCCATGTGTTCCTCACCTCTCTCTCTGGTTTTTTTACTGCGGCATTCGGCAAAGTTTGGGCAATAAAAGCTCGTTCACCACTCCCAGTTCTAAACTCTGAATGCTAACTTGCTTCTATCATCCTCATGAAAGGGAACTTGCTTCCCTTCTGCTGGCTCAGCTAACTGGGCACACAGCAGGAATGAAACTGCTACCTTTCTTCACTGCGCACACGGCAAGGAAAATATAAAAGAAAATAAAAATATACAAGGCAAAGAAAAAAACATCAAAAGCAAATCATACACTTAATCTCAGAATAATGTCAGATGGAAAGTGCCCCTATATGTGAACAGGGAAATTGTGATTGACAGCATGCAGTACATATTTACTGATGTGATCATTGATTTCAATTTATTTGAGTAGCATTCTCGCTTCTTTGTTTATTGAAAATTTGCAGTTAAGCTTCTGATATACATTTCTATTTCTATCTAATGTTCATCTTAACCATCAGTCCCTTTTGTCATTATGCATGCACTGAAGTGTTCTTTTGTTTTGCTTCCTGTACCTCCCTCCCGTCTTTTTTGGCGGCATTCGTTACTGTCTAGTGTGTAAACGGTCCCCGACATTGCCCTACTGGAAGCCAGCTACTGATGTTCAGAAAATGCCTGGTACAGATGTAAACTATAGTGCTGGCAATCAGAAACCCCTGATAGGCCTATAGTTTCTATTTAGTGTTTAGGTAGAGTTAGAAAGTAGCTTAATGTGGTATATGCTTGCGATGTGTGTCTGTATTTGTATCGCAGAGAAAAAAGTAGATGTATACTCCTGTGTGTGTTCTCTTTTAATGAACAAAAAAACGTTTACCGTATATGTCCGGTATAAGGCGCACCCGCGTATAAGGCGCACCCCCCTTTTTGACCTTTTCTTGGTGAAAAAAACGGAAGTATTTTCAATGATATTGCCGGCAGAAGGGAGGAGAGACAGGTAGGTAGGGAGAGAGAGAGGGAGAGAGGCAGGCCGGCAGCCCGGGAGAGAGAGAGGGAGAGAGGCAGGCCGGCAGCCCGGGAGAGAGAGGGAGAGAGGCAGGCAGGCAGCCCGGGAGAGAGAGAGGGAGAGGCAGGCCGGCACGTAGGCAGGGAGGGAGGGAGGGAGAGCGGCAGGGAGGGACGCAGGCAGACTGGGTTCGGCAGAAGGTAAGCACAGCACTGAAGTCCGCTGCTGCTGCCGCCGCCCGGGCGGCCGAGGCCGAAGCCCCGTCACCCGCTCCTCCCAACCCCCGCCGGACACTGACCAAACCCCGGCTGACAGCGCGCCGGCCGCCCCTCCTGTTTACTGTATTTCCGAGGCTCAAAATCTCTTGTATCTGCGTATAGGGCGCACCCCCAACTTTCGAGATCTTCCGACCTGAAACAAAGTGTGCCTTATACGCGGAGATATACGGTACCAGTTGTTAACACAGTTACAGTAAAAGCCCATTTATCCAGCACCCTTGGGACCTGGCCAATGCCGGTTAAACGGTTTGCCGGATATTCGGATGGCAAGTTGCCGAAAACCCAATGCAAAAAAAATTAACTTTTTGTTAAACATAATTTTTTGGGTGTTGGGTTTTCAGTGTCGGATCCGACCGAATATCCGGTATGCCGTTTAACCGGCATTGGCTAGGTCCCGAGGTTGCCGGATAAACGCGCGTTTACTGTACATGGAATAGCTGCAATTGATAGTGTGTTACAGGACCCAACCACTTTATCAGAAGAGTTTTTAATCATTTTGTCGATTCAGAATTTCTTGGAATCTCGACAGTAGTTGAGTTCTTGCCACTGGTTTGAGAAGAATTAGGAGAAGGGCAATTTCCTTGCTGTTTATTGACTGGTTATCCCAGTCTAGCTCCTTGCAATTCACCAGAAACGATACTGGATTTGTTTTTACTGGCGTGCTGCTCCAAACAAAACAATGTTCTTCAAATATTCAGTAATGGAGGTGAGCAGTGGCATCATATGAACTGTAACCCACCTTCACTCAAGTACCATATACACAGTGATGCGATGTTCTGCAAACTCCTGTAGCTCAGTGGTTAGAGCACTCGCCTTACAAGCGAGAGACCTGTGTTCGAATCAAGGCAGATCAGGGCGAAACCTTGGGCAAGTTTCCTTACTCCACACGCCTGATAATAATCCCTCCCCCCAAAAAAACAATAATAAAAATTGGTAATTTCAATCCACCACCATTTGTGGGACACTGCTTTGCAGAATTGGCTGCCACGTTTCGCCCAAAAATATACAGTCAAGTCACTTTGCAATATATTCTTTGTAGCACTTTGAGACGTTGTTAAGATGCGCAAAGCACTATATCAAATGCACAGATTATTATAATTTTATTTATTATAACAGTGAATCATCAAGGGTTCATTTTGGTTTCAATTTAATGATTGAATAAGCCGAGTATACTTAGATATAAAATCATGTTTATTGCGTGGAATTGTTGTCACATTGTTGTAGGAACTGGTTTAGGTTATGGATCAGTTTTGCTGCTTATTTATCAATGCATCAAATCACACAAAGACTTCATGCAGCCAATTCTGTATTCATATGAATTTATGTGGATATTTTTCTCAGCAGTCTTAATAGTTTAAAATCTTGTCTGGTTAGTCTATATTGAAATCCTAACTCATAAAACATACAACTCGTGAAATACCACTAACGGCATTAAATCCACCTCTAAAATGACCGAGGCCATTCTGTGTACATGCATTCCATTTCCTCTGTAACACTTCATATAACAAATACTGTGCAAACTCATTGTCAGACTTTTTCTAGTTGTAGACATCTGGAAAGTGAGACAAAGCTTAAGCCAATAAATATCTGAGCTGCTCAGAAGTTTCCAGGTTCAATCCCTGGCCTTTGTGTGAGTTGCCTTATTTCAGCTGGAGTGAGAAGTGAGGTGTAACAAGTAGCCTCATTGCTCCAGGATCCCCACTCTTAATCACTGTCCTGCAACCACTGCTGGACATGAGTGTGTGCGTGGACCTCAGATCAGAACAGGATTGGGCTCAGAATTCAGACCTCCTCAGTCAAAAAATCTGCCAACTCTTAATTATGCACAATTGTGAAACTGAACCCCCCAAAAAATGACAAAAGGAATTGAGACGCTTTCAAGAGAAAACGGACAATATTTGCAGAGGGTGGCGGGGATAGGGTAGAAATTAAGAAACACAAGAGGCGGTCGATTTGTCAGCACCAGTGGGGGAGAAAAAAATGCCACATATAAAATGTTTGACTCCTGTTACATCGGTTCATTCTCATCCTCATTTGCTTGTGTTTCTCTTTTACTTTGTTGCTGTGAAGCTTCTCTGCCTTGCTCTAAATCAGCGGTTTTATACAGACTCTGTGTCACAAAGGTATTCTTTCTTTTCTCATTCTTTGACATGTTGCCGTTGTTGTATTTTTTGATCAGCATAAATATAACACTGCATTTATGTGGGTTTCACTTTCCAGTGTGCCAATTAAACGCGGACTGATCTCTTAACTTAACCTTGTTCTCTTTCCCCTCGAGATTTGAAGCTGCTTTCACAGAAGGTCATATTTCACGTACAATAAACCAACCCAAAGCCTCCAGTCCGCTATTGGTATCACTTTCAAAATCTGTTGCAAGCAATTGTGATAACTCCAGCAACCTTTTTTCACTTTATAGACTTTACTAAATAATAATAAAAATATGCTTTTTCTTTTGATAAAGCACCTTTGACATCAGGGGACGTCTTAAAGCACTTTCCTCCAAAATGTAGTGACTGTGTATTTGATAGGTGGACTTAATTCTTTTCTCGTCTTAATACTCCTGTTTAAATAGACCTTGTTTACCACCCCACCCCCGAGGAGGACAGTTACTAGTTTGGGATTGAGTCCAACAAGCATGGGATTGAGCTCTCATTAGGTGGATGGCAAGTCCATCTGAGCTTCCTGATGGGCAGCACAGCTCAGCCTTATATGCCCAAGATTATTATCTCGACCTTTCTGCCCACAGCTTGGACATGTATCGCTTCCCATTGAGCGGCCCTCACTCACCCAGATAATATAAACAAACGTCATTTATTCCCAGCTATGTGCCGGTTTGGCTGCTGTGTCAGGCGACAGGAGGTGTGGATTACCCCCCCAGCACCATCACCTTTGAAAAAGGGTCATTTGAGATCAGCAGCCCCTCACTGGGGAAACGCTTCCAGTGAATCTGTTAGTAGAACATGTTTGCGCACCAGTCGATTACTGCACCCTTTAATACCTGTGATGAAATAGAGAGTTAAAAATGATTCACATTTACCTTTTCCACACTCACAATGACTCACAATCCTAATCCCACGTTCGATTGGAAGACATTTTTATGCCATGAAACCGATGTTACATACATACAGACTCCAGCCTTGAGGATTGCATCCCTAACTGAAATCTGCTGTAACCAAAATGCAAGGATTATTATTGAGGTTGACTGGTTGTAAGGTTGAGCATGCAAAAGGAAGATTTTTTTTCTTCCAAGAACAATCCCGGTGCGGGATAGAATTTGAATATTAGCGTTTATTTCCAATAATATAGATCAGGGCCGTAATTTAGTCCAATGATCTTCAAATAATTCTCAGCAGTCCATAAACAAGCATATCCCAGATGTCTGAAAGTAGAGTTATGGCGTTAATCGTACAGCCTTAGCTTTGTCTTAGATTTAGATGAAGATCAATATCTTCTTCCCTTGTATTTATGAGGAAGGCCTTCTTAATGCATTGCCATTGCCACCTCGCTCAGCCCGTGTTCAATAACATGTATCAAAATCTCGTAAATCTGAGAAACTAATCTTTCCAGTCACCCATGTTAACTTGTAGGGAGTGCTGATAAGCTGCTGCTTCTGACAGCAGAATGGAGAGAAACGCCTTCACAAAAGCCCTGTACTATATCACCGTAATGCTTTTTTAAAAAAAACAAATAGACTTCATAATGGAAAGTAATTTGACCGGGTGTGAGTTACTTATTTCCGGTGACTGGAGTTGCTACAAACCACAGGTGTTTTTATACACACACACACACACACACACACAGGGACAAAATCCTCAATGATTTACTTCCCTGTGTTTCCTCCTTTTCTGCTGCAAGTTCTCAAAACCCTTGTGCCTGTGCTTCTGAGCCATTCCCAAGGGGCAGTGGCTTGTAATTCAAATGAAAATTAACATCCCTGAATGTGACACAAGTTTTCTCTTTTTCGCCACCTGTAAAATTTAACCTGTGAACATAAACAGAAACAATGTGTTCCCGTCACTTACTTTGACTGTGTATGTGTAGGGTGATGGTGGGCGAAGGTTCTGTTTGGACTTTGAGCTAAATAAATTAAACACTCATTGAAACACTTCCTGTGCAGTGCTAGTTCACAGCCGGTTACTTTGAGGTGATTTGGGGAACAATAGATGCATTAAACGATGTGTCCAATTCATAGTTGCACATCGGGCATTTCCTTATGGCTGACATAGCCACTGGTTGATTCTGACTCACTTTCGCATTGTCTCCCGCAGTTTGTTATTTGTGAAACATGCAATAGAACTCTATATGTGGTGAAGGAGTTCATCAAATGTTTTCTTTCAGATTTCTTTTCTTTCTCTCTCTCTCTCTCTGCCTTTCCCTTTTGAGTCTCTAACTTTTTCTATCTCCTTGTTTCTGACCCTGAGCCTAGCACCATATAAAGATATAAAAACGTGCGTTCACTGGGGGGGAATCTTGTCACACACGAGGTTGTTGGGAACACTATTCATCTCATCACAGTGAATTAATTGTGTCCCTAGCAACCTCATTCACCTGAGGGCAACCCGAGCGCATCGCAGATAAATGAGTGTGAAGACACTGTAATTGGCATGAGGATAACTTGTGTTCCACTGTAATCATCTGCGTTTCTCAGCAGACAGTTTCTTAAACTCGCAGAACGTTTGTTTTGCTCAACTACCTATCTCAGTATTCTTCTCTTTGTGTGTTTAGATGGAGACATAGATGGATCAATGATATATATCACTGGAGTCAACTGCACTCACATATTGACTATCAAAGTCAATTGGCATTAGTACAAGTTCTCAGAATGAAAACTGCCATTAGTACAAGTTTGCAGAATGCAGTTAGCAAACCCATCTCTTAACGCCCGGCAGGCTGAACTTTTTTCTCCCAATCTAAAAATAAACAAAAGTGAATTTCTTTGCGCTATATGTTTTTTTGTAACAACAATGAATTGTGATTTCTAGGAATAGACAAAGAGAACGTGGAGCTCTCACCAACATCAGGACACACGAACAGTGGGCGAATGCGACACGGTTCCGCAAGCCAAGTGCAGAAGCAGCGCAGCGCTGGGAGCTTCAAGCGGCACAGCATCAAAAAGATTGTGTGAAGTGACTGCTACCGATCCCTCCAGTGGTACAGGACTTCTCACCGCCAACCCCCACCAGTCATGACGCTGCACTTAATTTTCTGTTCCCATCGTGTCTATAGACAAATCTGACGATCAACAACTGAAGAACACCCTGCGATCACTTATTTTTCTATAAGCCATTCTTTTCTGAATAGAGCAAGAAGGTTCTGATTCACAGCAACTCGAGTTCCAAAACAAAGCAGTTTTTTTTTTAATTTAGTTGTTTCTCAAATCTTAATTTGGGAGGGAGGGAAGGAGGGAGGGGGGGAAGAAAAGGCACTAAAATTCTTAACACTGTAACAGTTGTCAAAATATGGAAGCCATTTATTGAGGAAACATTATTCTACCTTATTTGCCTTTTACGATGATGAAAAGTGTTTAAAGTATCTTACATTTTATGCACTTTTCAGCGATCAACAAAAGTGGCTTTAATGGTAGGAAATAATCATCCGATCTTTATTTTGAGAACTCCCTGTGTTATCGAGGGAGGGGGGAAAGGGCAGGCTAAGCTGTAGGTACAACAATCACCATGTTTAAAGCACATTTAACAAATCAAAGGTCCATTGCAGCAACCATTAAAAAATGTACATAATGACATTTATTTTACTGATTCCGAAGATAACAAAGACTTTAATTATGTTTTTTTTTACATTTGTTTACAGTCCTGGAAAAACTATGAATTAAAAATGATATGCAAGAACTTTGCCAAAATAAGAAAGTTACTACAAACACAACTTAGTATTAAAGTCGTGGTTTTCAGCGAATGTGACGTGCTTAGGGATGAATTATGTAGCTGCCATTACGTCACAAATCAGTTTTTCAAAGAAAGCGACAAAATCTTGTGCAATTAACTAAAGAGTTGAGTGTGGTCTTACGGAAGGTTCCCTGGAAACAACATCGTTCACAGCCAAATGCTGGAGCTATGAGCATTGATCAGAAGCTAAAGTTACTCTCTTTGGATTTAGTTTCTAGGTCACACGCACATATACAAAAAAAGGTGTTTCGCTCGGTCAATGTTATGCAACAGACCTTACTGAAAGAAGTCCCAGCTGTATTGGCCACAATTTTTTTTAAAAATGCAGTACATTCATTTGTAAATAGTTTTTGTGTAAAATTTGACAAAGGTATATTTACTACACTGTAAATACATGTGACGATATATTGTATTATTTTGCTTTTTGTAAAGCAGTTAGTTGCTGTACATGTATAACATACAAAATTTGATTATTCTTGTGTCAGTAATGTTAACTTCTCTCTTCTCTTCCGTTGCATTTTATGTCATTAAAAACGACAAACACAAAAGGAAGAAGCAGTGTGTATTATTGCTTACAGTTTCCGCCAGACAGAAAAACAGGAGAGAGAAATTTGAAATACTCTTGAATATATTAAAGTCAAATTAGAGACAGACAAAATAAAACTGTTTCGTTTCTTGTTCTTCTCATTCCAAGTCTTTGTTATCCTGCTCCTGACACTTCCATTATTTTGTTTTTTTTATAATCCTTGCATTTAGATATAGCGCTTTTCACATCTTATCGACGTCTCAAAGCGCTTCACGGAACATCAACAACAACTTCGATTTATATCGTGCCCTCCATGCCGGACGTCATCTCAGAACGGAATATCCTGTAAAGTGAATTGACTGTATATTTGTGGGCAAAAGGCGGCGACCAATTGCGCACAGAAGTGTCCCCTCCAACAGTCGTGCATTGAAAATGACCAATTTTTATTATTTTTTGAGGGGACGGATTATTATTAGGCACGTGGAGTAAGGAAACTTGCCCAAGGTTTCACCCTGATCTGTCTGGATTCGAACACACATCTCACACTTATAAGGTGAGTGCTCCAACCACTGAACTACAGTGAAAACTAAAAGTTAATTGGATAGTTTTAAAGCACAGAAAACTATTAGACATATTTTTTATGTATGTATGGGGAAAAATCTTGGATTATTACTGGCTTAAAGTTGCCTGTAATTGACCGTACACATCCCACTCCCCTTGTATAGGGTGAATTGAAATCTGTAAATCTCTGTGTATACTTCTAACAACATGCTTTTGAATTTGTGCAAGCTTTATTCTGCTTTTTCCAAGCTAATTGTTTGTGGGACATTTAAGGTCTACATTTAAGAAGAGTTTGTCAAACTTGTGGAACACTCCACACACACACATACACAAGAAATTAACTCCGGAGAGACCCGTTAAATTAACCGTGGATCTTTCAATGCTGGCTCATCAGGTAATAATGTTGTCAGCCCTCCCTCTCTGTTTTGACACTAGTTTGATCAACAAAACCATCCATCGTCTCTTGTCAGGGCAAAATATGCTGTTAGTGGTGCATTTTTATTGTATGAGCTGTTTTCGGCTACAAGCTTGCAGTTGCCTATCATCGGGCATCTACTAATAACCTAGTTATTACCAGAGGGAGTGAGTGGTGACTGGTTCTGTGAGTAAAGACACCATCTGGTGTTGCACTGACCAACATAGACCAAGAAGGTCACAGTTGTTGTTCCTGGTTTGTGCAAAGTTATCTTATCAGCTGTGGGGGGGAGGGGTGGGGACGGGAGGTGCCATAATTTACCCTCGCGTTCCTGAGCTCGGGCAAATAAAAAAACAGCCGCTGATCGATTCAAAAGTCACTCTTGATTT
Source organism: Hydrolagus colliei (assembly GCA_035084275.1). Classification (NCBI taxonomy): domain Eukaryota; kingdom Metazoa; phylum Chordata; class Chondrichthyes; order Chimaeriformes; family Chimaeridae; genus Hydrolagus; species Hydrolagus colliei. Next base: position 3,864,835 of record CM068764.1, on the reverse strand, counting down.
TCAAATGAAGCCCCCTGCTGGAAAGTGTGTGTGTACGCGTGGACATTTGCAGAGAACACAAACGAGCTGTTCACACTTTGTATGACAACATCCTTGTTGTGAGAAACCTGACTGCCATGACACCAGATGCGGGAGAGGGAGTTGGGAGGGAAAGGTGCATTGGAAGATCACTAAATTCATCAAGAGTTGCGTGGTTCAAAACCTATATTCCACTTGCGAAACAAATATTCACAACTTCTTTCTTCAAAGGTGAAAGTCTTATTTCCGTTGGCCGACTGGAAACATTTGTTTAACAAAAATGCCAAACTACAACAGAGTGCGAGTTGATGCTTGTTTTCACTGGAATGAATTCTGAGGATGATCTGATCGAATCATCATAGAATTATACAGCACAGTGGGAGGCCATTCGGGCAATCATGTCTATAATTATAATAATAATAATACTTGCATTTGATATAGCGCTTTTCACGTCTTCTAGGCGTCCCAAAGCGCTTTGCAGAATATACTGTAAAATGAATTGACTGTAAACCTGTGGGCGAAACTCGATAGACAATTGTGCACAGCTGTGTCCCACAAACAGTCGTGGATTGAAATGATCAATTTTACTATTTTGGGGGGAGGGATTATTATTAGGCATGTGGAATAAGGACACTTGCCCAAACTGAGATTGGTAGATTTCTTGTGGATAAAGGGATTAAGGGATATGGGGATAAGGCGGGTAGGTGGAGTTAGAATAGATCAGCCATGATCTTATTGAATGATGGGGCAGGCTTGAGGGGTTGAATGGCCTACTCCTGCTCCTAATTCTTATGTAAGTACTTTCACACTGACCTACCGGGATTCAAATACAGTCTCACTATTGTAAGGCGAGTGCTCTAACCACTGAGCTACAGGATTCCACATGTATGTGCCGGCTCTTTGAAAAGAGCAGTCCAAACCACTCCTCTGCGCTCTCCCCATAGCCCTGAAAGCCCGTCCTCTCCCAAATAACTTATCTATTTCTCTCTTAAAAACTGTTATTGAATCGGCTTTCACCCTTTCAGGCAATGCATCCCAAATATGAACAACTCAAAATTTCTCACCTACCCTCTTGTTTCTTTCAACAACTACAATTAGTCCTCGCTTAATGTTGTAGTTGTGTTCTTGAAAAGTGTGACTTTAAGCGAAATGAGGCGAAGCAAACCCATTTTTCCCATAAGAATTAATGTATGTCTTTTGGACATTTCTCATCAACATTTTCTTAAAAAATAAGTTGAAATGCATGTACATTCATAAATGAAAATATGTAAAATGAAATAACATAACACTCACCTGAGATGGTTGTGGAGCTTGCTTTCAGAAGCCAAGCACTCTACCGATGTCAACTGCCCATTCTCCGGCATCAAAACTGGTTAAAAATCTAATTTCATTTGGAGAGTACAGTACTGTAATAGTTTCCTGTTTTTTTTTTACTACCAGACTCACAACTGTTACTTCCTTGGCGTTTTTGACTCGTGTTTATAGAGGATTGTCCAAATAAATCACGATAAAAAAATTACCACGCAAACTTAAAATGGCGACGTTAACCCTGTGGATGGACGCTGCATAAGAATACCGGACAGTAGCCTACGCTACCCAAAGTACTGTACTGTACCCGCTGGCAAACTATGTAATAGCGAACGTTGCGACGTTAAATGGATATATATTCCCTATGTAACAGCAATGTAATAATGAAACGTTGACCGAAGCAACGTTCAGCAGGGTCTACCTGTATTTTAAATCGGTATCTCGGATTACCATCCCACTCACCAAACTGGAAACAGTTTCTCCTTGTTCACCCCATCGATTCCCCTGATAATTGTGAAAATTTCTGTTGGGTTAACCTGCTCTGCTCCAATGAGAATAATCCTAGCTTCTCCAGCCTCTCCTAATAACTGAAGTTATTGTCTTCTCCGTTGCCCCGCTTGCTCTGGTCCCAACCGTGTTGTATTCTGTGAAGCGCTTTGAGACGTTGATAAGGCGTGGAAAGCGCTGTACAAATGTAAGGATTATTATTATTACAAGTTCCATCCAGGAAAATCTGCTTTGCACACTCTCCAATGCCTCGCCATCCTTCCTAAAGTGCGGCGCCCAGAACCAAACACAATCTCCAGCTGAGGTCTAACCAGTGTTTTATAAAAGATCCTCATCATTTCCTGACTTTGGTTTTCTATGCCCCTATCTTTAAAGCCAAATATCCTGTATGCTTTTCTCACAGCTTTATCCACCTGTCCTGCCACCTTCGATGATTTGTTGATATGCACCCTTCTCTCTGTTCCTTGACCCCTTTAAGATTATACTATCAACTTATATTGCCTCTCTTCATTCTTCCTTCCAAAATGCATCACTTCGCATTTATCCACATTGAAATTCATCTGCCACGTGTCTTCCCATTTTACCAGTCTGCCTATATCCTCCAGCAGTTGGCTACTATCGTCCTCACTGTTTACTGCTTTTCCCAGCTTTGTATCATCTGCAAGATTAGAAATTGTACTCCCAGTACCAAAGTCCAAGTCAATTAAACAGATCAATAACAGCCTCAGTCCCAATACTGACTTCTAGGGGACACGACTGCACACTTCCTTCCAATCAGAAAAACAACCATTCGCCACCACTCTGCTTTCTGTCCCAGCCAATTTTGTATCTTTTAATACCGAAGGTTTCTATTTTGCTTACGTCTGTTGTGTGCCATTTTATCAAATGCCTTCTGAAAATCCATATAAACTACATCAACTGCACTACCTTCATCCACCACTCTCTCCATTATTTCATCAAAAATTTATCAGATTTGTTAGTCATGATTTGCCTTTAACAAATCCTTGTTGGCTGTCCTTTATTAACACATATTTTTCTAAGTGAAAATTTATTTTGTCATGGATTATAGTCTAGAAGTTTCCCCAATACAATACTGATGTTAGGCAGTAGTTCCCGGGTTTATCCTTCCACCCCTTTTTGTACAGGGGATTAACATTTGTGACCCTCCAGTCTTCTGGTACCGCTCCAGTGTCCAATGAGGGTTGAAAGGTTGTGGCCAGAGCCTCTGTTACTTCCACCCTTACTTCCCTCAGTAACCAAGGATGCATCCCGTCCGGACCGGGTGACTTATCTATCTTAATCACCTACAACCTTTTTAGTACCTCGCCTTGGTTTATTCTTATCCAGTTTCTCTACACTCTCCTCCAGCCAAATTCCCACTGTATTTTGTCACTGTATTGTAACAAGGGAGGGAGCAAGACAACTTTGTGGACTTCCTGTAGGTTCACTTCCCATTATTTGCAATAAAAGTAAACCCAAGGAGCCTTTTTTTACACCGTATTTTCAGAGCAGTGACCACACATACGTTTTAACCTTCAAAATATTGCATTGTTCACCATGGAAATTAAACTAAATTTTGAGTTTAGCCATTTGAGTGATACATGTTCTTTCATTTCACAATTTTATTTAATATATTCTGCAAAGCACTTTGAGACGTCTAGAAGACGTGAAAAGCACTGTATCAAATGCAAGGATTATTATTATTTATGTAAAATTTTGTGCACTTTAATTTTCAAACCTGGGGGCCAACAAAGCTCATCTTGCTACATTTGCCTCCTGAAAGTCACAAAGTCAGTCCTCTCAACACGAAATGTCAATTATAATACAGTACTGTATTTGGGACTTGCGATTCCATTGAAGTTTCAATCTGTTCGAGACGGAATGAATTGTATATAGTAGGGAACGGCGATATGGGATTTTTCCGGATATGGTTATATCGGTTTGCTCATACCTGCTTAAACCGATCTATCGAGTTTTTATACTGCGCATGCGCGTGCATTCGAAGTGCGCGTGCATTGATGGCGCGCGCGCTCAGTCGCGGTGCACGCGTATTGACGGTGCGTGCGCACTGACGATGCGCGCGCAGTCGCGGTGCACGCACATTTCGAAATGCGTGCTCTAGGTCCAGAAAGTTTGTAATGTTGGTGTCAAGGTCTGTTGAATTATACGATGTTGTTTGCTCCCTACCTCCCCCTCTCTCCCTTCTCTCCTCTCTCCTTCTCTCCCTCCTTTCCCCTCTCCTTCTCTCCCTCCCCCTCCACTCTCCCCCCCTCCCCTCTCTCCTTCCCCTCTCTTCTTCTCTCCCTCCCTCTCTCTCTCCCTTCTCTCCCTCCTTTCCCCTCTCCTTCTCTCCCTCCCCCTCCACTCTCCCTCCTTTCCCCCTCTCCTTCTCTCCCTCTCCTCCTCTCTCCTTCTCTCCCAACTTCCCCCCTCTCCCTCCCTCCCCTCTCTCCTTCTCTCCCTCCTTTCCCCTCGCTCCTTCTCTCCCTCCTTTCCCCCTCTCCTTCTCTCCCTCCCTCCCTCTCCTCTCTTCCTCTCTCCTTCTCTCCCTCCTGTCCCCTCGCTCCTTCTCTCCCTCCTTTCACCCTCTCATTCTCTCCCTCCTTCTTCTCTCTTCCTCCCTCCTCTCCCAACTTTCCCCCTCTCCTTCTCTCAAAATAGAACACACACACACCAAAAACAAAATCTAGAGATTTATTCTCCTCCATTTCTTGCTTGAAAGTAGCATGTAATGTCCACGTGTAAATGAGATCTATTACAATAGAAAAGAGAGAGACAGACAGTCTGACTGTTAGAGTTAGAAGCCAGATTATCACTGTGTCTGACTAGACACACACATAGAAACAGTGATAATCTGGCTTCTAACTCTCTCACACACAAAAATAACACTTACAGCCACAAAATGCCACTTATTTTTATGTAGTCTGAAGTCTGAATTAATGTCCTTCGCCATTGGCAAGCTCTCCTTAAAAAGTGACAGCGTTCGTGATACTTTGCCACTTTTTGTCCCCTCTCTGGTACAATGTTCTCATCTTAAATAAAGCAGGAATTGTTTGAGCTGCACTGGCCCCACTACCTGTCGCTTTCTCCGAAGCGCTGGTTCGACTTCCTGCTGTTGTCGACAATGATTTCGCTCTGAGGGCAGCGTGCTGGGCGGGGTGGTGCTGCTTAATGTGTTGTCGCAGGTTGCTCATGCTCGAATCAGATGTCTTAACCAAGACCTTGCAAACTGTACATCTATACACACCATTACTGACTGCATTGTTTTCAAAGTGTCCCATACGGGGCTTCTTTTCCCCATGATGAGAAAGGTAAATTTTCAAACTACAATTTTCAGTGATGCGACTTTGTTAAGACGCCACGACTCACGTCGAGTATACACAGTAAAGTGTGCGCGCGCATCGGATGTGCGCGCCCGTTAATTGTGCGCGCGCACCGAATGTACGCGCATTCCATGCTCTAGATCTAGGAGGTTGCAATGCCGGCGACAAGGTAAGCTGGAAAAGATCGCATTACACTGATAATACCAACAATATTGATATATTGCCAGGAACGATATTAAAAATATATCGATGTATATTTTTAAAATCGAATCCCTCGATATAACAGGTTTTTTAGAATTACCATATCGGCACACCGATGTGAAAATCACATCGGGTTTAATCGAAAAACCGATTAATCGCCGTTCCCTAGTATCTAGATTGTGCAGACATTCACTTGTGCAGCATTGCAAAAATAATACATGAAATCAAATGTTGTTCCTCTTCTGAAGTTGTTCAAGATCATCGCAGCAATGTGAAGGGAGATTCACCCTGAATCTAACCTGTGTTAGAGTCAAATTAGTTTGATGTTATCATTGAATCCAATAATGAGAAGTGTTTCATCCTCTATGTTAGCACAAGTCACCTTGCTGACAGAAATGAAGAGGGAAATTGAAAATCTAGTGTTGCCCAGCAGTGCAAGGCTCAGTGGGTTAAACAAGAGATGCATTTTGGCTCATTTTTATAGCGCTTTGCACGCGCCCAACAATTGTCCCAGAGCGCAAACAGTGTCCTTCTGTGCTGTAAATTGCTATGATTCTATGAGAGCCCCTTCTTGCAAGTCTATCAGCGTTAGGGAAAATGACTATTTATCAGTCTTGTGCTGTCGAAATGCCAAATGTCACTCTCATTATCTTTGTTTAAAAGCGTTGCTGTTTTCAATACAGGAGAAGGCAATCAGCCAGAGATTGGGCTGGTGCGTGTATGTGTGTGGGCCTCTTTGTAATGTATTATGTATCTGGAAAGGTCCTCCAACACGCCCTGTGGTTTCAGTTGTGCTCTGCGCTGAATGTAGATGGTTTAAATTGCATTGCTTCAATGTCAAGTGCTTCAGTCAACAGAGAGAGGTTAAATTATGAATTTGCAGACCAGTCTTGTTTGAAAACCAGAATGATGGCAGCCGCTTTCATAAGACTAATGAAATAAAATAATTGCTTTGTGTCATAGAACCATCACAACAACGTGCTCAAATCTCTCCCCCCACACCCCCCTCCACACATCCCCACCCTCCCCACCGCTTTCCATAAGCGGTTAACTGGACTGAAAGTCCCGACGACAGGAATTCTGGTGAATCCATCTGTTTATCAGACCACAAATGGCTTTAAAGGGGTGTTACTCCATTGTCTATGGGCACTGAAACAAATTGTAATAATTAGCCATGGAATCAATGCCTGCCATTGACATTGAGGTTAACATTCAGTCTCTGCACTCACACTTCAAGATCAACTATTGGTATCTTACTGAACGGAAACTGGTATTTATTGAAATAAACTTGGATGAATCAGCAACTGCAGAAAAGGAGGATTTTTCTTGAAGCTCATAATGTACTATAATAATAAGAATCTGTGTTTGAAATAGTGAATTTCACATGTTGGGTGTTATCGATAATAATAATCCTTCACGTCAAAGCACTTCACTTGATTCAAGGTTTGTAGGCAAATGTATTTCAGTCTTCTAAAATATACAAATGCTAACAATTGCACCAAAAAATCAATAAGGATAAATACTGTATATGCATACAGTCTAAAGTTTAATTTCTCACTTATCTCTTATTTATTTTTTACAACATTGTGGCCATGCCTAGGGGGTGAGGCAGCTCATGAGACTTTGTCAGGATATTAAAGTGCCCTTTGCCCAGTAATAATCTTTATAATCCTTAGATTTGATAAAGCACCTTAGCAAGTTTTGACATGTCAAAGTGCTTCACAGGAAATACTGTGAAGAGCAGTGACTGTATTTTATAGGCAAAGTGATCATGTTGCACACAGCATTGTCCCCACAAAGTCGTGAAATGAATGACCAATTTTTAGGCAGATGGGACCTCATTTTCACGTCTCATCAGAAGGCCCATCCAGCACTTCCCCTCAGCAATACACTGGACTACAGCATTGCAAGTTTCGCCCACAAATATACAGTCGGTTTTCCTGCTCTCTTTCCCTCCCTTGCCATCTCTCCCCCCTTACTAGGGTCCGTCGATATCGAAATTTTCCGATATCGATCTATCAGTATGTCCATATCGACATATACCGATATATCGATAACGCAGGTTTTTTTGTCCTGCGCATGAGCGCGCATTCGGAGGTGCGCGCGCATTCGGAGATGCGTGCATATTCGGGGGTGCGCAAGTATAAAAAGTCCGCATCATACCGATATATACTGATATATCGATATATCGCCAGACACGACATACCGATATTTGTGATATATCGATTTTTTTTCATATGGAATTTTTCAATATATCGATATATTTTAAATTCCGATATCGGCATATCGATATGAAAATTATATAGATATAACCGATATATCGCCCTTACTCTCTTTTCCCCCTTTCTCCCCTAATCACACTTCCATGACTGTTTATGAGACACTGCTGTGCACAATTTGACTGTGGTGTTTCATCCACAAATAGTAAATTCTCCTACTCTCCTTCATCCTGCCCTGACTCCTCCCCCATTGCTCTTGTCCCTGCCTGACTGTAGTGCAACTTTGAGCTTGTCATCTAAACTGAGAGTCAATCAGTTGTCCCTGCCTGCCTGACTGTAGTCAGGCAGGCAGGGAACCCACAACCTTCTGACTCAGAGACAAGAGAGTACACTCATCCATCAAAGACAAAAGGCCATTAACACCACTTACCCAGCTCCCTAACAAGCTTTTCCAGTTAATACTTCTAGTTAATACCAGCATCAGGAATTATTGTGAGTTCAATCTTTGTATTGTATATATTCAACAAAAGCAAATTGCATTTCTAGATTGTTCAGGAGCGCTTGACAGTGTTGGAATCTGTTACCAAGCCACGGAGAAAGTGACCATAAGCATGATCAGAAACAAGGCCTTTAAGTGGGAGTAGAAGGTACGGTGGAAGGGGTGGGATTGAGGGAGAGTTCCAGAGTTAAATCTTGGGTCTACACACATACAGCATTCCACACTCCCAGATTTGGTTCACAAAATATGGTCAATCATCCTTTGAAATGATTCCATGACTGTTTGTGGGACACTGCTGTGCGCAATTTGACTGCCGCTTTTCGCCCACAAATATACAGTCAATTTTCCTACTCTTCTTCATCCTGCCCCAACCCCTGCCCCCCTGATTTTGACCTTACCTAACTGTACACACCTTGGGACATCCTCTCGACATGAAAGACGCTATATAAAATGTAAGTTTTGATTCATTGATTTGATTGAAATAAAAACAGAAGTGGCTGGGAACACTCAGTGGGTCAGATAGCATCTAGGGAGTGAGTTAACAACAACTTGCCTTTATATAGCACGCTTCACGCAGGATAGTGACCTGAAGCACTTAACGTTTCAACAACAAGAACTTGCATTTATATAGCGCTATCCCTCCATGCCGGTCAGTGTCTCAGAGCACTTCACAATGGCGGAGCCCGAAGGCAAGTTGGGGAGGGCAGCAGGAAGGTGACTGTAAGTGCGATCAAAAGTGCGCGACCTGAAGATGAGAAAGGAGGGGGTGAGGCGAAGGTTGAGGGAGGGAATTCTAAAGTTTCGGGATATAGTGGCTGAAAGCACGGACGAAAGGTCTGTGACCTGAAACGTTAACTCACTTTCCACTTGCTCTCGCTCTCTCTCTCTCCATAGATGCAGCCTGACCTGCTGGTTGAGTGCTCCTAGCCACTTCTGTTTCGACTTCAGATGTCCAGCATCTGGAGTCATGGAGTCCTATAGCTCAGTGGTTAGAGCACTTGCCTTACAAGCGAGAGACCTGGGCTCGATTCCAGGCAAGTCAGAGCGAAAGCTTGGGCAAGTTTCCTTACTCCACACGCCTAATAATAAACAACAACAACAACAACAATTTACATTTATATAGCGCCTTTCACATCGGGAGGACGTCCCAAGGCGCTGCACAGGAGGCGTGTGACCCGAGCTGGGAGGGGAGTGTTTGGGAAGGGGTGAAACACGAAGGGGAGGTAAAAGAGTTTGGGGTGGAACAAAAGGCACGATCAAAAAGGAGTCTTCAAATCGGCCTTGAAAGAGGAACGGGAAGAGGCGAAACGGAGGGATTGAGGGATGGCATTCCATAAAGTGGGAGCGGAGAAACTGAAGGCCCGGCCTCCGATGGTGGGGCGGTTCGGGCGGGGGGCTTGGAGCAGGCCAAGTCCTGTTGAACGGAGGGTCCGGGTGGGCGTGTAGGGGGAGAGTAGATCGGTTAGGTAGGATGGGGCAAGGCCGTGTAAGGCCTTGTAGGTGAGGACGAGGATCTTAAATTCGATCCTCTGGAGGATGGGGAGCCAGTGGAGACGGGCGAGGGTGGGGGTTATGTGGTCACGGAGGCGGGTGCGGGATAGTACACGGGCTGCAGAGTTTTGGATGGCCTGCAGCCTATGAATGGAGGAACTGGGGAGGCCGACTAGGAGAGAATTTCCGTAATCCAGCCGTGAGGTGATGTACGCGTGCACGAGTGTTTCGGCAGCGCGGGGGGTAAGATAGTTGCGGAGCCTGGCAATGTTGCGCAGATGGAAATAGGCGGTGCCGGTCAAGGTGCGGATGTGGGGGAGGAAGGAAAGTTTTTGATCGAACATGATGCCGAGGTTCCTGATTGGCTTTGTGAGGTGGAGAGTGCAGCCTTGGATGTTGAGGCTGGCAGCGCCCGATGTGCGGAGGCGCTGGCTTGAGCCAATCAGGAGGGCCTCGGTCTTATTCACGTTCAATTGAAAAAAGTTGTCCCTCGTCCACGATTCGATGTCGGACAGACATGCTGTCAGAACATCGATCGTCTGGGGGTTGAGGGATGAGGCAGAAAGGTACAACTGGGTGTCATCTGCATACATGTGGAAATTTATCCCATGTCTGCGGATGACGTCGCCCAGGGGGAGCGTGTAAAGGGTGAAAAGAAGGGGACCGAGGACAGAGCCCTGAGGGACGCCGTGGGAAACTGTGCGGGGGTTTGAATAAAAGCCATTGGAAGAAACAAAATGTAAACGATGGGTCAAATAAGAGTGGAACCATTCAAGGACTGTGCCTTGAAGGTTGAGGTGGGAGGAAAGACGTTGGAGGAGGATGGTGTGATCGACTGTGTCGAACGCAGCAGACAGGTCAAGGAGGACGAGGAGGCAGAGGGAGCCCTGGTCACAGGCGGTTAGGATGTCATTTGTGACCTTGACCAGGGCAGTTTCTGTGCTGTGGATAGGGCGGAAACCTGATTGGAGGGGTTCAAGAAGTGATTGATTTGAAAGGAAAGAGCGGAGCTGGGAGGCAACCACTCTTTCAAGGACCTTGGATAGAAACGGGAGGTTGGAGATGGGTCGATAACTTGATGGTTGCGACGCATCAAGGGAGGGTTTCTTCAGGATAGGGGTGATGGTGGCTGTTTTAAGGGACCCTCAAAAAAAAAGATAAATTGGTCATTTCACCCACAAATATATACTTTACAGTATATTCTGTGAAGCGCTTGGAGACGTCTAGAAGACGTGAAAAGCTCCTTATCAAAATGCAAGGATTTTTATCATTATTAGGATTATTATTGTCTGCTGTACCTTGCCTGATGTCAACTCAAGACTGAATGACAGTGGAGAGAGCAGCGCAGGCGCAGAAGGGACAGGACAGAGCTCCCTCTGCCTCCTCGTCCTCCTTGACCTGTCTGCTGCGTTCGACACAGTCGATCACACCATCCTCCTTCAACGTCTTTCCTCCCACCTCAACCTTCAAGGCACAGTCCTTGAATGGTTCCACTCTTATTTGACCCATCGTTTACATTTTGTTTCTTCCAATGGCTTTTATTCAAACCCCTGCACAGTTTCCCACGGCGTCCCTCAGGGCTCTGTCCTCGGTCCCCTTCTTCATCAATGATCTGGACTTGGGTGTACGGAGTACAGTTTCCAAGTTTGCAGATGACACTAAGTTAGGGAGAATAGTAAATAGTGAGGAGGATAGTAGCCATCTGCAAGAGGATATAGACAAATTGGTAAAGTGGGCAGACACATGGCAGATGAAGTTTAATGCAGAGAAGTGTGAGGTGATGCATTTTGGGAGAAGAAATGAAGGGAGGCAATATAGGCTAGATAGTACAATTTTAAATGGTGTGAAGGAACAGAGAGACCTGGGGATTTGTGTTAGTGACTCGTTGAAGGTGGCAGGACAGGTAGACAAGGCTGTTAAGAAGGCATATGGGATACTAGGCTTTATAAATAGGGGTATAGAGTACAAAAGTCAGGAAGTGATGACTAACCTCTATAAGACTTTGGTGAGGCCTCAGCTGGAATACTGTGTTCAATTCTGGTCACCACACTACAGAAAGGATGTGAAGGCATTGGAAAGGGTACAACGAAGATTTACTAGGATGGTGCCAGGATTGAGGGACTTCAGCTATGAGGAGAGGCTAGATAGGCTAGGGTTATTCTCTCTGGAGCAGAGAAGATTGAGGGGAGACCTAATAGAGGTTTATAAGATCATGAGGGGTTTCGACAGGGCAAATAGAGAAAAACTATTTCCACTCGTGGGTGAATCTGTGACTCATGGTCACAGATTTAAAATAGTTTCAAGGCGCAGTAGAGGGGAGCTGAGGAGAAATTTTTTCACTCAGCGAGTTGTTCGAATCTGGAATGCATTGCCTGAAAAGGTGGTGGAGGCTGATTCGATAACAACTTTTAAAAGGGAATTAGATCTTTATTTAGGGAGAACGGGTCTATTAGGCTATGGGGAGCGGGCAGGGCAGTGGGATTGAATCGCTCTTTTCAAAGAGCCGGCACAGACTAGATGGGCCGAATGGCCTCCTTTTGTGCCGTAAAATTCTATGAATCTATGAATCTAGGCGGGTGGAGGAGACGGCGCAGGCGCAGAAGAGACAGGCGGGTGGAGGAGACGGCGCAGGCGCAGAAGGGACAGGCGGGTGGTGGAGACGGCGCAGGCGCACTCGGGCGGGCAGGGGTAGGAGAAGAGCGGGGCGGTGAGGCGAGGGATGAAGCAGCGCAGACGCAGTGAAGTGCAGGCGAGTGAGTGAGTTGTCGCGAGACAGAGGAGGAGGGAGAGGTGTGTGTGGGTGCGCGCGCGAGACAGAGCAGAGCACGTGGGGCGGAGCGTGGGCCACACACACACACTGAGAGGCCGCGAGCGCGGAGCGGGAGGATCGCGCGAGCCACAGAGTCAGTCCGCCCGCCGCCGCCCGGTAAGTCCCGACAGCTTCTCCCCCTCAGAGTCTGTCTCTCTCTCTCTCTTCACATCCCCCCAAAACACGCGCTTTTATTTCTCCATCTCGTCACCCATGTTAATTAACTCACCCTCCGTCACCGGGCCGGGCCTCCGCGCCTCTCTCCTCCCACAGCTCCGCGTGTTGTTGTCTTTGCTTTTTTTTGCCTGGCGCTGGTAAACGACTCCACACCCGGCCCGAGGCCTAACTGAGCTGTCCCGAGTTACCGGCTGTTCTCATTCTCCCTCTCCCGCGTTCTCTCGCTCTCTTTGTAAGGCTAGTTGACCCGGCGACCTCCGGGTGGGTATTTACTGTTAGGTGGCGCCTCTCCGTGGTGACGGACGGGCTGGTTGGCGTCGCTGTTGCCAGGTTGACCCCTCAGCGTGTCAGTCCAAGGTCGGCTCAGGCGGCGGCTGTTCTCGTCCGGGGAGGGTAGTTTAAACATCTCAGTTTTTCTCTCTCTTTTCCTCTCCGTCCTCCAGCAGTTGGTGATTCAGGGGAGGGATTCCCCGGTGTCTTGTTTCTCTTTCTCTCCCTCTCTCTCTCTCACTCCAGCGGGGAGTCGAGGTCACTCGGCGTCCGCTGCTCACCTTCAGGCTGCTACACACCCCGTCCTCCCTCTCTCTTACACACACACACACACACACACCAGCGCTTCTCTAGTAACTCTGGAGCCGGCCGTAGCTTCTCTGTGGCTCACACGAGCTGTCAAACATGACCCTTTTTGTTTCCCTGCATTTTTACCAATCGGGTTCCCTATTCCCACCGCAACTCCCTAGGCTCCCAGGCCTGTCAGGATTTTTTTTTAACGTGGGGGAGGTGGGGTGGGGGAGAACAGTCTGCTCATTGCCAGAAACAAGCAACAGCAAACATGAGCCGCTTTGAATATAGATTTCCCCGTTCACGTGTGTTGTGTTTTGAGGGTTGAAAGCATCGTTTCGATATTTAGTATAATCTTTTTTTAAAAAATGAACAGCCGGGGGTCACACGGAAGCGGCTTTTATTTTACACCCTTCTCCTGCCCTCTGCTTCCACACACAGGTTTTGTTTCTTCCACGAAAGGATCCAACGCCGTGTTATGCGGTCAAATTATTCCCGCAGGCTGGGCTTGTAACACTTACTGCAGTGCTGCTGCTGCTACACACGGGTAGGTAGTAGGTATGGATGGAAATTGAATCAATCGCTCGGGGCCTTTGTAATTTGGATTCATTTTCATTCCGCATTTTGTGTATTTTAAAAACAAAGCGACTTTGACGTGTGGGACTCGCGTGCTGACTGGTTGGTGATCTTGGTTTTGGCCAGTCCCACAAGCCGAACTGGTGACATGATGTATTTTTGGTGTCTTTTTTTTTAAAAAAAGGAGCTTTCGAATATGTGTCAAGCTAGTATATAATATAGCACGGCTTGTAGGCTGCGCTGCACTGGTAGCAGTTGGCAGGCAGGTCCTGATAAAGCTTTTCCAAAGTAGCCAACTTTGTAGCCAAAGAGAAAGCTACAGTGTGCTCCTCCTAGATCCGATCGGAAGCAATTATTGTTGTCCATTTAAACCAAGCGGTTAAAAAGGAGACTTGTGGTTAAAACGAAATATCCCATATCAGAACACGGGCCTTTGCACGTGGCACAAACGGTTTCTTTCGATTCTGTGTCCAATTTGAAAATTGGTGATTTGAAACTTGATCCATTAATCTAAATTGTTCAGTTACTTCACATGCCAGTGTGGTGTTCGATTGAGTTTAATGTACTCTATGGACCAGTTATTCATCAAGAGATTGTTTCTTCAGAGGTTCTTTCCTGGTTAGAAGTTAAATGTGGATAACCTGTAACTTTCAAATTTGGGGTGCATTCTTTATCAGTTCCTGTCAACTTATGGGGTCTCTGAAGCTGTATTCTGCCTCCCCTTTTCTCCTCACCCACCTTTTTGTTTCCAGAGCAACCTTGATGCTGTTTCACATAGGTCTTGCCTCAGGGTGGCTTTAGGTTGGTATTGGACCAGTGAAAATGGGTAATCTTGCCCTCAAATGTTTAGTTTGTTGCACTGTAGGCTTAGTGTTTAAATTTGCAACCTGATTGTCTGTTGGAGCATGCTTTATGGAGTGCAAAGGTGACTGCTGCTTCCTTCTCAATCTGGATTTAAAAAAGACTGAACTGATGCTGGGGAGAAGAGAATTGGATCAACTCAATTAAAAAAAAAACTAGCTGCTATTGCTGGACATCAAGTTCTCAGGCTCCATTCCCACTTTTCAGCTTTGATGAATCATTTAATAGAAATGCCCATTTAGATGCATAAGCAGTATAGTGGTGTTAACCTCTCTCCCTCAGCCTCTATTTGTGAAAATGGTTGGTTTGCATTAGAATGCAGCATTTTCTTTTGTTGGAGAGTGAGCTTGTTTTGCAAAAATTAACTTTCTGTGCACAATCCTTGATTTGATATCTTAACGGATGTTGAATCTTCCATCTGCTAATGGTAAGATGCTATTGCAGCTTGGTCTGCTTAATCACAATGCCTTGTCTGGTTATGCATGTGTTTGTAGTAATGGTGATGTAATCTTCACTAGATGGAACTGGAACTAGCCTTGGCTATTCCAGATGACTTGCACCTGCCTAGAAATCTAGGATGAGGCCTTTTAAAGCTTTGACTTGTTAAGAGTGTTTGTAACAGGTGCTGGCATTCAGCACTGTTGATGCTGCAGTTTTTAGAAGAACATGTTTTCTGTTCATTTTTCTTTCCTCCTGATGCTTTATACTGTTGTAAATTCCTTGCCACAGGAATTGAAAGAAAAATTAAATCTTAACATTTTGATTAACTGAATGGTACATTTCAACTGTTTAACATTGCAGTTCTTAGATGTGCAAATGTGGCTTTGTACTTGAACACCATAGTTATAAATTTGGGACATTTGCACAAAGTTACAGGTAAAGTTCTGAGAAATTACCTGACCCAATTTGAATGAATAGTTGGCTAGTGCCTTCTATAACTAACGTAGCTCTCTTAGTGCCCTGGTATTCTGAGTGATTTTTCTTTTTCTGTGAGCATTGTTGGGTTGCAACTTACTCACCTGGTGCTGTGCATTGTACAGACTTGCATTTGGTGGTGGTGCTGTTGTAGGTATTAGGTAATAGCACTATTTCTAGTCAAATCTGTGTTCAGTTTTTATTCTTTTCTCAGTGCTCCAGTTTTGATTCTTTTCCCTGTGCTGCAGATTGCAAGATAAAATTATTGTGTTGTTGAACCTGAAGGGTGAAGAAGCACTATTTTTCTAGACATTTACTAGGTGCTTCCAAAAAAGAACTCTGGAGCCATTTATGACTTCCACCACCTGGGTGATGTTAACCAACAGACCTGGATTGAATTGAGCACCTTTCTGGTGTCTGCGGGTAACTTACACATTGGATGGATCTTTGATTTACTCAGCTGTTAGTGGCTACCTGTTTGACAAGTTTTGAAGTAAATTAACCAATCACAAAATCTGAATTGTGAGCATTGCATGCTGGTAATTGTCCGAAGTGTGGTGTGCTTTAAGTCAACTGGAGACAGACTTAAGTTAAATTTTTTAAGCAACATATCTGCAGTATTCCAAATGGATACCAAATGTATTCAAAAACTTCAGGCATCTAGCTTTTTAATCTTGGCCTATGTTGAGTTAACTGCTCTCAGCCTGGGCACCAGCTTGGGGCACTACAGTTGACCTTGATGCCCGACTTATGGATCAGAAAAATATCGTGCATGTTCATTCTGTTGGTTGCTATCCTCCTATGACCACTGCTGGGAATGTTTGTATGCTGGTGAGATACCAGAGAATTGCTGGTTCTCAAATTATTCCTTCATATGAGTTGTGGCTTTTGGAGAACATCTGAAATGGAAATCCTTCAATTGCACTTTGTGAAGTGCCTGGTTGCAATAATTTTTTTTAATCCCACTAATTGGTACTTTCTCTTTCTATCAGCTACAAATTGATAATGCAGCCAAAGAAGCTTCAATTCTTAATTTTTCATTTGAAGACCATTCTACTGGCTCTTTTGAGACCTATATTTTTTATTATTTATTAAAAATGCCCTGTAACAGTTCTATTTTGTTTTAGGGTATGCAAGATCTCGTTGCTACATTTATTGTTATTTCAGCACTTTTAAGTCCAGTGTAGCCAAGGGAACACGTCTTTCCCCTTGTAGCAGGTGGCTTTGCTATAACAATTCCTCTCCAAAGGAATTGCTTGAGTCCGGAACTACCATCTGAAAAGCAATCCTTCTTCAGATCATTCAAATTCTTAAGATTAAATAAGGTTGTGATTACAATCCATGACCAGGGCATAGCTATCCCATCAAACTGCTTTGCCTTACTTTTGAGTAGATTTTATGTTTGTATTTCTCCATTCTTGGCTTTATGCTGCACCAAATTTAAGGTAGTTTTATGCAGTCTTCTAAGGAAAGTAATTTTATACCAGGCCTTTATTGGTCAGTGCAGGTCACTTTACGAGATGGAATCAGTATAGTTTGGGATAGGTCTCACTTTATCTTGCGGGAATGCCTGTAATTATGTTCTACCTCACGATTTTATGGCTGAGTTAATAAATTGCCATGTGGGGGACTTGTAACTCAAATTCTAGTACAGTACTGTCCCAATGCTGGGTAGATTAGGATACTTTAGCTTTATAATGTGTTAAGTATGATGCATGTTTGTTTAACAATAAGGTTCTAGATTTTAGTTGCCATTTAAATATAGACACCCCCGCCTCCCTAATGGCTAGGTCATTGTTGAGAGAGGACCTAGAATTATACGTGATTTGTGTGATACCATTTGAAAGCTTTCCTATAGTTTCACATTATTGGTGATAATAATTCTTGCATTTGATATATAGTGCTTTTCACTGTATAGCCTATATTAAAAAGACATTTCAAAGCACTTCACAGAATATATTGTAAAATATATTGTCTGTATATTTTGTGGGCAAACAATATTCGTGGTAAATACTATGTTATGTTCATTTAGGCAAGATAGTCAGTGTAGGAACAAGAACTGGGACCAGTGTAAAATTGAGTTGCATGTGTTTGTCTGGTCATAACTACCACGTGCCATTGTCCCGCTTTCAAGTGTCTTTCCTGAATGGTGTGATATTGGTATTTTACACACAGTACTACTTATTGAGTGTGACTGCAAGCTTCTGCCCATCAAAGCATCGGGTTGATTATTACTTTTGATCTTGCAGCTAACTATCGGGTCAAACTTTATTTGAACCGAGGTCCTGGTGATGCAGGGTCTTACTACTACCAATAATGATATTGAGTTTTATCATGTCTTCAAGATATGTCAAAGAATGTAATGTAAAGTGAATTGACTGTATTTTGTGGATGAAAAAAGGACAATTGCGCTAAATTTGCTTTGTCTGAATTTGCCACTTCATGTTTCAGAATTTATCAAACGATGATTACAAATACTCCTTAGTATTTGAGTGTGCCTTGATTTTAGCTTGGCATTGTATATGAAAGCTTTAATTGTTGGCTATATACTGCTAATGCCCTGGCCCTGTGAGGCAAACTGGATTTTGTAGAGAATGCTTCATTCTTTGAGAAAAGTGACGCCAGCATGCACTTGGGATCTGAGAAATTCTAATGCAAGTTGATTCTTTGACCACTGTATAAATAAAAAGGTGTTCACAACTCAGCACTTGATGTTCATCTAGATTCCCAGTTAAGGAATTGACATGTCCAATAACAGGAAACTGAAGCTGGAAGCGTTTTTTTCCCTTTCCCACAATTTTGATCAAAGCAGTACAAGCACTATATTGTGCCATTTTATAAATAATGGTGAATGCAATTTAATGAGTAGTGGACGTTAGAGCCAAGCTTAGTCTGCATGGTGATTTTGCACCTGTTTTTATCCAAGTTATTAATGTGTCGTAGTAGAATCAACAGCAGAAACTAGCTTGAGGTTGGTATTTGATGGGCACCGTCATGATGGCCTGTTGCACATATAATGTAAAAGGTGCAATTTAGTAAAATATCACTTATTTGCTATAACCAAAAGAAAACCGAAAAACCATTGTGTTCAGTTGAGCTGATGGTCTGTATTGTAAAATAGCATTATTTGAAGCACTGGCTGATCCTCCACTACATTGAGCTCTTATTTTGTAACCTTCCTCAATGAGGTTGTAATACGACTTGCTTTGATTCTCTTGAAGCTGATTTTAAGTGTGGTAACTTACCGATTTTGAAGGCAGGCTCTAGCTCAACAAATGGCTTAGTTATCGAATCAGAATCACTGTGCAATAAAGGTGTTCAGCATTCAGGTTTGCTTTATATTTGTAAAATTACTAAGAGTGCATTTTACTATGAATCCAATGACTAAGTTGCAATGTAATTAGTTACAAATGTCGATCATTTTCTCTTCTGTAGGTATGTTTTTTCTCTGGTGTTGTAGCTGAGAGTCATTCAAAGTAATCTGAACAACAACAGTTGAGCTCAAGTAGCTGACCATTAAATCTGCCATTAAATGTCCTTCCAGATTCGAGCAATCAAATGCTTGTTTTGTTACAATTTTTTCAAATAGCATTTCTTGTTTTATCTTAGCTGCTACAATATTAGAAAATATCAAGCTTCACCTTAAACCTATGGATTCCAATCTAAATCTAAAACCTTCAACCGTTTTGTTGACTGGTAGTATAGAGATCTGATTCTTGGTTATCAGTATAACTTGTGTGGATTATGTAATCATAGGTAAAAGTAGCCACTCACCGTTTGAGTTGAATGTTAGTTTTGATACTGTTGTGAATGGCAAATACAGAAACTAATGCTGAAGTTTCAGTATACAATGTGGGGAATCTGCATTAATACAGTTCATTCATAATTTTAGCTAATAGTTGAGAAGACTTGCATTGCATTTGTGATACTTTAGTTGGAAGTCCACTCACAGATACAAATTGTATAATTTTGACATAGGCAAGTGGAATTTTTTTACCAGAGAAATTAATATATTTTAAATTGATGTTTTATTGAAATTTTGTCATGCTGAAGCTATTTTGCTGGTTTAGCACTGTGTAAGGTCAAGCATAAGTATACATTCTTCCTGTGAACTGATTATTGAAACATATTTTTCAGTGTTGGTACTATCCAACATACCTTTTGGTTCTGGCTCAGATCAGGCTTTTCATTTATTTTAAAAACAAGCCACATTAATGTTGCACAGTGTAGTCAGAAGCAAGATAAGCAAATCAGCATCCTGACCCTTTCAGTAAGTTGTTCGTGATTAACCATCCCAACACCATTAGCTCTAATTTAGCTCTATTTGTCTTTTTTCTCTGGGTAAGAACTAAGCATTTTACATTATTTTCTCTGAAATTTTGTGATTCTGAATGCTTTATTTGGGAGCTGGTCATATTTTGATGTAAACATAGTTTGGGGAAAGAATCTCTTCTCGGGTAGTGCAATGAAAAATAACTGCAGGAAAGGTCATGTCTGAATTGAGACTCTTCCAGTAAGGCTTCATATTTTGGTTGAACATTATTCGCTTTTAGAATTGCTTAATGAATCTAATGATAAGTGACTCATTCGTGGGCCAGAAATTTTCCCATGATTTTCACATGATTGGTATTATTCATACAGTCTTTGCATTAAGGGGGACATCTGGCAGGATGCCCTTAATATGGACTGTTCAGATTACGTGTATTTTGTTCATCATGACAGCAGATGAAAAGCTTGTGTACAACTTGTGGCACAAAAACAGTCTTGCGCCTCCTTCCCCACTAGTATTGATGTGACTATATTGTAATCTCAAATTCCTGATTTTAATGGAAGTCTGAATGTTGGTGTATCCTCAATGTCCTGATTATTACATCTGTTCTATAAAGGACCATATCACATGGCTCTTTAGATTACCTCGAGTCTTTCCCTTTTACCCAATGGTCTGGTAATCAGTCTATCTTTGTTTCAGTAATTTAATCTTAGTCCAAAAAATGTTTGAAGTGATGAGGCTCTCTCCGTTCTCTTGTCCTATGTGCTGTTCATGGTTGGGTGTCTAGTGCAACATTTATGGCTATTCCATTAATAGCAACCATGAGAGAAGCTGTTTGAAAACTGAGAGGGATGCCTATTTCTTCCAGCTAGAACTGTCACAGATGAAGTTGTTAGCCAAATGTTGATCTGATTCATGGATGACTGTGGAAAGATGGTATTCTTTTCTGGGAGTCCATTTAACTTCTGTCTAAGCTATTTATAGCGACAGGGTGTCAAACTAAATGCAGCCGTGTAAAACATGTGCATAGCCTAAATCTAAAATGCAAGGAATTTAAAAATATATAATAGCAAGTATTTCAATTGCTTTTACTCTTGCAGACTGAAATGAAGCAAGTGCAAAGGATAAACCCAAGTTTTGTTTTAAACAGGAATGTGGAAATAGTGTATGAAATTTAAATAAATTAGAAATGTGAATTGACGATGCAGAAACTACACTATTATAATGACATGGAGGATAGAGAATCTTTGATTTGAGTTACATGTGCTATACAAATGTAATTTTGTTGTTGGAAGTAAAATTGATTGGTTGAGCATGGATCTCGTCCCATCTTTTCCATGTGTCTGCACAATATTATCAAAACTGCCAATTGGCACCTATTAATTGTAGAGAAAAGCATGTATTTTTTAAGCTTGCTGTGCAGTGTGTTGTTGGTGCTGAATTTGAGTGCTTCTGTTATAGTCAAAAGGATCTCTTCACTATATCATTGTGTAGGAACTAGGTGAGAACATTACTAATGTGTACCCTGACAATGTAGGTAGCCTTAAACAAGCTTCGCTTGAATGTCTCTAGATTTTCTAAATGTTGATGCTTGAATTTTAGCCTGCAACTGAATTTTACTAATTACTAAGGATGTCTGGTAATTTCAGCACTAAGTGGTGTAACTTCATTGCTTGGGGCCCCTTGGAAGAATTCCTGGGGAGGCAGAAGAGGTACTTATAGCTTATTGGCTGAGTGCATTGTTGGGCCTGAGTTGCGTTGACTGCATGCTACTTTATTGGTGAAAGCACAAGCTGAACCTGCCATGTTTGGGCAGTGTAAGGTCCACTCATATCAGGATGATTCAATTTCAACTTTTTCTTTTGACTTCAGAAATGATAAACCTTTGTAATTTAAGATCAGTTTTATAAACTGAGTAAATGTATTTGTGAAAATTATATTCAAGTACGGTTCTAGTACTTACCTCTTGCAAACCCAAACTTTAAATGTAATTAGTAAGAATCAGATTATGGCATGGTGATTGATGCAGCGTATTGGTGCCAAGCAAAGTACTGTACCACAGGATTCAAGTATCAGTTTCATTGATTGGGGTTTTCAGTTTGTCCCTTAATCTTGGAACTAGATTTGTTTGTAGCTCCACTTGTGGAAAAGCCTACTAAATTAATGATTATACAATACTGTGTTGTTTGTGTGGGATTTTGATTAGGTGCCATATCCCCAAACTTTTTGAACATTAGATCTTACAGAACAGAAGTTCAGACTTATAACAAATTGGGAAGGTTCTTATGTGGAATGTCTTACCACACATAGTGGTTGAAGCTGAGCCTATAACTGCATTAAAGGGTAGTTATGCAGGGCCATCCTTCCAATGAGAAGTTGAAGCAGAGTCATATCCTTGGCAAGAATCCCCCTGCCCGGCATCATTTAAGGACTTTGATTTCCTATGGGCAAATTAGCACTTGTTGTATGTAAAATGTATCACTATTACTAAACACAAGTATGTTTAGTAATTCTTGTGTTTTGATATGGAGCCTTTCATTTTGGGGAGGCACCTTAGGGATTTTGTAGGCAAACAGCAGTTGTCCTACGAATTGTCCATGACTCCAAGACCAACTCCCTTCTACATTTGAAACAAAAAGAGAAGTTGCTGGGAAAACTCAGCAGGTCAGGCAGCATCCATGGAGAAAGGAAAGTGAGTCAACGTTTCGGGTACATGACCCTTCGTCAGACCCAAAATGTTGACTAACTTTCCTTTCTCCATGGATGCTGCCTGACCTGCTGAGGTTTCCCAGCAACTTCCGTTTTTGTTTCAGATTTCCAGCATCTGTAGTATTTGTGTTTTATCTCTTCATTTGATATGATGAGATACTAAGTCAAATGCAAGGATTATTATAATCTTGTTCCTGACTAACACCTGAGAGCTTCAATATCCCATTATTTCACTCACCTATACTGAGTTTTCAGAATTGCAGAAAAGCAAATCTAGTCAGCTATATTTTCACAGCAAGCTAGTTGTGGGAGAGATGTTCATCTAAAGTTGACTGGACAGTTGGAAAGCAAGGTTTGTTGAAACGGGTGTCACAGCTGCAAAAAGTGAATTTAAAGCTGAATCTGCTTTATTAAATGTCCTTAACTAGTCTCGCAAAATGTTTTTCAATGACTGTCAAATTGCTTATCCACCTTATTAGACTGAAATGACTAACATTTAATTTAAATTTGAAATTAGCAATTGGCTGCTGTGTTTTGCTCACAAAATAAAGTCAATTCACTTTACCATATATTGTATGAAGTACTTTGAGATGTGTTGAATATGTGATAGTGTTACATCAACTGTAAGCTCTTATTATTTTATTTTGTGACCAAGATAAGTAACTGAGGGTATTGATGAAATGTTTACTAGCGCTGAAATAGCTATTTTTCCTTGTTGCTTTACCCAGCAAATCTATACAGATGCTTGACCTGCTGGATCAATAAACATTACCTTTGGTCATTTTGATTGGACTCTTAATTTATCCCGCATCTTTTGAAATGTGCTGCTGCTTTTTAATGTATATGTAAATTTTTGCGTGATTCTTACAGAAACTTGCAATGAGTATCTTTATTTCAGCTTTTAGACTGTTTTTTAAAATAAAGGCTATGACGTTGAGCACCTGTTTGAATGAGCAGTCAGTAGCACTTCAATTTTGAAGAATTTTATGTAACTCAGTTAGTGCACAGGTGACATTTGGGGGTTGCATCTGTACTACGGAGCAGCTTATCTACCATATTAGGCTGGAACGCCTTTAAAAGTTCTATTCTTAGGCTTCAGATTGGTGCATGCCCCCTTAGACCTGCTTGGCATTGATACTGCTCTAATATGCACTAGGCTAATGCAGAAAATGCAAGTCTATCAAAGTATTGAGCTTTAAT
The DNA here is from genome assembly GCA_035084275.1 of Hydrolagus colliei. Lineage (NCBI taxonomy): Eukaryota > Metazoa > Chordata > Chondrichthyes > Chimaeriformes > Chimaeridae > Hydrolagus > Hydrolagus colliei. Next base: position 3,841,191 of record CM068764.1, on the reverse strand, counting down.
TTATTAATTTAATCTATCCATGTTTATTCCGTGAGCATAGCATAAAGTATACTACACTTTCTCTCTTGTATAAGAGAAGGGATGGAAAGGAAGAGGTACCCATGTACTTTAATTCTAGAGTATTTTATTGTGGAACTTTTCCTGCCTGGTTGAAACAATATTTGGATAATGTCTGGTGAATTGTGGCTACATTTATCTTTTATTCAAAACATATTGCCGTTGCTGTATCTTTGCTTTCAAGCTTTATTGGTACAGCAGTGTATTACTACTGAATTTAACTGAATAGCACTGCTTTACCAGCTACACTTGGCAAACAGCCAGTTGGCAAATCTGGTTGTGCTGAGCATTGTTTTCAGTGGAGGATTACTTTATTAGGCAGCTATATTGAAGTGCCAAGTTTTGGTCATTGGGCCAATCCATTTGTAGAGCACACGCCTGAGAAAGCTATTTTCCCATACTCCCTCCTGAAGACCCCTCATGAGTCATCATATGCCCTACTGTGCCTTGTTCAAATGACCATTCTTTATGTGAGCCAGCTTGGGTGTATGTTAGCAGATGAAACTAGGAGGGTTAATAACTGAGCCCTAGCCTGTCTAATGTTGCTTTCTAACCATTCACTAAGTAGCTTTCAGAAGTGTTCAATTGGTTTACTCCTGGGGCCTGTTTCACCAATCATTTACTTGCCACAGAGCAGCACTGGTGGTAATGATTTTATTACTCTTATCAGTGACTTCCTTTACTACAACAATGCTTTGCCCTGCAGATAATCGAGAATTCTGCGGCCTATGTCTTCTACTGTTCCAAACTCCGTGACCCCATCTCCCCCATCCTCACCCGACTCCATTGGCTCTCCATCATCCAGAGGATCCATTTCAAAATCCTGGTCCTCATATTTAAAGCCCTCCACAACCTTGCCCCACCCTACATCTGTGACCTCCTATCCCCTTACCAACCTTCCCGCCCCCTCCGCTCAGCAGGCCTGGTCCATGTTCCCCGCCCCACCATTGGCAGTCGGGCCTTTCGCCACTCTGCCCCCAATCTCTGGAACTCCACCCTGCAGTCCCTCCACCTTGCCCCCCTTCCTGGCCTCCTTCAAATCTTGCCTCAAGACTCTCCTCTTTAATGGACCCATCGGCAACTCCTAATCCTCCCCCCCGTCCCCTGTCCCCAGCTTGGATCTGAAGCAGTGACTGTCCATCGCCTTGGGATGTCCTCCTGACGTGAAAGGTGAATTTTCTTTAACGTCCTTTACTAAATATTTCCCAGGTGGAGTCCATGGAAGAGCAAGCATGCATTTTCAACTGGAGTTTCTAATAGAGTTGAGTGTCACCCGCGTACATGTGAAAATTCCTGCGGATGACATCAACAAGAGGGAGCATATAGATGAGGAAGAGAAGGGGGAGGCCAACGATGGAGCGTTGGGATCCGCTCCGATGACTGGGTGGGGGTGAGAAGAACCATTTGCAGAAATGTAGTGCTGGAGGTTTGTATAGTGGGATTCGAAAGGCAAGTGCATTCCCACTGAGCTGGATGATGGAGCGGCGGTGGAGGAGGATGGCGTGGTCAACTGTCAAACGCAGCAGAGAGGTCCAGGAAGATGAGGAGGCAGGGAAAGAATTATCCTTGCATTTGATACAGCATCTTATGTTGTTGTCGTCTCGCAGCATTTCACAGGATATACTGTAAAATGGATTGACTTGAGGGCAAAACCCGGCAGCCGTGCTTGTGGCACTTTACAATGCTCCATGAACATCCATGGAGTGACCAATTTTATTTTGGAATTTGTTGGCCATAGGGTCTTTAATGTCCACCTGAATAGGGTGATGGGACCGTGTTTTAATGTTTCATCCATACGCTGACAATGTGTCCCATTGCCAGCACTGCTTTGGGGTGTCAGCTTAGACTTGGTGATTTCACATCCCAACATAGGACTTGAACCCTCATCCTTCCGATATGGGAGAGATTGAGTCAAGTTGACACGCTGCAATGTTCCTTACACAATGGGTATCCTGATTTCTCATGGTTCAAGTGCAAAGAAGTGATTTGAAGATTTATTCTCGTAGACTTTTTTCCTTGTTCCTTTCCTCCTCCCCTCCCTCTGAAATTGTTTTTTGCACCCTTTGTCTGAAACTTGTATTAGCTTGAATTGTTGCCATGACCAAACTTCAAATGAGCCACTGAAAAATACAAGTTCAATTGTAGTGAAAATTATGCTACCTGGGTAAGCCAAGTTACTTAGTCCTGTTCTGCTTTGAAAATGTTGCTTGATATGATATATTTACTCTTGATTGTTGCCATGAAGTTAAGTAAAATTGTTTGTGAATTGTTTTTCTTAATTACTCACAACTCACAATCGTTTTTTTTCCCCCTTAGATCACAGTGATAAGATCCCACAATGGCTCTGAGATTCCGTGCGGTCTTTCCGTATACTCTTCCCGGGGTACTGGCACTCCTTGGTTGGTGGTGGTACATCACAAGGAAGAAAGGGAGAGAAAATAGCCCTAAGAGACGAAAGCTTGATGACGCGCAAGAACTGAGCAATAAAGCTGGAGATAGTTCTGTGGTTAATACAGCTGATGAACTGACTAATGGAAGTGAGTCCAAGGAGGATGAAGCAGTGGTGCCACAGTTGGTGGTGCCTGCTCTGCAAGCTGAAACACTGGGGCAGTTGGATGCACCTGGAAACACTTTGTGCGCATCACCAAGGGGCCTTGATAAGAGTGTAGTTGTGGAAAATGATGTCCAAAATACACTTTTGGAATCATCCAGTTCTCAAGAATTGCTCTTCATGGCTAATGTGCAAGGTCCGCTGCAAATGTCCCCAAAAGTTGAGGTAGAAAGGCATCTCCAGGAAATGATAGCTAAAATTAGCACTGAAGGTGTGGAAATTGCTCAAACTTCAGCAGGCACAGCCACTGAGTGTACTTCGCCAGTTGTAGATTTGGAAGCAGAAGAAAAAAATAGCAAAATTATACTAAACTCTGGTTCAGTGCCTACACGATGCGAGCTGCCAGTCTCTGATCTACACAGCATGGAGAGGCCTGAACCCGAGGGTGAAATTGCAGGCAACACTACAGAGCCACAGTCTTGCTTCAAAGCAACGGTGAATGAAAGCCCCTTCTTGATCACCAGTGCTTTCCGTCCAGAGTTGCAGCTGGAAAATCAGCCTGGTAAAGAGACTTTTTTTGGTGAAAACTGCATGCATGACGATTCGGTTGAAAAACTAGCAAGTCTGGAAAAGATTGAGGAGGTGGCTGCAGAACTGATTACAGGGGTTATAACAGCAGCGAAAGAGGAACTGCTCTCCTCGCAGGTTAGTCACTGCAAAGAGAGTGAGCATGATGCTGGATCTGATGAAACAAAGGAAGACAAATTAGGAAATTCAGATCTCTGTGTAGCAGGTTTACAGAAGACTGAAGATGTTGAGGAAGATGACCGGATAGATGGTAGAAACAGGCAAAGCTTTGGAGAAAATTTGGCTGAAACTGCTCTGAAGGAGATGAGCCAAAAAGATGCATTAGGAGATATTGCAGATTCCGAGCATGAAAGTCTCAGCCAGACTTTTACAGAGGAGCTGAACTATTCTACACTAAGCAATAAGGCTTCTGAAGACTCCAATTCAAAGGCAGATGATTCAGGTTGCTTTGCTAGCTATTCTGATGGTCAGGCGTGTAAAAGCTTAAATAACCAAGTGGCTTTGTGCACCCTAGAAAAAGATCAAGAGGATGTGCTGGATGAACCTATGGTTACCCAAGTGTGTGAAACTATCTGCAAGGAAACACTCGATTCTATAAAAGACATTTCCTCAAATAAATCTGGTACCCAAGGCAGTGTCTCCAGTGATTTGATTGAAGTTGCGTTCCAGGGTGTGGATCTGAACTTCACAGAAGAGCTGAAGCCTACTACAAATGGAGAGTCTTTGGAAGAAGTAAACCTAGGAGCTGAGGATTCTGGCTGCAGTGCCTGCCCATCCGAAGATGGTGTTGGAGGAGAAGATCTGCTGCATAGCACAGCTAAGTGTCGACTGGAAAGTCGCCAAGTAGATGTTTTAAGTACATCTGTGGTTGAAGAGGGTTCTTGTGCGGTGGAGTCAGCCTACGCCAATGGAGCAGGAGCTGATCGTAATGGTGGTCATTTGCCTCTGGAAGTGGAAGTAGATCATTCTGGAGGTAATAATTCTTACATTTGATATAATGCCTTATCACATCTTCAAGATGTCTCAACGCACTTCACAGAATATACTGCAAAGTGAATTGACTGTTTTGTGAGCAAAATGCTTTGAATGTGATAGCTTCAGGAACATTTTGTTTAAAACCTACATGTCTAAACATGTTTAATGGATTATGGTTTTGTGGAAGATGGCAACAATTCAATTCACATCAATCTGGTACCCAGTAGAATTGTATTGAATGCACATATTTGCCATAAGTGGGATTCCCAATGCTGCTTCACTTAAAGTGAATTAATTAACTTGAGGAAAGGTGAATACCTTATCAATGGATGCCCAAAGTTTCTTAGTTTTTATACCAGTTGCATATTGCTTAATTCACTATATAGATTGCAAGGAGGAGTTTTGGACTGGCGTAGGTTGACTGCATTTTTGCTGTGAAATAAATTAAATTATGGGTTCTGTAAATCTCTAATTGTCACAAATTGACAAATGTGGCATCACTTCAAACTTCACCAAATATACAGCAAAGAATTTGGGGCTGGATTCATTGCAGTGCTCCATACTCAGTTTTCCTGTTCTCTGTTTGTGTGGTGACCAGAGGATACTCACAAGTGGCAGAAAGGCATAGGCTTTCATCTCTTTTCTGGCAGGAAGGTTGCTGGCATGTGCCAGGGTGTACTACCTCAACTGAGATGCCAATGAGTCATTCCTTCAAATTGTAGAGTAGATCACTAAAATGGAAAGCACAAAATGACAGATTCAATCAGAATGGTTGAACTGGAAATTATATTGGAGATGGGGTGATCAGGTTGTGGGGTGATGGTAGAAGCCTAATTGTTTCAGTTGGAATGTGGGCTTTTGTAGTTGATCATTTTGGTTTTTGTTTCAATTTGAAACCAGGCAATCCTGACTGTATAGTGAGTTGAGAGGTACTGATTTGAATTGTGGTTTGGGCTACCTTAGGAGGTGAAATTGATCCTGGCCTTCCCTAGGCTGGAGGGAAAACAACTAGAGTCCTGCTCTTCAGACGTTAGTAGTGCGGAGCTGCTGGTGGGAGACCACTCTTTTGTGACACTCTCTGAAGTCTTGTTACATGTGAACACTTGCTGTTTGATTCTGTATCTGGATAAGATTTTTACCAAGTGTGCAGTTATCCTTCAGCTTTTTCAGTGTAGATCTTTTTCTTGTTCCTCTTAATATTTCCTAGACAATGTTTAGGACTAGTCACTATGGCTATTCCCCGGTGCCTTCAATTGAGATTGGAATTCAAGCAGATTATCACGATTCAGAAGTTAGATAAAAGAATGTGGATTGGGATGCATTGTGCAAATGTCTTAAGTTTTAGCCTTTCTTGACCGTCACATGCTTATTACTAAGATCACTGTGCCTTTGCATTCATTTGCTAGGTTCCGATGTAAATAGTATGGACTCAAATGACAGTGGCTGCACTGCAGGCGGAGCAGAGGGTCAAACCAAGGGTAGTACTGTATTCAATGCAACACAAGATAAAACAGAGCTAGCCATCTGGGAGATACAGGTGCCAAAGGTAAAACTATATACTTCTCAACTACCCCCTTTTACTGGGGATGGGCGGGTGTTTGGGTGGTGGTTACAAAAGCAGTGCTTCCTGAGAACATCATGTGTTGAAGAGAATCTAACTGGATTTTTTTTTGTTTTGACTGCAAGCCAGTCGCTGTGTGGACAATGAACAGGCCTACAAGATGCGATTGGTCTATAGTAGACATTTTTATGCAGCTGTCTTCAAAACAAATTTTCTTTTAACTCGTTTGTTTTGAGACTTGCCTCGTGTTTAGAATTTGTTTGCCTGAGAGCTAGCTGTACTGTAATCATTTGGAAATACCGTAAAAGCCTGTTTATCCGGCACCTTCGGGGCCTGGCCAATGCGGTTAAAGCGCCTGCCGGGTATTCAGCCGAAACACACCCCCAAAAAAATTTTTTAATGCAATTTTCCGGATCACTTCCGGTTAATCGCATGTAGACTTTTATTTTGCGATACCGGTTATACGGAAGTTACGGTTGATCGGGTGCAGAATAAACAGGCTTTTACTGTACTGTACATTGTGGCCATCGTGTGGTAAACTGTTGTAAGTGCATATTTATGCCACAAGCTAATTTCAGGCACTTGAAAGTGAGATTATCCACTTTATAGTGTGCAATTATGGAACCATCATTTTTCCTACAATCTTTTGGACAGTACATTTGTCATATTTAATGCTCTCTCTGTTGGAGGTTTCACTCTTGCAGAAAGTCATTTGAGAGGAATGTTTGGTTTGATGTAACAAATCCGACTGCTCAGTTACTAGTTTTTCATCTTCACAGCATCTAGTTGGACGGTTAATTGGCAAACAGGGAAGATCTGTGAGCTTCCTGAAACAAACCTCTGGTGCCAAGATTTACATATCTACACTGCCTTACACACAAGACTTCCAGATCTGTCACATAGAAGGTAAGCCAAGAACAATTTTGTGTTGGCTGGCTGGTCTGTCACTGTGCCTGGAGTACTGTACTACAACAATAGTACCTAACTCAGGAAGCGGATGACCAAATCTGCCATGGAGAAAACAAATGATTGTCTCGATCTTTAAACTGACCTGTGTGTGCATCATAATATCTTCGGGTGTTCAGTCCAGCGTGGCATCATACGTTAGTAAGACATCCAATGTAAAATTCTATTAAAAGTACAATCAACCATGGTAACTTAATTGTTCCTTTGTCACTATTGTTAAATGTGCACTTTTGATGGTGGCTCATTGAATGTGCATTAGTTGAGCTTTTCTGGTTGACTTTTGTTTCAAAATTGTGTCCTATGGTTTGTCTAAATTCATTTTTTTCCCTTTTTCCTGTTGAAATAGGAAATCAACAGCAGGTGGACAAAGCAATTAACCTGATTGGAAAGAAATTCAAGGAGTTAGACCTCACTAATCTCTATGCTCCTCCAGCTCTGACACTACCTTCATTACCTATGACTTCATGGGTAAGAATAAATTTTCTGCAATTGCCTATTTTACGGCAATTTTCCACTGCCTCTTGTGTCTTGGCAGTGGTGTTATTATGGTTTCCACAGTGGGCCACACTATGCTTTCATACTTTAAATCAACTGAGCTTGAAAATGTCTATGCTGGAAAGGCCCTGTCTGTACACGAGGAGGGTGGTCACCATCTGCACTGTTGAAGAGGTAGTTTTTTAAGGTGAGACCTGGAATTCTGAAGAGTTTGTGGGTGGGAGTTCCTGAAGCTTAGGGCATAGAATTGGAAAGCAAATGTTCCACTCGGTGGAAGAAATCAAAGGAAGAGCTTGCTGTGATTGATTAGAAAGTAGGAACCAACAATCTAAAGTTTTTGTTTGTGGTTTACATTTTAGGCCTTTTGATTTTTTAGGCTAATTCTATTCTGAGAGAATCACTTTCATTTCAGTACGGTGAGAAGCTAAAATCAGGACTCTTTGACCACTGAGACTTCAGAATTCAAACTTGCTGGCTGCTTCAGAACTAGAGGGTCAGAGGCTCATCATAGTGCATTAAAGGGTTGTTTGATCTGAAGCAAATTTAGATGCATCAGAGATAACATTTCTGGCCAGATGATCTGTATCTTACAAATGGCCATTATTGGACACTTATGGCAAGCAACAAATATTTGGTCTTGTATTTAATTTGAGAATTGTACAACAAACTGTGACATAATATCAAAATCCTCCGTATGATTCCAACCTAAACCATTTGAATACTAGTTAAAAGTACAGTATCGCGAATGGCTTGTGAATAAGGTCATGTACAAGGGTAAGGGATCAGCAGCAGTGAGTGAACTGACTGATTAACCAACTGACTTGGTATTTTGGCAACCGTTTTGCTATAAATGGGGAGTCATCCCGGGGTCATCAGAGGCTAAGGTGCAATTTAGACCTAGTCTCTTGAGATTTAACTTCCAACCCCCACATCCGCACCGTGACCAGCAGTGCCTTCCACCACCTTTGCAACATCGCCAGACTCCACCACTGCCTCACCCCTCAGGCTGCCAAAACCCTAGTCTACGCATTCATCACATCAAGGCTTGATTGTGGAAACTCCCTCTTCGTCGGCCTTCCTGGTTCTTCCCTTCACAAGCTGCAGATCATTCAGAACTCTGCAGCTTGTGCCCTCACCCGTACCAAGCTCTGCAACCACATTACTCCCACCTTCGCCCAGCTCCATTTGCTCCTTGTCCCCCAGAGGATTGAATTCAAGATCCTTGTCCTCACTTTCAAGGCCAGTCTCAAGATCCTCCTCTTCGATCGTACCTTCTGCTGCCTTCCCAACTCTCTCCCTCCCCTCCTACCTCTCTCCTGTGCTTCCCCCCACATTTTTGTGAATAAATATTTCTTCACAAAATATTATTTTGGTTTAAAAGTAGTGAAATACATACTTATGTTACCATACGGTGAAAAGACATTGTTTCTTGCGAGCCTCTCACTGGGTTGAATTTGTATTCCGCTTCAGGTATTAAAACTCGCAAGATCAAAGCCAGGATCCTCTTCCAGGGACTGAGTGTGAAGTCTCGTTACCTGGCGGTTTTCATAATCTCTGGCGACATTCAGTTTAGAATTGGGATGGAAAGAATTTGTATTGAAATTATGTTGATAAACCACTGCAGTTTTGCTTTTGTTTGAGTTCTCAATTAGTTACAAGCTTGAGACTTTTGGTTGCTCACTTGTGTGTTTACAGAGCACTTGTAAATCATGTAAATGGATGTGTATGTTTAATGGTGGTTCAATATGCAGCAGGACTATGAGCCTCTGTTTGGTTGTTGAGGCACTACAGTGGGGACCCTCAACCATGCAGGTCCAAGCTTGAATCAGCCAGACTACCCAGCTCTTCCCTACATATCCAAACTCTGCAGCCCATTTCCTTTCCTAGAACAGAATTCTTCCCCATCGTCACTCAGCTCTATTGGCTCTCCAATGGATCAAGTTGAAAACTGTGATTGTTACCTCTTAAAACATTTTTTTTTACAGTCTTGTGCACTCTACCTCTGCATCTTGCTGAACTCTAGCAACCTAGCCACTCCCTTTGCTCAACAGGTAAAGCCTGAAGGCTTTGAACAGGTTAAGTGGCCTGCTTTGTGTCTTCTGTCTACCCAATTGGCGCTGGGCAGGTTTTATCTTTTCTGTTTACCCTCGCACTCTGGACTCCATCCTGGATTCCCTCTGACTCACTTCCTCCTTCACCTGTTCGAGGACCCTCTCAAGAACTACCTCTTTGAATAGATTTCTGTCATTTTCCCCCTCCATACCCAGAGCTGCCAACCCTCCCGATTTTTGCGGAAACCTTCCACTTTTACATGCTCCCTTCTGACCTCCCGATCGCAGATAAATAACTTCTGATTTTTTGCGTCAGCTCGTCGGCGTCACCCCCGCTACTGGTAAACATCATCACGTCAGCCATGCATGCGAAAATGTCATCACATCAGGCACCCGCCCCCACTGATCTCTACCTCTGCCAAACCCTCTGGGCTGCCGCTGCTCTCACAGCGCCCTCTGCTGGCGGCAGGGCTGCAGTGACACTATGGTGCTCAGCCTCCTGGAGTGGTAGTGTGCATTATGCAGTGTGTGTCTGTGTGTATGCCGCACTGCTGTACTGTAGTGCATGCACGTGCATGGGAGCTCCAAAGAGAGTAATGCAAGGTAAGCTTAACCAATGCTCCATACTAAATCTTTCTTTTAGGGGGCCCAGCTGGACCCTCAGATTTTTTCAAGGCGCCCAAGTGTGTTGTTGATCATAGGGTCCGTCGATATGGAAATTTTCCGATTTAGATATATCGATCGGCTCATACCGAGATATACCGAAATATTGATATTTTCGGGTTTTTCGTACTGCGCATGCGTTCAGGGGTGGGCGCGCGTTCGGGGGTGGGCGCGCATTCAGGGCCTATCTCCTCAGGAGGTAAATATATTTCTCTCTCTGTGTCTCTCACTCTCTCCATCTCTGTGTTTTTCTGTCTGTGTCTCTCTTACATCCCCCCCATCACTATCTGTATATTATCACATCCCCCCCATCTCTATCTATCTGTATATTATCACATCCACCCGTCTCTCCCCACACCCCACCCGCCGTCTCTCCCACCCCCCCAGCTGTCTCTCTCTCCCCCCACCCCCAGCCATCTCTCTCCCACCCTCACCCCCCACAGCCGTCTCTCCCCCCCCCCCCCCATCCCTCCAGCCGTCTCTCTCCCCCCCCCCCCCAGCCGTCTCTCTCCCCACACACACCCCCCAGCCCTCTCTTTCCCCCCCTAGCCATCTCTCACCCCCCCCAGCCGTCTCTCACCCCCCCCCAGTCGTCTCTCTTCCCCCCACCACCCCCGGCCGTCTCTCTTCCCCCCCCCAGTCGTCTCTCTTCCCCCCACCACCCCCGGCCGTCTCTCTTCCCCCCCACCCCCCCGGCCGTCTCTCTCCCCCACTCACCCCCCCCCCGGCCGTCTCTCTTCCCCCCCCACCCCCCCAGCCGTCTCTCTCCCCCTCACCCCCCCCCCCCCCCCAGCCGTCTCTCTCCACCTCCCCCCACCCCCCAGCCTTCTCTCCCCCCCCACCCCACCCCTTGCATACCTGTATATTGTATTCGAGGACTATGAATACAATATGGCGGCTTTGCACTTCGGTCTATGCATTGTGCATAGAGATGAGCATTCTGGGTCTTGTAGTTCAGTGTGCGGCATTCAGATTTTTTTACCTCGATTATCGATATATCGATATATTGATATTTTCGAAATGCCTATATCGGCGTATCGATATGAAAATTATATCGGGTTTTAGCGATATATCGATATATCGCCGGACCCTAGTAGATCATAACTTTTTTTTGCGTGCCCAACGCTAAAATTAAGGTGTCCAGGGTGCCCGGATGCCTGTTAATGCCCTGACTTAACTATTGGCTGATACTGAAGTGATAGAGGCAATAACAAAATCCTTCCTTAAAATGTAACAAACCTTCCTGAAAAATTACTACAACCTTCCTGAAAATCTTCCTTGAAGGTTGGCAGCTCTGCATACCCACCACTAGCTCCAGTTCCAAGCAAGTATTGTTATGATTGGTATGTCTTGGTGTCATGAAATGCACGCTATGTATGTGAAATTGTATTTTTCAATGGTATTCTGAGGTGGTACCAGTTTATTCAGGTGAGGAGAGGTATTATTGATCCTTCTGAATTTATTAGTATGCTAACATTGTCCATGCAGAGCACACATTAGTATGACAAATCGGGCTCGTACAAATGGTATCTGATGATTATCAAACATTCTAAAATATTTGTTTCGATAAATATCCTGTTATTGTAAGGGACCGAGTATTGTGGTGCACC